>SJYT01044883.1:88527-178742 GCA_006410635.1 Cephalophus harveyi
GCAGCAGCAGCAGCAGCAGCAGGGCGGCCGCTCGCGGGGAGGCCCCGCGCTCCTCGCAGCCCCTCCCCGGCGCGGTGCATGGAGACGAGGCCCGCCGTCCGCCCCTGAGCCCGCCGCCCGGCCCAGGACCCACGGGGGGCTAGGGTGGCCTCGAGCTCCGGCCGGCCGGCCCCCCATCCCCCGCCCCCGGCCGCCCGAGGAGGGCTGCGCGCGGCCCGCGGGCCTCGTCGCCCGCGCGGATCGCCGCGGCCCGGCCGTCCCGTCCCAGGAAGTGGCCGTCCTGACCGCCATGGCTCACTCCCCGGTGCAGTCGGGCCTGCCCGGCATGCAGGTACAGGCAGGAACTGGGCCGCCGAGGGGCCGGAGGGATGCGCGGGCCGGGGAGGAAGCGGGGAACTTGGCGGTGTAAACACGACCGCTCCCCCCACCCCCAGTTCCCCTGAACGCTGCCCCTTCCGGGGTCGCGCCGGCCTCCCGCGCCGCGCTTGCCGCCTCCGGGGCGCCCGGCCCGGCCCCGCGGCCCGGGTCTCGCGGGTGGGGTGGGGGCCGTGAAGGGACCTGGGGGGCTGCGGCCCGGAGGCGGCCCTCGCGGGCCGGGAGTCGCGGTGGTCCGGGAGGGGAGAATGTGCGCTGCTGACCGCGTCGCCCTCCTCGCGTCCCCCTTCCGAGCAGCAGGCCCCGCGCCGGCCCATCCCCTGGGAAGAAGTGATGTGGAGAAATGCCCTTGGAGGCCCGGCTCCTTCTCGGGGCCCGGGTGCGGGCTAGGGGTGGGCAGCGGTGGAGGCCCTGGTCCCTCCCCACCCCCCCTACCCCGGAGAGGGGGGCCCCCGGGCGCGCCCCAGCTCGTCCCGGCCTGGCGGGCGGAGGAGACAGGGCGGGGAGAGGAAGGGGTAAGCGCCAGCTCCGCTTTCAGCGCGTTGGTCCGCGCGCTTCCTCCCGGTGCAGACGGACGGGAAGGTGCGAAGCCTGGAAGTCCGTTCTGGAAGGGAGGAATCGATCGGACAGCATGCACTCGGACAGCGTGGGTCCCGGGACTCTGGGCTAGACTTGGAGACTCGATTGGATCCGGCCACGGAGAGTCCCTTCCCACTAACCCTCTCCGTGGCTTCTTTGTGGCCTGTTGGCCTCCCAGCGACTTAATAATATTTTTTTTCTGGAGTGGGGGCGGGGATGCATCAAAGTAAGTTTTTCGCCTTCGGGGATTATGTTTAGCCGTTTGAAAAATAAAAACCACCTTCCTCGGCTAGTTTGTGATGTGTATAAACGGGTAAATGGTGGCAGATGTTTGGGATTAAAAACTCACGGAAGGGTTACGGTATCTCTCAAAAGTTTTGTTCCCCCCAGGTTAGCCGGGCGAGGGAACACACGAACTTTAAGAAAACAATCACAAGTATCCGAGTGGATTATTTGTATTTTAGTGTTCAACGTGCTGTTTCGTTTTTTTTTTTTTTCCTCCCCTCCCTCTTGAGGGCTGAGAAGTATTTGGACCACATGGGAGCTAGGAATCTGCCCCCTCATTCGAGAGAGATCTTTTCTCTCTCTAAATCCGAAGTAGAAAACTCGACTTCATTGTTCAGGTTTGATATCTAGAAAAATAGGAGCACAAAGTTACCGGGATTTTAGCTTTTCTTTTTAAAGTGGAGTAACAGTTAACATTAATAACTTTACTGTGCTTAAAAAGAAAACTGTCCTTGAACCTCCTGTAAAGAGCTTTTAAACAACACGCATTAAAAAACCTAAGCTACTGCTGACCGCTAGGTAGAAATCAGATGTGGTTTCTTGGTATTTCCTAAAATTCTTGTTTTGGTTTGGTTTGGTTTGAATTTAGAGACAGGGTGAACTGGGTAAAAATGTATTTCTGACCAGTAGAACAAGAAGGACCTCTTGTAATGATTTGGGAAAAAAAAAAAGCAAAACACTAAGAACCACATTTGCTCAGTAGTTTTTTGAGATATACTCTTACGGCTGTTATCAGGTTGTAATATGGTACACATGGCTTGCTCAGTACTACTGTGGAGGTGTAGTCAGCGTTTGTGGAAAGCGAATCTATTTAAAAAGGTACTTAAAGCCTCTCTGGCTGATGCCCTCAAGTCAGTATCAGATGGTCACCAGGTGGTTATCTAGTCTCTTTTTTTTTGTCCTCACCTTTTAATTTTTTGCTTCAGGAGTGTGGGCCAGAATTCTTAAGTCTTGGATAAGGAAGAAAAAAAGAAAAGCTTGCCTCCCCAAACATATTTCCTTCGTAAAGTTACAATGGAGTTGTTTTTATTTTGCTTTCTCAGTATAAAGGCTGGTAAGTTTTTATTTGGTTGAAACAACTGGATTTTCAGCTGTTGCAGTTTTAGGGGCGCGAGGTGGCTTTGGACAGTCATCCTTGTGTTTGAAGTGCCTCCATACAATGTATGATGATTGTTTCTGATGTGCCATTTGGGAAGGAATATTCTTTCCTTCTCCCTTCCACTCTAAAAGAAAAACAACACACACATTTCATTTTCTGCTTTGAATCAGCAGCTGCTGCTGCCCAGGGAGGCCTTCCTCAGAGTTGTTATTGAGGATTAAATTAAAGGCACACCTGCCTCGGATGGCTCTCCAGGATAAAACGGGAGGAAAGTACTAACCCACCTGTTCCCTTGCCCTGTTAATCCCATCTCCCTCCCTTTTTTTCCTCTCTCATCTCCTGACCAGGATTTATGTGGAGACGGCTTAAAAATTTCAAGAAAGACAGCAGAGTGGATTCAGGCAGGCTAGGCAAAGATCCTTAAAAACACACACACACACACACAAAAAAAAAAACACCTGAATTAAAAGAATAATTGCAGTTAAAACATCCTTTTTCATTGTCTTGCAAATTCTTACTGGTACCACCTGAGGTGCAGGTGTAATTTATGTTATTGTCTAGATGTGAAAACCAGCAGAAACTAATTGAACTGATCCAAGGTGAGAAGGTGCATTATATGGCAATTTGTGACTAGAGACCAGGTCTTTCCTACTTTTGAGCTCATACTCCTACTGGCCTTGCTGAATTATAGTCTTATTGTTACTTTAGCAGAAAGTAACATTTGTTTCATCCCAACTTGGGTTTGCAGAAGAAATTAAAATATGAGATTGATATTTTGTTTGTTTGATCAGCAACTGTTATTGAACGCTGTTGTGCCAAGTACTCCATGAGGGGTCGATGGCTGTAAGTCTGAATGAGTTATCCTTTTTAATAACTGTTTCATAAGAGTTGGTGTGGGGGGGGCACTTTTCCTTTTTTTTTTTAACCTCCCACATAGTTTCATTAGCATTGGGGAAAAATTGAAATCACGAGCTGAATGTAGTAACTACAAATAGACATAAAGAAATTAGGTTGAGTGGTAGGTAGATTTAATAACTCCCTGTCCTTCATTGAACATTTGTTGCTTCTCTCAATTTAATTCAGATTGAAAGAGGAGCAAGCATCAGCTGGAGACAGCAGCACTGATCAGCTTTTAGTTGCAGAAGTTGTGAGTTAGAATTAGATCTTGGTTTATAAATTTCTATCATGGAATTTTATGAGTCACTTTAAACTTCTTTTGAACTGTGACCCATGTAAGAAATACATTTTACATCAAGACCTGAAATTAAAAGTTTCAGAAGACAGTCCTAATCCTCACTACTTGTGTGCTGCTGTGCGATGTGTTTTATTAAAGAGAAGAAAGGAGCCGTTGCAAAACTAAATTGATTTCACAGCTGACTGAAGTATTGTCGTTCAGTCGCTAAGTCGTGTCTGACTGTGACCCATGGATTGCAGCACACCAGGCTTCCGTGTCCTTCACTATCCCAGAAGTTGCTCAAGCTCACTTCCACTGAGCCAGTGATGCCATCCAATCATCTCATCCTCTGATTGAAATATATTCTGTTGATGCGTAACACGTGTGTTAGGGCCCAAGTCAGCTCTAGCCTGTGTTGAGGATGTCATACATCCCAGGTGGCGCTAGTGATGGAGAACCCACGGTCAATGCAGGAGACACGTAGGTTTGATCCCTGGGCCGGGGAGATCCCCTGGAGGAAGGCATGGCTGCCCACTCCAGTATTCTTGCCTGGAGAATCCCATGCACAGAGGACCATGGTTTTCTGCAGTCCATAGGGTCACAAAGAGCCTTGATTGGAGCAACTTAACATGCAGCTACATATGAGATATTCTCATTTGAAAGTACAGACTGTTTACAGGAAAAGCTGGAAAAGTAAAAGTCTCTACTTGTCACCATCATCCTTCCATTTCTCTTGCTGCTTGGAGAACCCTTTGCTGAGAATGCCTTTTGCTGGGGAGCGAGAAACATTGAATGGCCATTGGGGGTGAGTTGGGACACTTTGCCAGCGCTCTCGCTCCCCCTCCCCCTGGGGACACCCGTGTGCGCTGGTGATCTGGAGACAGGATGGCTGTGCTTTGTTGTGCCTTCAGCGCTCTCTGACTTTCCTTCTTGGTGGCCCATCTCCACAGTTCTTTCCTGTTTCCATGGAAGAGGCCTCCCCACGTTCAGCCTCTTGGCACCCTGAGCAGAGGTCGGCATGAGTGTGTGGACTTGGGGTGCTTGTGAGGTGGGGGGCCCTGAGGAACTGGAAGGGAAGGCTGATCTGTGGAGTGCGATCCAGCATTGGGCTGGATGGGGAGCCCACATACACGCAGTGTGTTTTTAAGCCGCCTTCTGGCCTGGCCTCAGGAAGTCTGAAGCCTAGTGAGGGCCGATCAGGGTGCTCTGCCCAGGAAGGTTCAGAAGGGTGGGGGGCCGCACAGAGCAGTGCTCGGGGATGGGCAAGTGAGCTCGAGGGGCCTAGCTGGGACCCGGAACTGGAGGGTTGGCACCCGGGGTGAGGCCCTGCATTCCCCGCTGCCTGGGGCCGAGTGCTGTCGGAAGCCTGCTTCCTCTTGCTTTCTCCGGTGGTGGGAGAAGGTGGAAGAATGCTGGACGCGCTGGTGCCTGCTCAGGAGGTGGTGGCAGCTCTTCAGTGGTGAGCTTCGGGCTTCGTTGCTCCGAGGGCTGCGGGATCTTCCCGGACCAGGGATTGAACCCGTGTCCCCTGCATTGGCTACGGGTTCTTATCCACTGTACCACCAGGGAAAGTCCATAATGGGACTCTTAACCTTCGTTTTATAGTCTTTATTACTCTTTCATGCCCCTTGCGTTTGTTCTGACCTTTTCCCAATGCGATGTTACACGGAAAATAAAGACACATTGCTGTTACTGTTAGTAGTGTGTTTTTAAGTTTTTTTTTTAAAATATTCGTTTCAAGACTTCATGTTTCCTCTTCTCTATCAGCAGAATTTAAGAAAGTTAAGAATTTGTTTTGCGTAAAGTCAGCTCTTGAAGGAGAGGGTTGTCAGAAGATTAGAAAAAAGAAAACAGCTTGGAGGAGTCCAGGACGTTTTGGTTCTAATCCTGTATCAGGGAATGTTCTTGATAGTATCTCACATGGAACCAGTCGACCTTCAAGTAGAAATTGGTCCGATTAGATTTTTCTGGGCCGATAGCATAGCCCAGTGTCCTGGAGGAGGATGGTTATGCGTCCATGGCAGCCTCCACCGGCCTTTCTTGTTCCTTTCTGTAATTTTTGTGGCCATCTTCGAGTCACCGTTCTGGTGTGCAAAATGGAGCTTACTTATTTGACGCAGATTGACACAGCTTTTCAGTTGAACAGTATTTTTCTAGGTCTTGGGTTCAGATTTCTCAGGAAATGAACCCTTTGGCAATTGCTGTCTGTTTTACAGTCAAACACTGAGGCTGGTCCAGGAGTCTGAGGGTTTCTTGTGAAACAGGTCACTTTGCTCTCTCTTTGGGTAATTTCTCCCAGTGGTTCAGAGTTGCCTGCTAGGCAGCTCCATACCTGCAGGAAATGGACCACACCCAACCAGCCCAGCTGGGGCTTTTTCCGTGCTTGGGCTAGGCTCTGCATTGTTATCAGTACTGGAATCTTGGGGCGGGCGGGAGTGCAGGAAATAAAAAGTTGACTCTGGTATCCCTCCCTTGCTGCTCAGAGTCAGGCCCTGTCATAGCCGGCCCTTCCTTTCCCAGAACTTAGGTTTTTGCAGTGTAATTAATGCCTTTCAAACTCTCAGTGCCAAATGCTTTGAGAAGGACAGAAACAGGGCTGTTACAGCCCCTGGCTCCTGGGTGATACGGAGTTTTCTGATCCTAAAGGACTCCCTCGGAGAAGGCAATGGCACCCCACTCCAGTACTCTTGCCTGGAAAATCCCATGGACGGAGGAGCCTGGTAGGCTGCAGTCCATGGGGTCGCTGAGTCAGACATGACTGAGCAACTTCACTTTGACTTTTCACTTTCACGCATTGGAGAAGGAAATGGCAGCCCACTCCAATGTTCTTGCCTGGAGAATCCCAGGGATGGCAGAGCCCAGTGGGCTGCCATCTGTGGGGTCGCACAGAGTCGGACACGACTGAAGCGACTTAGCAGCAGCAGCAGCAGCCAAGGACTCCCTGGTTTCCAAGATTTCCTTTGTTCAGTCACTCAGTCGGGTCCGATTCTTTGCCATCCCATGGACTGCTGCACACCAGGCTTCCCTGTCCTTCACCGTCCTGTGGAGTTTGCTTGATCATGTCAGTGATGCCATCCAACCATCTCATCCTCTGCTTCAGTCTTTCCCAGCATCAGGATCTTTTCCAATGAGTCGGCTCTTTGCATCAGGTGGCCAAAGTATTGGAGCTTCAGCATCAGTCCTTCCAATGAGTATTTCAGGGTTGATTTCCTTTAGGATCGACCAGTTTGATCTCCTTGCCGTCCAGGGGACTCTTTAAGATTCTTCTCCAGCACCTCAGTTAGCATCAGTTCTTTGGCGATCAGTCTTCATGGTCTAACTCTCAAATCTGTACATGACAACTGGAAAAACCATAGCTTTGACTATGTGGATCTTTGTTGGCAAAGTGACGTCTCTGCTTTTTAATATGCTGTGTAGATTTGTCATAGCTTTTCTTCCTAGGAGCAAGCATCTTTTAATTTTATGACTGCTGTCCACAGTGATTTTGGAGCCCAAAATCTGTCACTGCTTCCACTTTTTCACTATTTGTCATGAAGTGATGGGACCAGATGCCATGATCTTAGTTTTTTGAATGTTGAATTTTAAGCCAACATTTTCACTCTCTTCATTCACCCTCATCAAAAGGCTCTTTAGTTCCTCTTTGCTTTCTGCCATTAGACTGGTACCAAGGTTGAGAGGAGAGAAATAAGATGTACCTTGCTTGAGACAAACTATAAAACATCCCAGTTGTGGGTTAAAGGTACTTTGTGTACACCCCACTGGGGACAGCACTCCACTTACAGACCTTCGTATTTCCAGGAGGACCTCAGTCAGTAGAAGAGCCTGTGTGTTCAGCGCCCTGTTGGTATCTGAAGACATTGTGGGAACTTTCTGAGTTTTATATTAACGCTTACCAGATAGGCAGCCTGTGTTTATCTTCCCACTTAGTCCCTTCCTGTTTTTCAAAAGACACTTCTGGCCCTAAGATTTGAAAGGACCCCATAGGTCCAGACATTTTGTCTTATGTTAATTATTTAGGATTTTTTTTTTTTTTTAGTCTTTATTTAAAAAGTTATGCATGTGATAAAGGGTTTGTTGGAACAGAGGCAGTTCTTTGCCCTTTGCTTCCATTTTCTCCTCCCTGAAGGCAGCCCCTTTGCTCTTTGCTGGCAGTTGCTGTTACTTCTTTGTTCACAAAGAGCATTTGCAAATAGTTTTCCCCTGTCTGTAGACTTTGGACCCTGACGACGTTGAGGGTTTAGTTCTTGAGTCCTTGCCTCCTTCCCTGGCTTGTCCCTCCCCTTCCTGCACCCCGTGCAGTTATAGGGTAACTTGGGTCCGATGCGTGTGTGTACATTAACGGGACTCCAGAATCCCTAAGCCTAGCCGGTCTACTAAACCAGGATTACTTTTTCAAGTCTTGTTTAGAAGTTCTTTTTTTGGAAATGTAATTGTTTTAGTCTGAGCTGCTGTTACAAAATATCATTAAAAACCCTAGTGGCTTAAACAAACACTTGTCACAGTTTTGGAGGCTGGAATGCCCAAGGTCAAGGCTCTGGCAGATTAGGTGTCTTCTGAGAGCCCAGGGGGTGGGGGGTTCTCTGGGGCTCTCCTTCCCAGGGCACCGTTGCCAATCTGGAGGGCTCCACTTTCGTGACCTAGTCGTGTCCATCACATTGGTGGGGGGTTGGGTTTCACCATACGATGGGGTGTGTGTGTTAGTTGCTCAGTGTGTGCAACCCTTTGAGACCCCATGGACTGTAACCCGCCAGGCACCTCTGTCCATGGGATTCTCCAGGCAAGAATACTGAACCATATGATGGCGTAGGGGGGCACTCATAAACGTTTAGTCCTTAGCAGCACTTGTAACTCACTCAACCCCAGCCCCAGCCCCATTGTTGAAACCTTCCCTCGGGGAGTCCAGGTGGAGCACACGGGCTGTCTCCTTTCCCTTCTTTGGAGACTCCTTCCCATGAGCCGCTTGGCCTGGACCGCTGGCATCCTGGGTCGTCTCTACCTTCAGCTCCGTGATTCCTCGTATTGCTGTCTTGGGTCGGCTCGTGTTCTGTGACTTCTGCCATCGTGGTTTCCACCACTGAGTTGGTGGAATATACCTTGTTGTGGCCTTCTTGTGAATGGGGTGCATGGGAGATAGTTTTTGTTTTTTTTTTAAGGTCTTGGATATCTGCAAATTTCTTCTTTTTGCCTTTCTCCTCTGTTGATATTTTGGCAGGGTATTTAGTTACGAGTTGGAAATTATTTCCTCCAGAATCGTGAGAGCGTCTCCACTGTTTGTATTAATATTAAACAGATGAATAAAGAATAAAGTAGAAGGTGAATTCCAAGGTCAGGACTGCCCAGTCCCTGGTGCAGGGAGGGCCTTCTGAGCCGCTGTCCTCTTCCTCGTGGGATCTTGCCTTCTAGTTTCTCTCTATCAGAAAGAGATGATGTACACACATCCTTGTTTTTCCACGTGTCTGTCTGTGACCCCCACCTCCCCGACTTGAATACCTCTTTTCCCTCTGTCTCTCATTTGCTGGTCTCAGGGTCCTGTGGACCCAGAACCGTTTTCAGGGCAGCCCGCAGTGTCTTGTCAGAGAAACTTTTGCTTCAGTTGACTGCTGTTTGGGGCGTGCAGCTGTGGTCTGGGAGTGAGTGTGGGCTTCCTGGGAGGACGGGGGTGGCACCGCCAGGGTGGGTCAGGTGCCCGTGGGACCCAGTCGCCCCTGCACATGTGTCTGGGATGAATGAAGAGGGGTCCCTATGACCCCGTTCCTGGCTCCATGCCGCTCCTCAGATGCTCGCATTAGTGGGCACGTGGCTCCAAGGCTGCGCCTTCTACTAAAAACAAAGTACCTTTTGGGGGTAGAAGCACACAGTGATAAATGAGTGGAAATGAAAAGGAATCTAGAACTTGGGGACTGGGCGTTGGCCAGCAGCTGTTTTCAGCAGTTTTCCCAGCATCGCTTTAAAAATCCAGTTCAGCGCGGTTGACTCACAGTTGTCAGACTGGCACCTGAACTCCTGCTGAACCGAGAGCCTGCGGTAGAAGGCCCTGTGTGTGCGCTTCCTCCCGTGTGTGCAGTGCCCTTTCGTGGTACCAGATGTTTCTTGAGAGCTAATTTGAAAAGAAAAAGAGGGGTAACTACGAAGAACTGCTTTCTTCCTCAGCAGTTGCTGCCGGGAGGTGGGTGGCTTTTTCCTTCTGCTTCACTGGGGAACCTGGAGAGAGAAGCAGGGAAAGGAGATGGTCTTTGGGCGTTCCCATGTTGATGCCTGTCAAGGAGACAGTGGGGTCCTTGTAGGAAGGGGCCCCAAGGGCCCCACGAGGGGGCAGGTCATGCCCTCGGCCAGTCCTCAGGGCTTCCGCTGCGAGAAGGGCTGTTGGACCAGTATTAAAGATGAGAAAACTGAGGCTAAAGGAAACTGGACCAGGGCTCCGTCCCTGGGAGGAGAGCCCTGATTTTTAGCCCTCACTCCACCAGAGTGCCTCCTACCTAGCATTTCAGATCTGCCCACCGTCCACATGGCTGCTGTTTCCCTGAGGACCTGGTTGCTCCTCCAGCTTCTCTGCGACCACCCCAGTTCAGGGCCAGCACCTGCTGGTATTTGGGGGCACTTTTATTTCCATGATTTTTTTTTTTTTTTGACTTTTGAAGAAGAGTTTGTTCATGTTCCAGGGCTATTTTTAATGGACTTCCTGGAGTTTAGGAGGGTGGGTATCCAGGGAGGTGACTGGTCCCCATTCTCTTTCTCTCAGTTCTCTCTGCTGAGCCCTTAGGCCACCCTTGGGGCGGGAGAGCAGCCTCTGGCTTCTGTTTCTTGCCTCGCAGGGTGTTGCCCTGGTTGTTTTGAAACATGGTTGTTTGTGCTGAAGTAGTAACTGGAAAAAGCCTGTAACAGTGGTTTTTCAGATTTCAGCGTTTATCCTCATCCATCGCCTGGAGGGCTTGGTAAAATGTAGACAGTCTTGGGTGGAGTGTGTGTTTCTAACAAGATGCCAGGTGTGCCAGAGCCAGTTTGAGAACCACTGCACCGCAGTTAAAAATCCTCTTCATGGACGCACGCCATAGTGGTGCCCATTTGCAGAGCGGCTCAGTGGATAGTCAGTGCTGGCGAGTTGGGGCGTGTATTTCAGAAACCGACTTTGGAAGCACGGGTCTGACTTTGAAAGTTGAATAAGCTTTTCAGTGGAAAGAATTGCTGGACTCTTTACCAACAAAGGTCCATCTAGTCAAAGGTATGGTTTTTCCAGTAGTTGAGTATGGATGTGAGAGTTGAACTGTAAGACAGCTGAGCGCCTAAGAATTGATGCGTTTGAAGTGTGGTGTTGGAGAAGATTCTTGAGAGTCCCTTGGACTGCATGGAGATCCAACCAGTCTGTCCTAAATGAAATCAGTCCTGAATATTCATTGGAAGGATTGATGCTGAAGCTCAAATACCTTGGCCACCTGATGTGAAAAACTGACTCATTTGAAAAGACCCTGATGTTGGGAAAGATAGAAGGCAGGAGAAGGGGACGACAGAGGATGAGATGGTTGGATGGCATCACTGACTCAATGGACATGAGTTCGAGTAAGCTCTAGGAGTTGGCGATGGACAGGGAGGCCTGGCGTGCTGCAGTCCATGGGGTCACAAAGAGTTGGATATGACTGAGCTGACTGAACTTAGCTGTTTTAGTGTGTATTACACACCGGCTAGGGGGCAGAGGAAGACATGTGCTCCATGTCTGTCTGACTTTGGAACCTTGTTTTTTAAAAAATGCATCTCAGAACTAGCCTTCATGGTTCTTTTGGGAAACCCTGAGCCTGAACAAAGGTCCTGAGCCCGAAGCTCTTCCTCAGCGTTGTCAGGGTCGTCTCTTAACTGTTTCCATCAAGTTGCCCCCTGCTTAAAACCCTTTGGTGGCTTCCTGACCAGATATAAACTCCAGCTTAGCACCCAGGACCCCTCACCCTGCAGGAGACACTCCCTGCCCACCCCTCAGGGTCACCCCAGGTTCCTGTGCCCGAGAACCCCCGACAAGCCATTAGTGTTTATATTCTGTCGCCTTTTTCTCCCCCTTGATTGGATTGTGAGGAGAGGCCTGCAGCGAAGGTCCCCATTGTCTGCCTCCCAGCTGGTGCTTGGCCCAGGAGGAGGGGCTGCTGCTGTGCCTGGTGGAGGGTGGGGGGCAGCTAGGAAATGAGTGGGCGCCCCTGGGCAAAGTTGATGCTCTTCTCTCACAGTTGTTCTGCTTAACACTTAACTAAAGATCTGCATGCCTCTGAACTGAGAATACTATTGCAGACCAATAGTCTTTTTCCGCGTTTTGGAGGTCAGAGGTTTTGTGGTTCTGTGTAGAATTAGTTGATTTGATTTTTTAATTAAAAAATAATCGATTTCTGTGTTGTTGTTTAGTCGCTAAGTCATGTCCCACTCTTTTGCGACTCCATGGACTACAGCCTGCCAGGCTTCTGGGTCCATGGGATTTCTCAGGCAAGAATACTGGAGTGGGTTGCCATTTCCTTCTCCCGGGGATTTTTCTGACCCAGGGATCGAACCCTGAGTCTCCTGCTTTAGCAGGAAGATTCTTTACCGTCTGAGCCCCCCATTAGTGGCCTTTATTAGCGTGTCCTGTGATTAGCTATACTTGCTTATTTGAGGGTAGGGGCAAGGGGTAGGGGACTTTTTTAACTGTGTAAATTTTTTGCGGTTCATTGTACGGGCATTTTCCTGTATGAGGGTGAATGGCGTATGAAGCAGATTTAGGGGATGAACTGTGTCCAGAAAGGTGGTTGTGAGGTTTGGGGGCTCTTCTCTTTCCTTTGTTAATAAAAGATCTGAAGGGTTTCTTTCTTTTTTTTTTTTAAAGCCAAAACAAGAAAACCCCTTTTGTGTCATTCAGGATGCCTTCCTCCCAGTGTCTTCTTCAAGAAAAAATGAAATGCTTACATGGAGTGAAACTGCTTGCATTTATTTCCTGGCCCGCTGACCCGGGCTGCCTGTATTTTTCTGTGCTGTGGGTGGGACGTGCTTGGATCTCAGTGGTGGGGATCTCAGGTCACCCTCCCCAGTGGGCCTGGGGCCTTTAGCGACCCCAGCACCAAGGTGCGGCCCTGGCTATTGCAGGATGAAATTCTGTTTTGCCATATCGTGAAGCAGAGTCATCTTCTAAAGTGATCACATAGTTTAGAATAGTTTTTAGTGGAAAAGCAGTTTTCCCAGGAATCTACACATTTTCTGATCTCGTGGATCAGTTACTGCTTATGTGAAGCAAACGGTTTCATGAGAGGAGGCCTTCTCAGCCTTCCTCCCCAAATAAATACATACTGATAATGTGTGTGTGCACCTATAAAATGGGTTTTCATTTTTTACTTCTTTTGTATTTCCAAAAGGAATAAAATAAAACCCTCAGCATCCTGAAAATTAATTGGAGTGAAAGTTATTAAGTTGATAAAATACTTGTAAGCCTTTAAAAAAAATTACTTATTTTAATTGGAGGATAATTACAATATTGTGATGGTTTTTGCCATACGTCAGTATGAATTGGCCGTAGTTAAACATGTGTCCTCTTCACCCTGAAAACCCCTCTCCCTCCCTCCCCAAGTTGTCACAGAGGACTGGCGGTAGGTGCCCTGCGTCAGACATCAAACTCCACACTGGTTATCTGTTTTACACATGGGAGTGTATATGTTTCAGTGCTCTTCTCTCAACTCATCCCAGCTTCTCCTTCTCCCACAAGCCTTTTTAATATGGCAAAATTCTCAACATTTTGAGATATTTTATATGTCATACCTAGCCTGTTGCATCGGTTATCTCTTTATATTTTAGCTGAAGCCATTAAATTAGGCTGATTTTGAAATTCCATGAAAACAGTTCTCTCTTGGTTCGTCTATTCAGAAGGGGTGGGGGTTGGGGGGCATGTGCTGGGCGGGGCGGTGGAGGGGTTGCCGTGAGGACTTCTGGCCACTTTGCACATCATGAAGTGGGGGTTTGAAAAGGAGAGCGTCTGACTTACTCATGTTAAGTCCAGAAATGGACTAACACGTTCAGTCCATCGGCCATTAAACTGCTTTTAAAGCAGGAGCGTCTGTAAACCCACCTCTTGAATATAGCTGTCTTCGAGTTGCTGTCTCTACACGTGTCTCTCTAAGCGATGGCAGTCACACGTAGGTGCACTTGGCATATTGTTTTCCATCTAGAAATGGATCGTGAATATCACGCCCGTTTCCCTGCAGTTTTCCTTGTGACGATTTTAATGGCGTTTCTGACTCACCTCCTTAACGTGGGGCCTGCCGATCCTTAGGACACAGAGTTCTGGCCAGCAACGCGTTCCTGTTTGGCTCTGCTGGTGGAAATGGAATTACCTTGCTGCTTTTTCCTTTTGCCTTTGGAGAAAGAAAAATTAGTCATCCTCCCTCTCCCACAACAGTGTTATTGGAAAGCAGTGGTTGTGGTTATCTAACAAGTTTTTGTTGGTAATTGCTTCATTTTAACATGAGTGAGTTAGGTGGCGCTCCTCGTGTTATTACGCATTCACTCTGGGCTCTTTGCCCTGGAACAGATGTGTGTCCTCAAGAGCGGACCCCACGTGTGGGCAGGGACCTGCAGAGACTGTGCGTGTGTGTGTACACGCGTGTGTGACAGCATGAACTCAGAACAACACGGCCGGTCTCCTTTCCCGACTGCCTGTCCTCTGTGGATGGAGCAAAGGGATGGACCTGTGGGATGTGGAGTTCTGCCTGGCTGAATCGCATTCTTCCTGGTGGTTCTTCAGATGGATATTTTGTGTATGTGATTAAAAAAAAGTCCTAGTTTTAAAACAGCTTTTTATGTCCTGCGTGTCTCTTTTTAGTCTTTGAATGAGAAGTTGTAGAAGATGTAGAAATTAGCAGGTGCAGTAATAGGTGCAAATATTGTGACTTAAAAATTTAATCATTGCTGCGAAGGAGCAGTCCTCCTGCCCCCTCCCCCACCCCAGATGAGGATGAATGTGTCTCTTCTAGTTTTGTCTTGATTGATGGGGCCACATTCCGTGAAGTCGCGCAGACCGTGTGTACGTGTTTTCTTCCCGGCCAGGATGCATGCCTGGGTGCGGCTCTGCTGGTGGTAATGGTGCCTCCCTTGCTGGAGCCGCTTAAGATTTTCCCGACATGTGGGTTTTGATCAGTTTAGGTCTCCCCACCTCCAGGGGAGTTACGAAAAACTCTTTGTTCCCAGAGACTTTGGGGGTTCGGTTAAGGGCCACTGACCTGCACTATTGGACTTCTACCATGTTTGATGAATAGAAAAACGTAGGGAAACATGCACAGCAATGATATGAAAATATAGCATGACTGAATTTTGCTAGAACTGATTTGCTTTTTTCTTTATTCAGACTTAAAAGTTTTCCTTATTGTGTGACTGATTGTCTTTAGTTATTTGTTTCACTCTTACAACAGTGATCACAGAAAGGGAAACCTGTTGGGGAAGAGAACAATGAAAGAAAAAGAGAACGTGTTGTCAGACTTTATAAAAGATCTTTGCTATTTGAAGCTGAAATTCTATGTAGCCATGTAGTCAGTGTGGCCATTTTACTTTATAGTACTTTGTAAAACAAAATTAATAAGGGATTTATTAATGTTTTTATTTGTAATTTCCATGAACTCCTCTCTTACAGTTTGATACAAAAAAAGCAACAGATTGGTTTCATGTGTCTGAAATAAAGTTTAAAATATGCGCAATCCCCAACTACATTTCAGATTTCCTTTGTAAGTTTGTTGGTTGAAGTGCCCCCTGTGTTTTTAACAGAATTAAATTTGTAAACAGTGGTTAAATTGTGAGGCTAGGCTTGAAAAGCCTAACTGAACTATGAGTTAAGAGTTTCTGGGTCTGCAGGCAGGAAGCTAGTTGGTATAAGAGAGCTGAAAAGAAGGAAGACTTTCTTTGCTACTGTTGTGCAGGCCTGGTTCCATGCAACATCTGAGTTCAGGTTGGTCTCTTGTCCTACTGGGCCTCCCTGCTACCGCCAGGACCCTTGTTCCCCATCCTTTCATGCCTTCCTGATACTGCATCTCTGGCGTGAGTCCCTCTTTGTTACATGTCATTGAAAAGTTCTCAGTGAAAGTTCCTATTCCTATTCTTTGTTTTAAAATTGATTTTAGTTTGACGTTGGGAAAGCATTTATACAAGTTCATACCAGTAGCATTCTTCCTCAGTGAGAGGAAGAACATATGTTGATCTAACCAGATAGGTAGAATGTGAGGCAGTGAAGAACTGATGGCATGGGACAGGCATGATGTCAAGGGCTGCAGAAGAGTCTGCCACTGTGCTGGCATTGATGAGGAGGAGGAATGATAACCCTGACTTCAGGGAGCTTATAGTTTGAGAGCAGAGGCACGCGAGTGAGAAGTAGCACAGAGAAGGGAGTAAATATACTGAGAGGTGGCAGTTTGAAGATCAGTAAAGGAAATGATGCCTGAGCTCTATTTTAAAGGAAAGCAGAAGGAATCCGGACTTCCCTGGTGGCTCCTGCAGGAGACCCCAGTTCGATCCCTGAAGCGGGTGGGTGGCAACCCACTCCAGTATTCTTGCCTGGTTGAAATCCCATAGAGAGAGGAGCCTGGCGAACAAGAGTCCCTGGGGTCGCAAAAAGTCGGGCGCGAGTGCGCAACCCACACACATAGACACAGAAGGAATCTAGACAGAATAAAGTATTTAAAAGCATAGGGTTTTGGGGTTTTGTTTTAATAGCACAGAGTGTTGGGAAAAGGGCAGGAAATTCAGTTTTGCAGGACTTTTAAAGCACGAGATAGACGAAATTGAAAAGGGGACCAGTTCATAAAGGACTGTGCTTAGTGGTTCGGGCTTTGGTTAAGTGATGCAGCATTGCGGAGAATGTTTGAAGGGGCAGAATGAGACCAGTTTTTGTTTTGACAGTTTGGTGCTTGGACTGGAGGAGGGGTGGAGGGTTGGCTGGTTGACTGTTGACGGACTGTTGATGGACAAAGGTATTGGTGTGTGGATGGGATTCAGGGAGGGAGCTGTGGGCGGAATGAGCTGGCTTGGTGATGGCCCCTCGGGATCTGGCCTCGGTGTGGGGCCACCTATTGGCATAAACGAATGAGTCATGGGGCCACCTGTTGGCATAGACGAGGAAGAAGCTACCCAGATAAAGAGTTTGTGTTTCAGAGGACTGGAATGCAGGTGGAGGGACAGAATAGGTGGTTATGTTCATGGGCCTGGAGCTTGGGCAAAGAGTCCAGGCTGGGGACTGACCAGGCTGCTGATATATGAATGAGGTCATCGGGGTGGTTAGCTTCCTGAGGAGTGGCATGGGCACCGTGGGGAGGGCGGTTGGAGAGGGCGTAGCCTGAGTTCAGCTCTCAGAGGCCTCTGCTGTCCCACCCTGCTTTACCTGTTAGGCACCTGAACTCTGCTGCTGTCACAGCATCAGGGCAGTCACAGCATCGGTGATTTCCACCCTGGCCCTGGGATGGGGGGCCAGGGAGGGGCACCGTGTGGCTTCTCTGTCTGTCCCCAGCGGGAGCAGTTCATGAGCTGATTGTCTGGAAGTCCAGAGCAGCTTGTTGTTGCTTAGGTGATGGGAGTTTGATTAGATAAGCCGTATGCCAGGGTTCCAAATACCTAGTATAGACTTAGTTTTGACCCTGCCAGTCTTTGATGTGTAGTTTGATGAATGGCATGCCTGAAGTGGCTCAGAAAATAACTTTCTGAGCTGGAGAGCAGAATTTTGCAAGAATGTCGTTCAGACGTCTTAGATCTCGGTTTAACCTGCAGAAATTGTTGTAAAAGCCCCTTGTTGCTCAGTTGATAAATCTTGTCCAACTCTCTTGCGACCCCATGGACTGTAGCCAGCCAGGCTTCTCTGTCCATGAGTTTTTCTAAGCAAGGATACTCGAGTGGGTTGCCGTTGCCTTCTCCAGGGGATCTTCCCCATCCAGGGATTGAACCTGGGTCTCCTGCATTGCAGGAGGATCTTTACTGCTTGAGCAACTGGGGAAGCCCGTCGAAGCCTCTAGGTTAACTCTAAACCCAACCAAGCTTTCTTGTTACCCCAGACAGGTGATGCTGGGTTTCCTATGGTGCTTCTTACCTGGCCTGGTGCAGCCTGGAGAGTAATGGGGGGAAAGGAAAGCCGTGTTCGGGGTGGATTTTTTTGGATTATGTTATTAAAATAATTCTCTTTAATATTTGTACAGGTTAAGCATCCTAAAATGCTAGTTTTAAATGAGAAGGGGATTTTGGAGTTTGAGTCGGTTTACTTTTAGTTTATCTAATCTCTTAAGAGGCGCGATATTTTAGAATACTTGGGGGGTCTGGGGGGTGTCCGTTTATAAAACTTGACAGGTTAAATCAGATCTCCTGTTTTATTACAGTTTTAGCCAGAGGTAATTTTAATAATTAAAGTGAAGTGGCCCATTTAAAAATTCCCTTCAGTAAAGAGCAGTGGCCGTAAGTGTTTTGGGGAAGTATGGGCTGACTGGGGGAGTGGGTAACTGGTGCAATGAAGATTACTCATTTTTAAAAATAAACTTTATTTTTTAGAGCAGTTGAGGTTCACAGAAAAATTGAGCAGAAGATGCGGAGATTTTCCCAGGCCCTCTGTAGCTGCTCGTCACTGTCAGCGTCCTGCACTGGACTCTTGTTATTTTTTATTAGGGGTGAACCTTCTGTGACACATACTTGTCACCCAAAGTCCATAGTTTCCATGGGACAGTGCATTGCATTCTGTGGGTTTTAGTAAATGTGTCAGGACGTGTATCCTCCCTTCTGGTATCCTGCAGAAGAGTTTCACTGCCCTAAAACATCAAGGAGGGCGTTCTTAAATGATGTCACTTTGACCCGACTGAGGCGGTTTTCTGTGAATGTACGCCGTTTCCCAAACCTCATCATCTCCTGCAGTTTCTGGTGTCTCTTGACGTGGTGGCCCTGCGGCTGCCCGTGTCCCTGTGACCACGAACGCTGCTCACACTGGGGGTTCTCAGGGCGCCCAGACCCAGTGTGCCAGCTCGGGAAGACGTGAGTGGCTCTTGGCAGCCACCCCATCCCCACCCCGACCCTGACAGGGAGATTCTGTGACAGTGCGCTTCTGCACAGCTCATTTCGGTTCTCTGCTCCTTCAATTACTTTGAGACTAAGTTAAAAATCTAAGTGTCCAAAAACTGAAAATGGAAGCACCTCCTTCTCTAAGTAGGTCTCCCCCGTTTTTTTGTCTTGACTCCCTCATCCTGTCCTTTCCCAGCTGGGTTGAATGGATGGAGCTCTCCCCCAGGGATGGATGGGTGCTGACTCAGCCTCTGTGGAGCTCTGTGTGTGTGTGTGTGTGTGAAGAAGGGACAAACACCCACGTGGTGCACACCCCACCCCACCCCACCCCCCGCCAATGTAAAGATTCCTGTTAAAAACAGTTGAGCTGTCAAAAATGTAACTTTATTAAAAATATTATAGAAGTAGTGTATAATTGTTAAGGAGAAAAAACAATGCAGGATTGTATGATTTTGTTCCCCAGGGGAGTAACATGTTGAAGGCAAGGAGTCTGGTTGTTAATTGCAAAGGCTTGTTCACTGTCTTGCGTTTAGAACTGAAGGGAAGGCTAGGAATTCCATTTGATGTTTTTTTCTCTTTCCTTGTGCAGCAGTTCCATCGGAAATGGCACTAACCTCTAATCAGGACCCTTGAAGCAGTTGGATTTCTCCCAGCAGTTAAGTGCCTTTCATGTTCCTAATGAGACATGAGACTCATTCGTCAACCAGCAGAGGCCTAGTCTGCTGTGTTAAGGCACCATGCTCTGGGCTGGGCCGGGGATGAGTTGTGCCTGTTGTCCTTAATGTACTGGCAGCCTGGTATGGGCAGGCTCCAGTGAGTGAGGGCAGCCTAGGGTGCTGTAACCAAAGTGAGAGAAAGGAAGGAGGCCTTCCTGGAGGAGGCGGCACGCAAGTGTGTATTTGAGCAGTTCTTCAAGGTGCTCTAGTGGGTCAGGACACTCCAGGCAGATGGGTCTGTTCCGCGAATGGGCTGTAGTTTGGGGTGACTGGTGTAGTAAGGTGACGGGTTTTTCCTTGCCTTCCTCCTACCTGAGATGATGGGGAAGAGAAGGTATTAGTTTGGAGTAGGATACAAGTGTTGAAAAACGAAGGGGAAGTATGATGGGGGCTTCAAATCAGGTGGTCTCTCCTGATTTGGATGGACAGTGCAGACCAATCCTGAAGGGGTCTTAGTTTCTTTGTGATTTGCCTGAGGAAGAGATAATAAGGAGCAATTGGAAACCTGGGTAGGCTTGATACTTACAGTATTCTGTGTGTCTCTTTTTAAAAAAGTTGAGCTTAGTCTTCATTCCTGATTCAGTAAAGAGATGTTTTTGTTTTCTATTTTTAAATTGGACTGAATACACTTGAAATACAGTAGACAGTGTAGATGGTCTCTTTTTTTCTTTGCATAGTTAGAATCGGGCCTCTCAAACGAGACAGGACACTTTTTTTTTTTCTTTTTTTTTACAAAAATGACTAGCAAGTTAGTGATTTTACATAGAAGCCAAGAGCCCTGGGGCTGGTTTCTCTGGTCCAGGAAAAGGATGGCTGGGTCCGTGAACTCTCACAGGAGGCCAGGGTATCAGGAAGCACAGTTGGACTTGGTGACAGTTAACTGGTAGTTTGTCTTTTGAGAAGACAAAACTATAGGAGGGAGGCTGCTCCTATTTAAAGGTTGGGGGGGGTGGGGGTGGGAAGAGGGGTAGGAGAATCAAGCTTTTATATTTTCTGAAGAATTTAGTTGGCAACAACCAGTGGTGAAGTTTTGGTGAGTTAGGGTGACAGCCCCTTTACGGAGGATGGAACTTGGCTATCGTGGGGGACCCTGCAGAGTCACAACTCCGGCCACTAGAAATAACATCTTCATGAGTTAAATGAGTAAGTGAGGTTCCTGTAGAAAAAGTCAGGGTCATTCAGTTAAAGAGTTGTAAGGGGTGACAGCCTGGTCTGAGGTTCCGCGAGCAGAGGCAGGCAGGGAAGAGGTGTGTGGCTGATGGAGGAAGTCGCCAAGCTTTGTCGATGGTTAGCTGCTGATATTTCAAGGGGTTGCAGCAAAAAGTCCTTTTCGCTGAAACCTTTGAGTTTCACAGCCTGTGTCACCTGTAGTCTCAGGATGGAGCTACCGGTGCAGTTGTGTTAGCAGCAGCCCGATTGCAGAGGCCTCTGAGTCGGGACCACTGTGGTCCTAAACCTGGGCCATGATTCCAGGCTTGTCTACTTACTGTTCCTTAGGGTTTGCCTGAGAGAGCGGAATGCACATTGAAGGTCATGCAGTAGATTAAGTAGTTCATTTGTGTTTCCTAGAGAAACACTTGGCATGAGGCAGGGGAGTGATGTTTGCACGTGGTCAGACGTGTGCTTTGAGGATAAACCCTTGAGATGGGTCAGCTCCTTGACACTTGGTGATTCATCTGTCCATATGCAGCCATTAGTTGAAATTTACGGGTGCCAGTTGTCTGCATTTCAGCGACGACTACATGGAATTTGGCAGTCATGAGGCAGAAGAAGGATGCAGCTAAGGCTTCAGGTCAAACTGGAGTGGGAGCCCCGGATCATTTGTTATGTGCAGCTTTAAAAAGTTAATTTTCATACTTTATTCTCAGGAAAACTATAGTGTATATATATGCGCTTTTCTGTCCTTTTACAGTTGAGTAAACTAAGTCCTAGAGAATCGAATCGCTAGTAGGGAGGTGGATTTGAACCCAGGCATCTGGCCTTGGGCACCATGTTCTTTCTTCACACTGTGCCCGGCATTGCGGTGGATTTCCGTACTGGAGTGGAGATTTAGGGTGTGAGTTGAATTCTCAAGGGAGAAGGGAGGGACTGGTGACCCAGCCCTATAGACAGCATCCATTCCCTGAGGGTTTGGTGGTGGTTGTCCAGTTACCCAACTCAGAGAGTTGTGTCCGACTCTTTGTGACCTCATGGACTGCAGCACACCAGGCTTCCCTGTCCTTCACCAGCTCCCAGAGTTTGCTCAGACTCATGTCCATTGAGTCTGTGATTCCATCTAACCATCTTGTCCTCTGTCGTCCCCTTCTCTTCCTGCCTTCAGTCTTACCCAACATCAGGGTCTTTTCCAGTGAGTCGGCTCTTATCAGCTGGGCAGTGTGTTGGATGGAGCCTGAGGGTTTAGCAGCAGATGGTTGACTGTGGGTAAGACTTGGAGCTGGGGGCCCGATGCCTTGGAGGGATTGATTGAAGCTGTGATGCCGACATCTAGAAAAGGTTAACTGTGTTGTGCTTTTCCTTTCAGCTTGTTCAGTTTTGGTCAGGAGGAGTCGGTAATAAGGCCAAGGTTGTTGGGTTGATCGCTAAAAAGACTGGGGGCCTTGCAGAGAAAACAGTGATGGGCAGTTAAAGCTGACAGCTGCTAACCTCCCCTCAGCAGACAAAAAGGTGTCTCAGTGCATCTCACATTGATGTTGATGTTTTCTTTTTATGGGCATCTTTTAAATTTTTATTTGCTTTTGGCTGCGCTGGGTTTTCCTTGCAGGGCACGGGCTTCCCAGCGCAGTGGCTTCTTTTGTGGAGCTCCGGCTCTTGGGGCCCGAGAGCTGCTCAGTAGTTGCAGCTGCTGGTCTCCAGAGCACAGGCTCAATAGTTGTGGCACATGGACTTTGCTGTTTCCTGGCACGTGGGTTCTTCCCGGACTAGGAATCAAACCCATGTCTCCTGCATCGGCAGGCAGATTCTTTACCACTGAGCCACCAGGGAAGCCCTGTTGTTAATTATTTAATGTAAAAAAATCATGCCTTAAAACAAGCCTGGTGGCTCAGACAGTAAAGCGTCTGCCTGCGATGCAGGAGACACGGGTTCGATCCATGGGTCAGGAAGATCCCCTGGAGAAGGAAGTGGCAACCCACTCCGGTATTCTTGCCTAGAAAATTCCATGGATGGAGGAGCCTGGTGGGCTACAGTCCATGGGGTCGCAAAGAGTCGGACACAACTGAGCAACTTCACTTCACTTCTCTTTAAAACAAGTATAGAAGGAAGGAGCTCTGAGGCTCTTACAGGGCCCCAGGGATCAAAGCTCTAAGAGGGTTCACATGACACGCACAGTCAATGTGTTATGTCAGTTTTTAGTTGAGAAAATCAGTCTTCTTGGCTCTTCGGAGCTTGCTGCTTGGTTCTCGGTGCCTTTTTGGAAGTGAGAAACGGGACTTAAGTTTCTAGGCTGGAGGTTGTAGCACCTGCACTTGTGGGGTTGGAGATAAGAAGGCCTGTTTGGGTGATAAAAGGCCCTTGTCTTCGGGGTGGCTGGAAGGAGGCCTGGTGAAAGGACAGAGGGCAGTCCCCAGCGGGCGAGGCCTCCGCAGCCTCTGGGAAGCGCTGGAGTTGGCCTCTGTTCACCGTGTTCTTGGCAGAATCGGTCACTTTGCGGCGATACCATCCATAGCACCTAAGCTTTTTGACAGATCTGGTAATTTCATCATTAAAAAAAAAAAAACCCGAAAAATCCAGAAAGGCTTTTAAAATGAATGATTCAAATGCTATTTGATTTTGTGACATTATTGGAAAGAAGGGAAGCAGGTGTCTGACAGCGGAGGGTGGGGTGTCTTTCCATCTGTGAGCCTGGCCCCTGGAGAGCTGCCTGGACCGGGAGGGACCCCCTGGCAGGAGAAGACCGTCTTCAGGGAGAAGTGATCAGTGCCCCCAGCAGGCCCCCAGAGGGCCTTCGGTGGGGCCTGTGGTGGGAGGCGAACCTCCTCTCGTCGGCTGGATTCCTGCATCCGCCTCGCATCTGTCTTGTCACTTCTTGTTCTCTGCCTGGAAGTGAGAAGCCACCTTTAATTACTTGTGCTGTCTTTTAAATGGAACGATGTCATAGAATGTAATTTATTTCTCTTCTTGTTCTCCTTGAGTGCAACCTAGAATGACAAAAGATTTTAAAAGGAGTCCTGAATTACCTGTCTCTTGAGGAATTCCTATGGGCTCCCAATTTCTTTACACTTTCATGTTTCCTGTTTTGCTTTAGGAAAAAAAAATTAAGTGGATTTAACAATAAATGCAGATATGGCAGGAATTACGTTTTCTTGAGCTCTGTCAGGTGATTTATCTCTTAGTATTTTTGTTTTGTATATCGATTCTCCTTATGGGGAGAATTACTTAAAAGTAACGCAGTAATTAGTGTTTGGTGTAATATAATTCTGAATGTGTAATCTAATATAGAAGGACACTGGCTGCTTTTAGCTTCTTTACTATTGTCCAGATTGGTTTAGGGCAATGGGGTTAGAGATCTCTAATCTTCTGTAGCCAGAATGCATTAATCCAAGGATTGTGGACTGAAAACTGAAAATCTCCTTCCTGAACTTTAACACTGGCATTTTTTTTGGTCTTTTAGTGTGTGTTCTGTATGTGGTTCTGTTCCTTAAAAATGGAAATGCTATTTTTATGCTCTTAGTAAATTCGCAAAATAAACTCGTTTTAAACAATGGGGACAGTGCAGAAAAACAGATGAAGTGAAACGGAACCACTGTTAGTGTGTTAGTGTACATCCCTCCCCAGTGTTTCCTGTGAGTGTGTGTTACCTGGCGGCCTCTGCACACGCACGGCAGCAGTTGGAGCCATTCTGCCTGCTGCTCTGTATTGTGCTTTTCCTTCTTAAACATCGAGGTGCTTTTCCATGTCAGTAAATCAACACTATTTTGAGTGGCTGCTTGCTATTTCATTGTATGACTGCAGGGTAATTCCCGTAATTAATTGATGTCTGCTTAGGTAATTTGCAGCTTAAAAAGAAATTATGGAAATCTCCAATGACTCTGAATCTTTCCACTCGTCTTAATTATTTCCTGAGGATAAACCAGAAGTGAGATTTTTTTTGCTTTTTCCTTATATCCATTTTTAGGTATAATACATATGTATATGTGGAATCAGCTTTGCTTCCGTATCTAGCAGCTTCTGTGTTCCCTTTCATCTTTGCAGTTTTTCCATTTTTACACAATTTTATTTTTGTTCTGTCATTGTTTTGGGCAATGTCTTGTCTACTTTTTTGCTGCTCTTAATGTGGTATTTATTTTGGTAATGATTTTATCATCTCTGTCTCCAGCCTTGTTGATTTGGAGATTTTGAAAAGAGAGTCCCAGTTTTCTTTAATTTTGACTCAAGAAAAGTATTTGTCTGAAATGTCTCCCCTCTCCCTTGGGGATCCCTTCTGCCTTTTGCCTGTTGCATTTTTTCACTGTCCCTTCCCTCTTGGAGGCGTCTCTGCGTGTTTCTCTGGGGCTTCCTCTGGCCTGAGCGGCTCTGGAGGGGGCAGTTCGTCTGTCCAGCAGGGTGCCCAGCACCGTGCAAGGCCCCCGGGTTGCCTCTGTCCGGCACCCCTCTCCTCTGTCCAATTTGCTCTTCCTCCAGGTGACTCAGCCAGCATCTCCTAGTTTGATTGTAGATGGACCTTTTTTTTAATTTTCATTTTATTAACTTCACTGTGGATCAGAGGAGAGCAGCGTAAACGTGCTTTTCTCTTGCCTTCTTAAAAGAGGCTATTTTTGTTTTTTTTAATAGTAAAATACATATGAAAGTGTTAGTCACTCAGTCATGTCCGACTCTTTGTGACCCCATGGGCTGTAGCCTGCCAGGCTCCTCTGTCCCTGGGATTGTCCAGGCAAGAATACTGGAGTGGGTAGCCATTCCCTTCTCCAGGGGACCTTCCCTACCCAGGGATGGAACCCGGGTCTCCCACACCGTAGGCAGATTCTTTACCATCTGAGCTACCGGGGACACCTTCCTTTACCGGAAGTGTCACCTTAGTTATGTTGAAGCCTGGGCTCCCTCTGCAGGACTGGCTCCTTCGAATGGGAGCCGGGACGTCCACACTGGCCAGGGTGGGACCAGAGAGGACCCGGGAGGAAGTGCAGCTGCGTTTGTGTAATAGGTGGTTCGTTTGGGGTAGAGTGCTGCGGGGACGACCTTACTAATGTCTGGCAGTAAACCATCTTGACGGAAGTCCTTTAAAGATCTGCCGTGAGGTCAAAGCTTCCTTTCACAGTGTTTGCTGAACGTGAGGTCTTGTGAGTCCTGAGTCGTCCCGGTGGGTGGGCTGGGAAAGCAGGAACCCTGTGCTCGCGGGGCCTCTGATGCTCCCCTGGCTCTGTTCTGACCCGGCTCGGTCCCCCTGGCCTTTATGGCAGGGACTTGCGGAGGTTGCCTCCCTGGTTCCCCTCTGGAGATTGTTGGAAAGAAGCTAGCTCTAGGGACCAACTGTGGGCAGGGTCTGGGGTCTGTATGTCTGCAGCAGACCCTTTGGGGGCTGCATCTTGACTATTGCAGTGTGGTATTTCCAGACTTCTCCCCATGGGAGCTAGCTGGCATTTCCCAACGCCCCTCTAACCCGGGGAGGGGGCAGGGTCCTGGGTGGTCCAGGATTCAGTGATGAATCGGGGCACTGCCTGGCATGGCGGGGTCTGTGCCCTGGTTGCCATCAGGTGCCCAGCCTGCTGCTGTGGGTTAGGAGCCCCAGGACTTGGCCTCGCTGAGAGCGTGTTGACGGTGGACCAGAACATTCTGTGGGAGAGCAGAGAGCCGAGGACCCCTTGTGTGCAGAGCGAAGAGCAGCACGTGGGAGTTCAGGCCCGGGAATCGTGACGGCTATTTCTGTGCTCAGAGCCTTTTTTTTTTTTTGCTTCGTGCTTCCGGAGAGTTGAGGTTTCTAACCTCTGACCTCTGAATCAAAGCTGAATAGTTGCGTGCGCTTCAGTTAAATATATGCATGCTTGCCGGCGCACTCCAGCCCTGGAGCGGATCTGTTGCATTATTCATTTGATTTGCCCTTCAAGTGTTGAGTTCTCTTTTGGGGACGGTGCTCAGCTCCGGGAGTGGGCGCTGAAGGGGCAGCTTTGGAGGAGGTTGGTAGGGGCTGTCCTTTCTTAGCCAGAGAGCAGCTCGGAGGCCGACTCCCTACCCCCCACCCCTTTTCCCTGTGCTGGCGTTTTCCGGCCCAGGGCGGCTTTGGTTAGGTGGCTTCCCCTGCACTCTGACCGGAGGGTCTCAGAGATTGTTCTCTGTCCCGTTAGCCCCACAGCAAACCTGTTCTTGCCAGCCTGTATGTTAATGGTCTGGAGGTTGAAAATTATGGGGTCTGAACTTCAGCTAAGCTGTTGCAGCTGGGTACTGAGAGTTAGTACTCAGACCTGTGGGTGGAGAAAATACAGTGAGAGAGAGTCAGAAGGTAGGCTTTCTTGTCCACTGTCCCAGGGGTCTGCGTTTCGTCCCCTCAGTTTCACCGCGTGTTTTCCGCTCCAAGAGAGGGAGATTTGATACAGATGCTCTCCTCCTGGAGATCAGGAGCCAAGAGGACTGAGTGTTTGTTCGTAACTTAATCTGAAGTCAGTGGACTGCCTTGTCCATTGTTTCCTGGATCTGTGAGGTCAGCTAAACGATGGTTTTCAGGTGTGAGGGGTTACTGTCTTAGCAGTTGCATTGAACCCGAATCTGCAACGCTGGCTCCGTTTTAATGACCATCAGTAAAACACAGGGCTGGGAGGAAGTTGGAGCCAACCTTCAGGTAGAGTGTTTTGTTTTTATTTTTTGACTGTGCAAAGGATGAGTGTATCATACTTGTCATTCGTTTGCCCTTTACCTAACATACAGAGAGACTTGGCACGAATGGTCCTTATTCAGCTGTATTTACTCAAGTTTGCACGCCTTCCAAAAAGTTGCTTATTTTGGTGCCCTTCACAGAGCAGTTGACCACCTGATGCTAAGGGCTGGCTCATCGGAAAGGCCCTGAGGCAGAAGGAGAAGGGGACGACAGGGATGGTTGGATGGCATCGCTGACTCAATGGACATGAGTTTGGGTAAACTCTGGGAGTTGATGATGGCCATGGAGGCCTGGTGTGCTGAGGTCCATGGGGTCGCAAAGAGTTGGGCACAACTGATCGACTGAACCGAGCTGACAGAGCAGTCAGCACCCAGGTGGGTGGACACTGATGCCGTAACTCAGGAGCGTTACCAGTCCAGAAAGTGATGCAGGCCTGGGAAGGCCTTGTGGTGTTCAAGCTGGGTTCAGAAATGAGAAGCCGTTAATGGCCTGTGATTAGAGGAAATTAAATCACTAAATCCTCCCCTCTTCAAAGACTGGAAAACCAGAGTTTCTTCACAGGTTCTTGCCCATGAGCATCAAGCAGGCACGTGGTGGGGCCTGGTTTTGAACCCCTTCGTCTCAGAAGGCTACACCCTGAACCACGACGCCCTACACGCACGAGGAAACCTTGCATTTCCTGTGTAAACGGCAGGTGCTGGTGTTGCTAAAACCTAGGATTAAGTGGAACAGGCCACATGAGTTCCAGGTAGTCTGCTGTGTAGCAGGCAGTCTGTGCTTACTCACTGCTTGCAACAGTAATGGGACTAGTTCTAGAAAATAAAGCCCTGCATTTCAAAGATTGATGGTTTCTCCTTAATAATCATGGTCTAGCGAAATGCCAGACAGACAGATGGTGCACAATGCAGGTGAGTCAGGGCTTCGCTCACAGTATTTAATTCCCCCGGTACACTTATTACATTGGGTGCCTCTGAGTCAGAAGCAACAAATCTTTCACGACAGAACTTAAAGATTTATTTTAAATTGCAGTTTTTCCCGAATTGTCACCGTGTTCAAAAATCTGATACTGAGATTGTTCTTTCTTCTCTCCCCAGATACTGAGATTGTTCTCTTTCTTCTCTCCCCACAGCCCCAAAGTTTTTTTTTTTTTTTTTTCCTATTTCTTTTCCAAAGATAAAAGGAAAGCACTCTTTAAACTTTGAACAGACACCGCACTTCATAGGTAGTTTGTCAAGGTCCTGTCACATTTGCCGTTGAAGCATCATGGACACGTTGGCCAGCAGCCTCTACAGACCATTCTGTCGGGGTGCTCGATTGGGTAGGGGAGTAGATGGAGTGTGAAGCAGAGGTTAATCTTGGAGCCGTGGAAGAGGGTGGAGCTATGTTTTGTTTTTCAAAAAAAAAAAAAATTCATTCCCTGGACATTGAGCACTCCCTCCGTGCCAGAAATCTGGCAGAGTGCTGGGGTAGGATGAGCCAGGTGGCGTCTCTGCCCTTCCCCGCAGTCACTGGGGAGGCAGGTTAAGAAAGATACGCCCTGTGTGGTTTTTCTTATAAACAGCCTCGTTGCTGTGGCATCTTTTACGTGTCATAAAATGGCTTCCTTCCAGGTGAACAACTCAGTGATTGAACAACTTTAGTAACTTTACCAAGTGGTAAAATCACCCGCGAGTCAGTGTAGAACATTCTCCTTCCCCCAGTGTGGTCTCTCATGCTGTTTCTCTCCATCAGCTTGCCTTTTCTGGGTGTTTCCTATCCAGGGAGTTGTGCAGCACGTGGTCCCTCATCGCTGGCGGCTTTCACCTGGATGGTGTTTCCGAGGGTCATGACGTAGCCCGTGTCCGCAGTTGGCGCCCATTTCATGCTGAACAGTGTCTGTCGTTAAGAATCACCACGTTTCTCGGTCCATCACCAGCTGATGGACGTAGAGGTGATTTCCAGGTGGTTTTTATGCTTAACTTTTTGAGAAATTGCCGAACTGCTTTCTGAAGCGGCTGCACCATTTCCTATCCCTCCAGCATACTGTGGGACGTATTGTGGTTTTCATGGATTTATTACCGCTGCTTCCAGTATAGCGTGGATATGGTACCTCAATCAGTATGGCAAAATGGAGAAAAGCAAGCCAGTAACCAAAAAGCTGTGATACAGTCCTGACTCTTCTGGAGGCATCTTCGTGTTAGAGCCAGCCTGACCCGCCCATAAGCAAGGAGTGTGCTTCAGGCTGACACAGCTGGCGTGAACAGGTTGGAAGTGGAAGTGTTAGTCACTCAGTCACGACGACTCTTTGTGACCCCAAGGACTGTAGCCTGCCCGGCTCCTCTGTCCGTGGGATTTCCCAGGCAGGACGAGTGGAGTGGGTATCCATTCCCTCCTCGGGGGAACTTCCCAACCCAGGGATTGAACCCAGGTCTCCTCTATACTTTGCCATCTGAGCCACCAGGAAAGCTTCTGCTTTGTTTTGGTGGGGCAGCTTTTTATGTAAGTTTTGGTTATTAACCCGTTTCTTTTGGTCATCCCCGTGAACCACAGCCCTGGACTCTTATGTCTACTTAGTTTTCCTTATGATATCTTCCAAAATCCTGACAGATTTTGAGAGGGCAGGACAAAGTGATCCCTTTACCGTGGTTTTCTGGGTAATGAGGAAATTCTTTCACCTCCGTTTGGGTCTAATTAAGGAGCGAGTAAGAAAGGCTGCCGTGGGGGCCTGTGGGAGAGGTAGTGAGCCCGCGAGGTTGAGCGGCAGGTGAGCCACTGTGGGAGCCCATGAGAGCGGTGGTGCCCACACACGGAGTGCTCCTGGGGCGTGTGTGTGTCACACACACACGGGCTGGGACGAGGAGGAGAAGTCGGCCACAGAGACGGGAGATGATGAGACAGATAAGATGAGCTGACACCTCGTCCCTGGAGCCAAAGGTCAGTGTAAGGTGGAGAGGAGCCGCTGCCCAGGAAGGGATCAGCAGGGTGATGGCCCGGGTGGGAATGGCTGTCTCTGCTGAAACTTGAAGTCGACGGTGATTCTCAGGGCGGAGGTTCTGGAAGCGGTGGGCACTTGTTGATTGCCTGTGGACCTGTGACACTGATAAGGGGTGATGGAGAGCAAGTAATCTGTTGTGATGGTGAAGCTGGGGCAGCAGCTGGAGGCCGGGCGGGGTCCGCCGACTGTGACCTTGAGCTGAACCCGGGACTGGGCTGAAGGAGAGGCGCCTAGTACTTCCTCCTTCCGCATAGATCAGCTCTCATCTCCCCCTCCCGCGCGGCCTTGAATGGAGGCGCTCTTCTCCCCCGTTTACAGAAGAGGAAACTGAGGTCCGGGTCAGCTGGGTGACTTGTCCAGAGTCCCTCATCAGGTCTGGGAATCAGATGCAGGTGATTTTGCGTCTCCCCTCTCACACTCTGGAGTTTCCCTGGTGGCTCAGGTGGTAAAGAATCCGTCTGCCATGCAGGAGACCCGGGTTGGAGACCCGGGTTCGATCCCCTGGTCAAGAAGATCCCCTGGAGAAGGGAATGGTAACCCTCTCCAGTATTCTTGCCTGGGAAATCGCATGGACAGAGGAGCCCGGCGGGCTGCAGTCCATGGGGTCTCCTACCTGGGAGGCAGCGCTGCCTGCCCGAAGCCCCTGTCTGTGCAGCTGGGTGCTACCTGCTGGGGAGGCCGAGCAGCCAGGGTGCCCAGCCGGGTCTCTGTTCCGGGGAGAGGGCTCCTGTCTGCCTCCTCTCTGCTACGGCCGCAGCCAACACTCAATGAGCGTCCCCTCCATGCCAGGCTGTGGGCTGTGTGACATGAGCCCCTTCTGTGCAGGAGGGGGGACCAGTGGGCGCGTGGTCTGCTCGGAGCCTCCTGAGGTAGCAGAGGTAGCAGAGTGTCGCACTTGCCTGGACTGGTGCGTGCACCTTGTTATCTGAGCCCCGTGTGAGGACCAGCCTCCTCCACGCTTCTTACCTTGGGTGAGTGAGCTGCCCTCTGCACCCCAGGTTCCTCCGCTGTGTGAGGCTTGAGGTCCCTTTGTGGGCTGGCAGCCCCCAGACGAGGCCTTGGCAGAACTGCTCAGTATGCTCCTTCGCGAGAGGAGCTCCTGAGAGCACCTGCTGGTCGTCAGGGTGTCTTGGTGTCAGGACTGGTCAGTGTATTTTCAGTGGCTGGCTTGTTATTTGTGTTTTGGTTTAATAAAGAAGCTGCCAGGGTTCATTTCTCAATGAGCTATATACATAATTTCATTTGGAACACATGGCGTATCTTTCATCAAGTGCTTGCCTAAACGAAACCAGCCTGAATTCGGTCTTTGCTGCGACACCTGGGCCTGCTCGCCACCTCAGAGAAACCCCAAGCCTTTGTCTTCCAGCTGGGGAGCCTCTCACTGCAGAAAAGGGCACCCAGCATCCGCCGGGGGGTGACAGGTCCCTCCTTGGAGACTCTGGGGTGCCGAGCTCTCCCTGAGCTTTGTGACCCGGGGCGAGTTGCAGCCTCAAGCCCCCAGCTCATCCTGCAGTCAGGCCTCGAGGTGCAGGGGCTGCGAAGCAGGTGATCCCGCCGAGCGTCCAGCACAGTGTCTTGGAGTGTTTGGTGCTGGGCAGGCGGTTGGTGGGACTGTACCCAGATTGTTCAGTCCATGCTGAGAAAGAGCTTGGCCCTGAGTGAGTGATGGCGGAGGGCTTCTCCGGGCATCTTCCAGCCTGGACCCCCATCCTGCACCCCAGGAGTGTGTCCTGCCTGAAACAAGTAACTTGAGTGTTTGCAATCATTTTTTTTCCCCTCAGTTTTAATGCTTTTCTAAAAATTGCATTTTGTTAGAGCCGTTTCTACCTTAAACATCCACATAAAAGAATAGAATGCTGTTACTAGGATTCCCTAAATATTAAGAGTTTTAGGAGAATTTCTAGTAATTTGGATATGTAAGTCTAGACATAAGTTCATGCATTTAACATCTCCGTCTCGGTTTTCTTTCTTGTCACATTTTGTCTAGTGTTTGTCCAGGTGGCTGGAAACACAGGTGGGGGAGGTGGGTTTACTGACGGGGTTGTGGAGTGCATGTCACGTGCCTCAGAGCCCTGGGGTGAGAGGCTGCACGGGCTGCTCGTCGGAGGCAGCGATCGACGTGGAAGCGGGCTGCGAGGAGCTCACCCGGAGTGCCGGGGGCTTGATGCGCTGCGCAGGGAAGCCCGTTTCTGTGCAAACCTGGGACTTGGGCCTCACCCTGAAAAAATGGCCTCCCATCAGTTAGCTCGGAGTGAGACTTCTAAAAGACCATCTGAGGATAGAAATCTGTTAATGCTGAACTAATTGGAGCCACCTGCTTTTGAAAGAGCATTATCTGTAAATAATGGTTACTGATTCAGTGGACGAGTTTGAGCAAACTCCGGGAGCTGGTGAAGGACAGGGAAGCCTGGCGTGCTGCAGTCCATGGGTTGCATAGAGTCGAGCAACTGAACAGCAACAACGGTTTTTATTTTGGAGACTTTAAGTCAGCCAACTATTTAATGTAAAACCCTTGGGGCTAGAGAAGGCGAATGGGTGTCCTTAGTGGTCAGCCAGGCGGGAGGGGAAGGGGCTGGAGAGGAAAGACTGGACACCCAAGCTGTGGGGGGGCCCCGCCCCCGCCCCCTACTCTGCTGTGAGGAGAGCAGGTGAGCCCGCTGGGGGGAGTTCTGCAGGCCTGTGACTGCAGGCGGCCTCTGGGGCCAGGCCCCCGCTCTCAACCTTGGCTGCACTCAACCTTGGCTGCACGGTGAAATCTTCAGGGCGGGTTACAGGGAGGTTAAACAATGCTGGGGCTGGGGCTCTTGCCCCAGGGGTGGGGGTTTGCTGATGGGGCCGATGCACAGGCAGCGCTGGCTGGTGGCCTCCGTGCTGGGAACCACTGGCCCTGCGCCCGTCCCCACTCCCCCCGTGGGGTCCCCCGTGCCCTGTGGGTCCCTTGGGGTTGCAATCTCTCCCCTGGCCCCCGAGTTCCTTCTGACAAGGCAGAGGAGACGGCAGACTCCTCGGCTGGTTCCTTCTTCCTCCTGGCTCAGACACCCCGCCATGTCTCTGGTGCCTTTGAGGGGTGCGGGCTGATGGAGAAGGAAACTGTGGTAGTTTTGCTCTGGCTCCCCGGGTCCCGAGGCAGCATCAGGGGGTGAAAGAGGAAGTCCTGCCCTGAGAGACCTTCTCCCCAGGTTGGAACAAGGAGCCCAAAGTTTCCCTGTTCTGCTCGTGGTGGGTGGGGGTGGGCACACTGACATGTGGCCGTGAATGATGTCTGGTGGCTGGACCCCTTCCTAGGAGTGTGGGAGGGGCTTCCCCAGCCAGGGAGAAGCAGGGGTTCCCCCCGCCAAGTTTCTTCGTGCCTCTGCTCCTGGAGTTGAATGGGATTTGAATGTTGTAGAGACTCCTGGTTATAGGATTTCTAGGAACATCCCCGTAAAAGAGTATTTGGTTTTGAGGGGAGGGGTGCTTTTTCGGTGTATTAACTTTGCATTGGCCTTATGTGTGTGTTTATATATTCCTGTATGTATTTTATGAGACGGCAGCTTGATCTTTCAGGTGGACGAGGTGTGGGAAAGACCCTGGTATAGAGTGAGCTTTGAGCTTGTTAGGAGGGAAACCCTGTTGTAGGGTCAATAGGCTTGATGAGACAAATGGCCCAAGTATACTTTGAGTCCAGAAAGCCTCCTGAAATGGAGTGGTTAGATTAAACTGATGAGGCAAGTTTTCAGGAGTTTTTTATTTGTTCTAATTAGCTTTAAAAATATTTATGGGAAGAATAATTTGTGGTCTTTTAAAAAGTGGGAATGTGAAGTTAAGTCATACTTTGAGACAATAATTTTCATCTTGTCGGGGCCATGTGTCGCGCGTGGTTTGTCCTCTGTGTTTGGGCCGGTGTTTTCAGTTCAGTCGCTCAGTCGTGTCCGACTCTGTGACTCCATGGACTGCAGCACACCAGGCCTCCCTGTCCGTCACCAACTCCCGGAGCCTACTCAAACTCATGATGCCATCCAGTGTTTGCCGGGCCAGTGTTTTATAGTGATTTCTACAATGTCTCCAAAGCCGAGGGCTGGTTTAAAACTGACCTCACTCGCCTTAGCTGTGCTTGCTGAAAGCCGGCGTCCGCCCTGCAAGGTAACAGCTGTCACCTGTGCTCTGCAAAAGGGTTTGCGGTGGGCCTCACTTTCCCCTCTGCACTTGGTTGGATTTGATCCTCTGCCGCACCTGTGAGTTCAGTAAACACTCAGGCATTGTTGTTCCCATTTTACCCAGAAGTTAAGACCTTGCTCAGGGTTGCGCAGCGGTGCGTTATTGCAGGAGGGAAACCCAGGTCTTCTGAGTCTTAATTTTGTGCTCTTTCTGTAGCAATCTGTTGCCAGAGCTTGGAAGGCAGTTATCAGTATGCTCGCTCTTTGGAGTCAGATGGCCCTGAGTTCCGTTTCAGGGTCTGTCATGGACCCTGTGTCCTGGGACAGATCCCGTAGCCACCATAAGGCAGAGATAACCTCTCCTTCGGGGGCGCATTTGGAAATGGGGGGGCGTGTAGAAATGGCAGCCGTCTTTCTCAGGGTTTGTTCCACCCAGGCCAGGTCCGAGACCGAAGAGTTTCATGACCTCTGACCACACCTGCTTTGTGACCTGGGGAGCCAGGATTCCAGCTCGGTTATGGCTGTCAGCATGCAGCGGCCTTATGCATTCAAGCCTTCTGCAGATTGTTTTGCAAGATTTCTTAGATTCGGGTTTCTGCTCAGAAACGATTAACAGGATTCCTGTTACACAGACCAAAACTGTGTTTGTGTCCTCTTGACTAGCTGGTGGGGTGTCTGTGTGTCCCAAGGCCTCTGCCTTTTGCCTCTTGCCTTCTTTGCTGTAATTCTCTGTGAACTTGGGCCTGCGTTCCTTTTTCCACTTAAAATCCCTTCTGCTCATCTAGCTTGAGCCCCTTCTCCTGAGGCTGCTGATGCAGAGTGGACCCTTCTTTTCTTTTCAAATTTATTTTTGGTTATGCTGGTCTTCTGGAGAAGGCAGTGGCACCTCACTCCAGTACTCTTGCCTGGAAAATCCCATGGATCGAGGAGCCTGGTGGGCTGCAGTCCATGGGGTCGCACAGTTGGACACGACTGAAGCGACTCAGCAGCAGCAGCAGCATGCTGGTCTTCACTGCTGTCTGAGGGCTTTCTCTAGTTGCAGCAAGCAGGGGCTCAGATGTGGCGCACCGGCTTCTCATCGCAGTGGCTTCTAGGCTCTTGGACTCGGTAGCTGTGGCACAAGGGCTTTAGTGGCCTCTCGGCATGTGGATTCTTCCTGGGGACAGGGATCGAGCCTGTGTCCCCAGCACTGGCGGGTGGATTCCTATCCACTGTACCACCAGGGAAGTCCTTTTCTCTAGTTTAAGGGATCTAGTAGTCACCATTATCGGCAAGTTTAAAAGGGAGGCTTATGAAGGCTTGGAAGGTTCTCATAGGCACCATCTTTTGCTTATTTATAGCTCCCAGGAGAAGGAAATGGCAACCCACTCCAGTATTCTTGCCCGGATAATCCTGTGGACAGAGGAGCCTGGTGGGCTGCTGTCCATAGGGTCCCACAGAGTCGGACACGACTGAAGCGACTTAGCATGCATGCATGCATTGGACAAGGAAATGGCAACTCACTCTAGTATTCTTGCCTGGAGAATCCCAGGGACAGAGGAGCCTGAGGGGCTGCTGTCTGTGGGGTTGCACAGAGTCAGACACGACTGAAGCAACTTAGCAGCAGCAGCAGCATCCTTTCTTAGCCCTGAGAGCCTCATACTGGGGGTGGGGAGGTGTCATTGCCCGGGTGGCTCAGCGCCCTCCCTGGACCCTTGTGTTGGAACACCACCCGGGCCACAGGGCCCTCTGGCCTCGCTGGCTAGAGAACCTCTGTACTTGGGAGTTTCACAGCTGTTTCCTTCTCTCTTTCTGAGGATGTCCATTCAGGCCTCCTAAAATTCTCCTTGTCCCCTTCTTGAGGGAGGAAAGGGGATTTTAGCTGATTTTCAGATTGTGCCATGGAGGGTGTGGTGGTTTGTGAGTCTCGTGATCTGGGTTTTAATTCTGGTTCTGGTTCAAATAAGAGACTTCTAAGAAGCTGCTCAATCTTGACCAATTGTCAGAATAGCTTGGTGTTAAGTACACACAAAAGCAACCCTAACAGCCAAAGTGGTTTCTGTTTACTAAGGACTGTTAAAGCAGATAACATTCAAGGAGCTTTCCTTTGGTTCTGATTTTATCCTCTCAGCATCCTAGGCAGTAAGGAGTGTTACCGTTGTACGTATGTGGAAGCAGGCGGGGTGTTTCCATGACCCGCTGGTAGGATGGTAGAGCTGAGACCTGAACTCCGGTTGCTTGGAATGCAGGTACCTGTGACTACCTGGAAGCCTGGATTTCTGGCAGATGATTTAAGCACTCAGAAGGACCGCATTGAATCTGTGTTTGGTAGCTTCTCAGGGGTAGGGGCAGGGGTGTATCTAGTGTCTTTTCTCCGCAGGTCTTGTCCAGCTGCTGCCCCAAAGGATACTTTGCAGAATCAGAGCTGAGCATCTGGTGTGCCCAGGACCTTGTAATGTTTTAGGCCATAGCTGCATGGTTTTCCTTGTCTCCTCCTCATTATGTGCTGAACTTTGGCTGGAGTTTTGATTTTTTTTTTTTTTTTTTTAATTTTTATTGTGATGTATTTTTTTTTTAAGATTGACTCATTTATTTTTTGCCTGTGGGGATCTTCGTTGCTGCTCACGGGGGTTTTTCCTCGTTGCAGCATGCGGGAGCTCCTCTTTGTTGCAGTTTGAAGGCTTCTCATTGCGTGACTTCTCTTACTGCCCAGCAAGAGCTCTAGGCCCGAGGGCTTCAGCCATTGCCGCAGTTGCCTCGAGCGGGCTCAGTTGCTCCAAGGCATGTGGGATCTTCCTGGACCAACCAGGGATCGAACCCACCTGCCCTGCATTGCAAGGTGGATTTTTAACTACTGGGCCACCAGGAAAGCCCTTGTTTTTGCTTTTTTTTTTTTTTTTTTAAACAGGGCTTGGGTGTCGCCTGCAGGATCCCGTGCTGCTCACCTCTTTGCTGGGTTAGGTTGGCAGGATCACAAGCTAACGTTCTTAAGTGGCAATTGTAGTCTCGAGGGGGAAAATACTCTGTAAAGTGTTATGAATATGGTTTTCAACCAGTGTCATGAAGCACGTGCCCTGGCAAAAAGGAGCCCTGGAGCCAGGCTCCAGGTTCACATCAGCAGATAGCAGCCTCTTTGAGGGCACAAGGAACCAGGTGTAGAAAGGACCAAGAATTCTAGTAGAATCACCCAGTTGGGATGAGGAAGTCCCAGAGTTGACCCTCACTCGTTCTGCCCCTGGAGAATTCTCTATCCCCAGAGTCATGAGTACAGCCTGTAAGCCTGGGTGCTCGTAGACAGTGTTGAGAAGTTGGCTGGTTGGAGGGTCAGTTGGGGGAGCAGCAAGCAGTGGGGGTGGGAAGGGGCTGTGGGCTTCAGCTTCATGGCGCGTGCGTGACTTCAGCCTTGAGATGGTGCGCTGTGCCCGCTGCCTTCAGCAGAGAAGGAAAAACCATGAGCTACGAGGAAGCCGAGCTCTGCCTGCAGGGTGTGCAGGGGAGTCTGGGGGTGAGCCTGGCGTGGTCGGGGGACCGCACGCAGAGACAGTTTTGGTTGGTGGGTGTAATTCAGGAATCGCGGGGCAGGGGTTTCCGGCTTCGGGAATACAGACGGTAACATTGCTAATGTGTCTTCCCCTTTGGCGCAGAGGTTAAAGCGTCTGCCTCCAATGCGGGAGACCTGGGTTCGATCCCTGGGTCGGGAAGATCCCCTGGAGAAGGAAATGGCAATCCACTCCAGTATTCTTGCCTGGAGAATCCCACGGACGGAGAAGCCTAGTAGGTTACAGTCCACGGGGTCGCAAAGAGTCGGACACGACCGAGTGACTGAACTGAACTGAACATTGCTAATAATGTTGGAGAAACCGACATGGGAAGATGAGGTCGTGGGAATCGGCCGGCCCTAGCGCCTGCCTGGCTGCCTTGGGGAGGTGGGGAGAGCGGGGTTCTGAGGCCAGCCTGGGCTCCAGGAGGAGAGTTCTGCCCTTCACTTGGGATGCTTACCAAGTTCAGAAGAAGGAAGGGGCCCGCCTAGTCCAGACCTGTCGAACCCCGCTGCCCTCTCGTCTGTTGCTTTGGGGATGGTGATGTGATAAGGTGCGGCTATTAGAGCGCAGCAAACCTGGACCGTCCTTTTTCTTTTCCTGGGTTTTGGCTTCAGCCCAGAGTGGTGCCGTGTGCACAATTGTACAAGTAGTATGTCTGACGCTGAGGGCCTTTGAAGGTTGATTAGTGATGCCAGATGCAGTTTTTCATTGCCAGAAGTGATCAAAAGAACACAGTAATAGCTGTTCAGGTTTAAAAATATAAAATACTTAAGTCATCGCGGAAGTATTTTAATGAGTTCTCTCAATGGATCATGAAATGGGCTGAATGACCGTAGAGGCCAGAGTTCCAGCGGGGCGCTCCGGTCGGGGGTGCGGGGCAGGCCTCGCACCCCAGGGTTTCTTTGCTCAGGGGGATCAGAATCCTTCCTCAAGGTTCAGGGACCGGACCCCTCCCTGTGCCGCCTGCACGGTGACAGCCACTTCTCCTGCGCTCATTCCTGTTCCTATCTGGCTTCCGGGAGATCCCAGGCTCTGGGGTGGCCGGGAGCCCTGGCACTTTGATATCATAGTTAGAAACACCTGCTGAACTGGTGATCCCAGATCACCTGGGCACGTTCCCTTGGTTTTGGTTCTTCCATGATCTTGAGCCAGGCTTTCCTGAGTTCAATGGGGAAGGGACCTTGGGAGCCTTTGCAGAGCCCAGACCTGTGCCTGGACCCCCTACCCCGGGGGAGCCGCAGCGTCTCCATATTTTGGTTGGTTTCAAGGATCCTGACCTTAGGACATGTAATGAATGCCCTGATTTTTTTCTTAATTTTGAAGTTAAACAAGACAAAGTATGAGTGGGTCGAAAGGCTTAGAATTTCACTGACCAAAGTTTGCAGAGACAGATGGCTTGGAGTTGCCGTGGTGAGGAGGGTGATGGAAAAGACTGAAGCCATAAGAATTAGGATAAGCCAGTGTCATCTCCTGAAAGTTTTCACTTAACCTCCAGGCTCCCCCAGATAGGGTCTTGGGCTGTTTCCTGACCCGGGTGGGGAAGGTTTTGAGGGATGTGGAGAGGCGCGAGCAGAGGAGACGTCAGTATGGGAGTGCCGTCTCTAAGAGACGCATCCCTTGGTGGGTGGGTGCCAGATCCCTGCTCTTAGGTGCATGTAATCTGGAGAGGTGCTCCTTTTTCTGTTATTTCTCTCTCCAATCCTTCCCTCAGAGCGGGAAACACAAACCCAGGGGGCAGTTAGTTCAGTGGGATCACATAGGTCAGTGAGCGAATTTGTGAGACTCACACCCCGTCGGCCATGGAGTGATGATCTCCTGGCTCAGCTGCAGGACTGGGGAAGTTCCACTGGGCATCGAAGTGCTGTTCTTGAGTGACTGGTCTGGAACCTGAAGAGCGAGCTGTGCAAGCAACACCCAGCCACCCCCTCCCGTCGCCGGCCTCTGCCCAAGTCCCCCAGCTCGTAGCCCTAGGAGAGGGGAAGGGTGGGGAAGGGCCCTGGCTTTCCCTGCTCCGAGAAGACCAAGCCTTCGGTGTCCTGACTCCTGCTCAGGCACGTGGGGGACGGGTGGGGTGAAGGGCAGGCCTTTCTAACCTCGGGTGACGACCAGTGCTTGGTTCAGCTTAAACCTCTCTGAAATATCAAGATGGTCGGCAGGATGATACCCCTCCTTCCCAGGAGATCTCCTGTCCGGAGAGCGGATTCTGGCGGCAGAATCTTGATGTTCCTTTGTGCAGTAGGTCATCTCTGGCTTTGATTTCCTGACTGCACTGCACGGGCTGCAGCGCTTGGTGACGGTCTTGGTGCAAGAACTGCCGAAGGGTGGGGACCCTTGTTTGTTCAGGGCTCTGCCGTCACCATCTTGACAGATGGCTCCCTTCTTCTTTTTACAAATGTATTTATTTTTCGGTTGCACTGGGTCTTCGTTGCTGCACTCAGGCTTTCTCTAGGTGTGGCAAGAGGCGGGGGCTACTCTTTCTTTGCCGTGCACCGGCTTCTCGGTTGCGGTGGCTTCTCTCGTTGCAAAGCACAGGCTCCGAGCTCACAGGCTTCAGTAGTTGGGGTGTGCAGGCTCAGTAGTGGTGGCTCCAGGGGTGTCAAGCGCAGGCTCAGTAGTTGTGGCCCACAGGCTTAGTTGCTCTGGGGCAGGTGGGAGCTTCCCAGGCCAGAGATGGGGCCCATGTCCCCTCGATTAGCAGGTGGGTTCCCATCTGCTGCACCACCAGGGAAGTCTGTGGCTCCCTTCTTGCCAGGGGTGGATTTTAGTTCGGTTTATAGCTGGTAGCCCGATGGCAGAGGGTGGAATGCTGCACCATACTTGAGCAGGTGCGAGGCAGGAGACCTGTACTGACTTCATGGGTGCAGATGCTGGGGAAGGGCCTCAGGGAGGAGGGTCAAGGCAGTAGTGAAAACAGCTGTTTTTTCCTAAGTGGTTTTAAACCCAGCACAAGGGAAAGGGGAAGTTTATTGAAGTGACACACTCCTCTCCCGAGTACAGAAAGTCTGTCTGTCTGGACCCTGTCCTCAGGAATGGACACTTTTGTCTGGCAGTGGTCAGCGATCTCTGTTGATTTCTGTTACCAGTAGGGTGACATATCACCCCAGAACTTTGTGCCTGAAACAAACAGTGATTTAGTGTTTCTCCAGATTCCTTGGGTTGACCTGGGGCTTTTGCACAGGGCTCGTTTGCTGCCCGTGGTCGGCGGGAAAGCTGCTGGCCTGGCCCGGGTGGGGCAGCGAGGACACTGGGCGTCCCTCCCTGTGCCTGCAGTTGGCCGGCTGGGTGACCCAGGCCTGGGTTCTCCCCGCCAGCAGCCAGCCCAGGCCTCCCAAGGGGCCGATGGAGGTGCAGCTGCAGGGCCGCAGGCTTAACCTAGCCCAGCGTTGCAGGAAGTCCCAAGGGCAGCCAGGGTTCGAGGGGAGCAGCAGGCGCAGTGTAGGAGGGGCCCCGACCTCGCGGAGGGATCGCTTCAAAGCTGGAGGCAGGGTTGTAACAGTCTACAGGCTCGTCCAGGTCAGGGGAGGAGGCATCAGCCAGCAATTGATCTGGGAGGCATAGCTCCAAAGGCAGGATTGCAGCTAGCAGTTTGAAAGTTATCAGATACATACACGATAAATGTGGAGATCACACAGCCTCCTCCTCGTCCCTCCCCTTACGACTGTGAGAGTGTTTGGGGGTGTCTAAGTGTCCCAGGTGATTCTCACCGGCCGGGTTTGGGGAAAGTGAAAGTCACTCAGTCTTGTCCGACTCTTTGTGACCCCATGGGCTGTACAGTCCATGGAATTCTCCAGGCCAGAACACTAGAGTGGGTAGCGTGGGTAGCTTTTCCCTTCTCCAGGGGATCTTCCCAACCCAGGGATCGAACCCAGGTCTTCCACTTTGCAGGCGGATTTTTTTTACCAGCTGAGACACAAGGGAAGCCCAAGAATACTGGAGTGGGTAGCCTATCCCTTCTCCAGCAGATCTTCCCAACCCATGAATCGAACCAGGGTCTCCTGCATTGGAGCCGGATTTTTTACCAACTGAGGAACGTGGATCCTAACCCCAGGAGGAGGAGGAGAGAAGGAGCAGGAGGCCAAGTGTGGAGCCTGGGGGGCCGCCCGGGATGACGGCCTGCACCTGAAGAGGCTTCGCAGCCAGGCAGGCTGGAAGAGGACCGATGGGGAGCAGAGCGGGGGCAGGGCGGAGCCGCCCTGTGACCGTGGGGCCGGGGGGCTGGGGGCTCTGATGACTCTCCGGGAACTTGCTGGGGAGAGGGTGCACTGAAGCACAGTGGTGGCTGTGGTTTTTCTGTGGGAGACACCTGAGTGTGTTGCCCAGGGCGGAGGCAGGTGCAGGGCCGCACATGGAGGAGGGGTTCCTGGTTGAAGCTGAGTCCTGGGGCAGGGGAGGGTGGACTCGAAGGCCCTTGGAAGACCTGCTGGGGGCAGCTCCGTGGGGTCACCCACGACGGCGGTTTGGTGGGAGGGTCCGGTGAGCCCACAAGGCCCGGTTAACCCAGAGCCACCCACACTGCCAGCTCTGTGTCTGACCCCTTACTTTTTGTGGGTCTGTCTTCCTGGTCTGTTGTTGTCGCTCCTTTCAGCCCTCCTCCCCACTGCTTCACAGGGAAGGCGTGTCTGTAGGGTGTAGTCTGAGCAGCTCCTCGTGGTTAAGATGGGAAGGATCCCTGGCTCTCCAAATGTCAGCGTCACCTCTCACTCCCTCCTGGGGGGTGACCGGTGCTGCCCACGGAGAACTCAGCTGCTCACCCTTCTCTCTGGTCAAGGGAGCTCGTTAGGGTGGGTGTGGGAGAATTTAGAGCTAAACCTTACGAGGTGCAGGCGGTATGTGTCTTTCAGCTATTCAGATGGGTGGTTACGAGCCTTTAGAAGCCATTTCAAGGGTATGACGTCTACCTGATAAAAGAAAACAGTTCCTTACTGTTTCCTGGGATCCAGTTAAATATTTAGGCCAAGGCAACGCAGTTAAGTGCAGATGCATGGGCTGTGTTTGCTGACACGGCCTGCTCTGAAACAAGCTAGGGTGTGTGTCTTTTTCTTTGTTACAGGATGTTGCTGGTTAATCTATGTTTTAGTATATACCTACCTAAATTAAGAAAATTGGGGGGGTGTGTAGGGAGAAAAGTAGAATTTTTGCTTAGACACGAGTGATTTATCAATAAATCCATATATCATGTTCAGATAAGTGATTTGATACTTGTTTACTTTATATAAAGCTGGAGCCTTCCTCACTTTCTATAATAGAGCTGGGTCACTGTTCCTGTTTGCACATTTGCTGTGTTTGATAGTCTAACTTGCACACGCAGGTGAGATTGAGAAATGTTTGTGTCCTGAGTGTGAAGACCCATGATTACCACCAGCCTGATCCTTAAGTGAGGAAAACGAGTCTCGCCTTGAAAGACCATGGTCTAGCCGTTGTCAATACCCCTGTGAGTTACTGAAGTTTGCCTTTTCCTTCCCTCCTGCAGAACCTAAAAGCAGATCCAGAAGAGCTTTTTACCAAACTGGAGAAAATTGGAAAGGGCTCCTTCGGCGAGGTGTTCAAAGGCATTGACAATCGGACTCAGAAAGTGGTTGCCATAAAAATCATTGACCTGGAGGAGGCAGAAGATGAGATCGAGGACATTCAGCAGGAAATCACAGTGCTGAGTCAGTGCGACAGTCCCTACGTAACCAAATATTATGGATCCTACCTGAAGGTAAGGCTCAAAAAGGCGAACGTGCATTTCCATCGGGCTGCGCCTGACTGAGATGTGAGCTGCGGTCGGGAAGGACTTCAATAGAGAGCACAGCAGCCTCTCAGGAAGAAGTGTCCCGACCTTTGCAGTCGAAAGGACCTGGCTCCGATGGTGCTCTCATCTTAAATGTCACTGACGGAAATGTATTTTCAGTAGAAAGTGTTTGATGTTGAAATTCTCTTTCAAACAAGCGTAAGGTCTGAGTAAGACCTTGTCATCAGAAGTGCATTTTTTTTTTTTAAAGCTATTTTAATGACAACCACTCATCAACTGATTTTAGCATGGTTTGTGATGAAGACTCAGGCCAACCTAAGAATATGAGTCTTTTGATATTTTCCTATCAAATGTATTTTAATTTGGTGTCTTTTTTTTTTTTTTTTTAACTGCTGAGAACTGAGAATGTTGATTAGTGAGCTATTTTATCTCCATTTGACTTTGAAGAATTCTTGGTTAGTAAATAATTACTTAAATGGTGGTGACAGTATAATACTACAAATAGTCCTCAACCTTCACGCAGTTCTTCAGGTGGGAAAGGATTCTGTTAAAGATGGTTTCCCAGGCCTGTGTGGAAAGTTTAAGATTGTTCCTCGTGTTTCAGGTTCCTTGATTTAATCTGTTTTACTGCATTTTCAAATGGGGTCTCAAAAATCTTAAAAGAGTTGGTGAAAAGCTTTCTGAAATAATTCTTGTGGAAACTAGAACTTAGCAGATAGAACTTGCCGAGGGGTAGGCAGCAGTACGCCCGGGTAATGTAAGGCCAGGCCTCGTCCTGCCCCGGCTCCGTCCTCTCGGGTTGCTGTATTGTAGCCGTCTGCCTGCTCCGACGTCAGAGGGCTGCTGCAGGCTTCGATTTTGTGGAAATGTGGTAATAAGGTATAAGTGGGAGGATGGGACATCGGTGAGCCGTTGATTCACTGAAATGCATATTTAAAGGAAATAAATATTGGATGGTAATGCTATCTTTCTCTCATTGCCTAAAGAGTGGCAGTATGTCATAGGTCAAGTGCAGCAGTTTGAAATGGGAGGAATAAGTTTCGGAGTCATTTGTCCTGGACTTTGTGTTTAAACTTCCCTGCTTCCTCATTTGTAAAATGGAACTTCATGTTATACACCTCATTGTGGCAAAGAGTAAATAGAATTGAGTGTATGAAAGTACCTGGTGTGTCATGGGTACTTATTGAGTGTGAATTTCCTTTCTTAATTGGCTGGGTTTATTTCCATTTATCTAAAATTACCTTGCAGTGGAGGATGTATCCACTGAGGTTGGAAGCAAGAAGGAGGGAGGGGGTTAGCAATGACAGTTGCTGTGGGGGAGCATCCACCTTGGGTCTCGATGGGGCAAAGGGGAAGCGCTGTAAAGAAGCTCTGTCCTTTTCATGGTACGAGAGAAGGGCACTCTGACTTTTACACTGGAAGGCAAAGGTCTTCTTGATGTTAAATTTCTATTGAGGGGAAAAAGCTAACGGCTGAAGAGACTCGTCTTGAATTCTGTCTGCTGATTATCACTTATCCTTTGAGAAATGACTTCAACATAGTTCGTAGTAAATCCAGAGTTGGGTTTCATGTGATATGCAGGCATTGTAATTTTAATGTGAATTATGGTTGCTTTGGCAAAGGAAGTGTGGAAGAACCACGAATTTTTGCTGATGAATATACCAGCTAATATCTAACTATGGAAGTTCAGGAGCAGTGGTTCAGAGGTGTCCTTTTCAGCCTCAGCTCCTCAGCGGAATTTTTACTGCTTACCGAGTAGATTGCTTTATTGTGGCCCAATGTGGCATCACCACCTTGACTGTGTGTGTCTACAGGGAGAGTCCATCTGCAAGTCTTGTCTCGCCTGAGCCACTAGTCCCAAGTCAGTCTAACCTCGTTCTAGAGTCGGCCAGTGAATGAGTTAACCTCATGTCAGCTGCTCCTGGAATGAGCACCGTAGGTTTTTAATGGCTCAATATGATAGAAGTTTATTTCTTGCTCTCGCATAGCCTGATCTGTGGCTGGTTTTCCTCCAGTTCTAGGAACCCAGGTTCCTTCTCTCATGCCGCTCTTCCCCTGCCCGTATCGACTGTGTTCAGCCGCCCTGAGTCAGCTCGGGGATGAAAACGGAGGCTCCTGTGGGGAGTTCTCATGCACCCACGCCAGGACACAGGGGACCGTGTTTCTGCCCACACGCCCTGGCCAGACTCGGCCCAGGAGAGCCTGGGAAGGGCCATCTCGTCGAGGGCTGCAGAGCAGACCGGCTTGGCGCTGAGCCAGGCAGTCTTTTCCAAGGCCATCTGCTCTCAGAGGGAAGCGGAAGAACCCCAGGGGCGACTTTCTCCGCTCGCTCTGCTCAGGCAGGATGAAGAGCGGTAAGAATTCTGTCTGTGGTGCTTCATGTAAGTCACCAGGCAGATTGTGCTGCAGAGAATGTAACGGCCTCAGAAATGCCAGGAATAATAGCACTGTTGGGAAAAGTCGCCCTTCGTTTCTTAAACTTTTCTGTCACATTTAATGAAAACCTATGAACTGCTCTTGTTAAAACAGTGTTAACTACTGTAACCTGAGCAGGACGAGAATCCAGACCCCTGGATTCTCTCTTTTGTGAGAGAGTCGCACAAAATTCCTTGGCCCAGGGGAAGGCGCTCAGTCATGAGCCAGAGGCCGTTTTCCTATGGAGATGGTAGGAAAGTTTGATTAGTATGGTAGGTAGTTTGATTAGTATGGTCCATACTGTCGGGGGCTTCCCTGGTGGCTCAGATGGTAAAGCGTCTGCCTGCAGTGCGGGAGACCCAGGTTTGATCCCTGGGTCGGGAAGATCCCTGGAGAAAGAAATGGCAACCCACTCCAAGACTCTTGGCTGGAAAATTCCACGGATGGAGGAGCCTGGCAGACTACAGTCCATGGGTTCGCAGACTCGACACGACTAAGTGACTTCACTTTCACTTCCCATACTGTCAAGTAGCTTCCCCCGTGGCTCAAGACAGTAAAGAAATGCCTGCAATGCAGGAGACCCTGGTTCCATTCCTGGGTGGGGAATATCCCCTGGAGGAGGAAATAGCAGCCCACTCCAGTATTCTTGCCTGGGGAATCCCATGGACAGAGAGCCTGGTAGGCTACAGTCCATGGGGTCTCAAGAGTTGGACACTTAGCAACTAAACCACAACCACCATACTGTCAAGTAAGATACACTTTAAATTGACATGTAAAAGGAATGACTCTTTGACACAAAGTTGCAAATAACTGTGCTTCATTTGGCTGTTCCTGTGTTGTTAAACTCCACATAGCTTTCAGAGATCGTGTTTTTAGTCCTTTAAGTGGTGACGGGGAGAGGACCTCAGGGTTTCACCTTGTGTTAAGGGACTCTGACTCACTGGAAAAGACCCTGATGCTGGGAAATACTGAAGGCAGGTTGGATGGCATCACCGGCTCAATGGACATGAGTTTGGGCAGGCTCCGGGAGTTGGTGGTGGACAGGGAAGCCTGGCGAGCTGCCGTCCACGGCGTTGCAAAGAGTCGGACATGACTGAGCGACTGAACTGAGAAGGGACTTTCACACAGCGAGACTGAGTAAAGAGGAAGTGAGCGGAGACTGGTTTCTCTTTTGCTGGATTTGCATTAGAAGGTCTCATAATTATGCTTTTGTTTCAGTGCTGTACTTAAGGAGAAATTAAAAAACAATAGATAAGTGGTCTAAATATACTGAATGTTACTGCAGGTCAGCAGAGTGGAGCCAATTTTGACTGTGTAGCTATAATCAAATCACAGAATTGATACGTAGCCTGTCTCCCCTGCCTCGCCCCATTGTAAAAGCAAAAACACCACCACCAATTTAGGGAGGAGGGGGAGTAATGCAACAGTGAAAACTCACCTTGATGAATCTGAGGCCTGAAAAGGGTCTTGAAGATGATCACATGCCATAGAAGTTTCATTCACTGTAGTTTGCTTAATTTGGGGAAAGTTAAAACCAGCTGGAATATTAACCAAACGCTTTTTCGTATCCCAGTCATTATGTAATACCACTGGAACTTTCTGCCACGAAAATACAAGGTCATAATGAAACTGCGTGCATGGGTAGTGAGGAGTGGTTTGGGTGTGGTGTGCAGGAGAGAGAGACTTCTTTGGCTCTTAGTTACTCTGTGAAGACATAAGATTTTAACAATGGACAGTGAGGTGCTATAGTTCAGTCTAAGCCGGATTTCTTTTTAAGCAGCATTCATTAGAGTCACTCGTTCTGTTCAGCATCTCAACTCTATGGATCTTTTGGTCTTGGGAAGATTGCCTGCGTTTTAGAATCTCTGAGATTCTTGCCTAAGAGTTTATAAGCCAGGATTTTAGTCTTGAATACTAGGTCATGATTACCTAACTGTCTCGTATCTTATGGGATTACTGTAAAGATTGAAATCAGATAGGTAAACTGTCTAGCATGTTAGATTTTTAGTACATGCTAATTTAAGAATTTTTTTTTTAAATTAAGGGAAAAGCTATCTTGGCAAGTTTTGTCTTAACATTAAGCATATTAAAATTAGGGTTATCACTTTCTTTTATAGTAAATTCTGTAATTTTCTTAAATATCAGGCCAGTTTAACCAATGCAAATCAGGTGCAAGGCAAAACAAAGCTGTGTTTGTCAAACCTTCACTTTTCCCAGTCATTTCTGTTGTTTTATCGACATGAAGGAAGCATGTCCATTAGTCCTTGTCTAATAGTGCATTCAGATCATTAACTTAGGAGTAAGTTTTTCTTCAGTTCCTAGAACTTTTAGGGTAGTTTTATCAGTTGCGTTTGTCCGCAAAGTAACACAGGAAAGTCCCTTCACATGTCTTAGTGTTGTATGCGAGTACAGATGATTCTGCTCTGGGGTTGATTGTACGTTAGCATGATGGTTTCAGAAAGCTCTTCCGTTTTGTAGCATGTGTCTGTACTTTATTCCCTTCTATTGCTGGATAATATTCCATTCTACAAACGCACTACATTTTATTTACCCATTTGGCAGGTGATGACCATTTGGGGCTGTTTCCTCTTTGGGTCTATTATGGACAATGTTGCTGTGAACATTATTTTCTGGTTTTTGTGTTGACATGCTTGCATTTCTGTTGGGTATATGCCCAGGAGTGAAATTGTTGGGTCATATGGTAACTCTGTGTTTAACACTTTGAGGAACTGCCAGGCTGTTTTCTTTTCCAAAGAACTTGCACCAAGGGGGGTTCTAATTTCTCCACATCCTCTTTGCGTTCCTGATGATGGCCACCCTCAGGGATGTGAGGTGGTATCTATCTCATTGTGGTTTTAGTTTGCATTCCCCTCATGCTTAATGATGTCGGGCCTTATTTTTCTACTTCCTTGCCAGCCTTGATATACAACTTTAAAATTTTTTCCAATTCCATAAGTACAGTAGAGCATTTTATTATGCTTATTTGCGTTTCTGTCAATAGTGGGTTTGAGTGTCTTCACAGATCCTTACCCCTTGGGATTTCTTACTCTGTTGAGTTTTGTTCATATCTTTTTAAGTTTTCAATTGGCTTTCCTGTGTTTTAATACTTGATATGTATATTAAAATGTTATCAGTTTTAGATACCACAAGTATTTTCTCTGACTCTGTTCTTTTAACTTCAGGGTGTCCTTTGTTGAAAAAAATCCTTAATATTAATGTAGTTATCAATTTTTACCTTCAGATTTCTGCTTTTGGGATCCTGTTTAAGGAAACTTCCAGTTACCTAAGGTTAAGAATTTTATGAAAATTTCCATCTTTTATCAGCCTTATAATTTTGCCTTTTGCATTTAATTCTTTTATTTGTCTGGCATACAGTTTGAAGTGAGGATTTTATCTTTCTCCATGTAGAAATAAGTTTTATAATACTATTGTATAAAATAGTATTTTCCCCACTTATATGTGATGTTATATACCAAAGTCCTCTTGTATGTCTAGGCCTGTTTCTGGATTTTCTGTTTTATTCCTGGGCCAGTATCACTCATGGTCTGTGCGTGTGAGATAGAATTATTGTTACCTTGGCCTTGCTTCGAGTCGTAGTATCTGGAATGATAATGGTCTCCACCTCTCCCCACATACATCCAAAAGCTTTGCTGTTATTAACAAGTACATGAGGTCTCAGAAGACCTTTTTTCTTCCACATGTCTTAGAATGAGTTTGTACATTTTCAGTTTAAAATCTTACTGAAGTTTCAGAATTGATTTTTGAGAATTGACATCTTAGGTCATCCCATCCTTGGCTATGAATGTCCATTTTTTAAATTAGGTTTTCATATTTGAGCTTTAATGCAATGTAAATGTTTTCCTTCAGAAAGATTGTGCAGGTTCCCAGGCACGTTTTTATTGCTGTTTTGAGTGATATATTTTCAGGTTGGTTATTGGCTATTTAAGGGGGCGAGTTTTTTTTTTGCCACATCGTTTCTGGCAATCTTGCTGAGCTCTTACTGGTTTTCTGTGCATATACTCAAGTCTGTAAATGATGATGGTTTTCTGTGCCCCTGTCCATTCATATCACCATCTTACAGCCTATGTTTTGATGACCGTGACCTCTAGAACTGTGTGGGCTGGCAGCGATTGGAGGGATACACTGGTCTTGTTCTTGATCTTAAAAAAAAATGCACATTGCGTTTTTCTTTAAGTAGAATTTTTGCTATAGAATTTTGATGTGTGGCCTCTTTTTTTCTTAATTAAGAAAGTCTGCTTCTACTCCTGGTTAAGACTGTTTTGGTCTTCGTTTTTAAACAAACAAACCATAGCATGTACTTTTTTCCCCCTGTTATTGTAAAGATAGGTATGTGGTTTTCTCTTTCCATCTCACTGTAAGGAGATGGCAAATAGCCAGATCTCCAGCGTGCCCTTTCTGATTTCTAAGAAAGTAAATTGGTTTCATAGAGCAGGGAAAGTCTTCTGTAGTTGCCCGTTGCCGAGAGGCTCAGAGAGTTCCTTTATTAGCTGAGAACTGTCCGAGCCCCTTCTGTTACACATCAGTTCTCTTCTGTTGAATTCTGCAGGGTGCTCACAGACAGTACAGGAAAATAGAACCTGACCTTGCCTCGGACAGCATTCCTATCGCTGACTCCCTTCCCGGGTACTTCCTTCCTGCTCATGGGGTCAGGAAGGATGCTGATGCAGCATTTTAGCCTGTGGTTCAGTTGATCATCGTTGTTTTTTTTTTTTTTAATCATCGAATATTGACTCCCTTTTGGGCTGGCGGTTCTGCATCTCAACTCCTAAACTGTCTCTGGGTTCTGGGGTGAAGGACTAACTTGGCTCAGAGTGACAGAGCTGAGAATGCTGTGAACTGGCCAATATGTTACGTTGAGGAGACGTCTGCAGTTTGTGGACTGTTGTGTCTTGGAACCAGCAAGAAGGGGCAGTCATGTGTCAGAGTCACTCAGATGACAGCGGGGAGAGGCCCTGGGTAGTCCTCATTTCTGTGTGTGGCTTGAAACTGTTTCTGCCTTTGCCGGGGTTGGTCCGAGACACATGGGAGCAAAGCACTTCAAGAGGCGGGAGGCTTGGGAGGAAGTGGGACTCTGGGGGGCTTGGACGGCCTTGGTGAGCAGTACATGTTCCTGACTGTACTGTAATATTACGTCTTCTTCCTCCATTGCTTTCAAGTTCCACTTCAATACTTTCCCTCCATGTTTCAGGCCAGGCAGCTTGGTGGGATGACGTGGCCCCAGCCTGACTGGGAGAGAGGAGTTTGGGGGTTGCGGGTGAGGGGGAAGGCCTGCAGATTTGGTTTCAAGAAAAATCATAAGCGAGCTGGAGATGAAGCCTAGTTAGAAAAGGGGGCGATGGTTTGCCTTGTGTCCCCACTTCTCTGTGCTTTTCTAGCCCTTCTGACCCCCAGGCTCGAGCTCTGGAGATAGTCTACCTGCTTCTGAAGATGGGGGGTCCCAGCTCCGAGTTAGACCAGCCCTGTAGTTGGTCACCTGGTATCGGACGTGTGTGCAGAATAACAGTATGGACACGTTGATCTTTTGAGTTTTTTCCTGTGCGATCCTGAGGATCTTCCCTCGCCTGCCCGCTGCCCGAGCCCGTCCCCTTCCTCCTCAGCTCAGCCCTTCCTGACCAGCTGGCATCTGATGCTCTGTGCTCTCGAATCCTGGGGTGGGGCCTTTGTGATGGTGTTGCCTTTTGGTTTGACCCTTGGGGTCTGGAGGACTGACTGCTGGAGAGTTAGTTAGCTTTTGGTCCTTTCAGGAGGGTTGAAGTGGTTGCGATGTTTTTGAAAAATCTACGTGTGAAACCGAAAGGTTTTACTGGTACATTTGAGAGTCCTTTTGTCCTGGTGGTGACATTTCATCTTTTTAAAGGGCTTCCCTGGTGGCTCAGAGGGTAAAGCGTCTGCTTACAATGTGGGAGACCTGAATTCGATCCCTTGGTCAGGAAGATCCCCTGGAGAAGGAAATGGCAACCCCCTACAGTACTCTTGCCTGGAAAATCCCATGGATGGAGAAGCCTGCTAGGCTATAGTCCAGCAGGTCACAAAGAGTTGGATACAACTGAGCAACTTCACTTTCTTTTTCTTTTTTTAAAATATGGTGTTGGCTTCTGCCATACATCAACAGGGATCAGCCTATAGGTATCCATTTGTCCCCTCCTGTGATGACTCATCTTTAAAGAAGTAAATTGATCTGTAGGTGACTTTCTTCTCCTTCTCTTTGGATGTCTGAAACGTAGATTTATTAAACTCCTCACAAGTAGGTTTCCCTGCTCTTGTCTCCGTGTGCTTGACGCACAGATGACCAGACAGAGTTCTGATGTCTGTTAGTCGCATTACTGTGGTGGCAGGTAGCAGATATCCTCAGGCATTTCTTTGAAGGAAAGAGGAATTCTTTTTGAAGAAAAGGAGCTTGGGATGCAACATTCTGTAGAGCATATGCAGACAGCTTTGCTAGCTGTGCGATTAAGTCGCTTCAGTCTTGTCCGACTCTTTGCACCCCTGTGGGCTGTAGTCCAGCAGGCTCCTCTGTCCATGGGATTCTCCAGGCAAGAATGAATACTGGAGTGCATTGCCATACCCTCCTCCAGATCTTCCCGACCCAGGGATCGAACCAACATCTCTTACATCTCCTGCATTGGCAGGCAGGCTCTTGACCACCAGTGCCACCTGGGCTGCCTGCGAAAAGTTGACTCATTGGAAAAGACTCTGATGCTGGGAGGGATTGGGGGCAGGAGGAGAAGGGGATGACAGGATGAGATGGCTGGATGGCATCACTGACTCGATGGACGTGAGTCTGAGTGAACTCTGGGAGTTGATGATGGACAGGGAGGCCTGGCGTGCTGCGATTCATGGGGCCGCAAAGAGTCGGACACGACTGAGCAACTGAACTGAACTGGCATGGTGTGGCTATTGGCCTACTGCAGGTTGAGTTGCTAAAAGCAGTTTCTATAACTGTTAAGTAGACCAAGCATCATTACCCTGGTTTAGGTCTTTAACTTAGTTGCCTGGATTTTGATGGTTGTTCATTGCCTTAGTGTGAGATTGGCTTTCTGATTATATGCTTCAATTCCATCTAATGACTTTTCCATGTCGAAATAAATGGGAATCAGTAGAGATCAGCCATTGGTGAGGTTGGCTATAGACCAGTGCTTATTGAAGCTAATCACCCACATTTTTTGTTTGTATAGAAGCCTTTTTCCACTGCTTTTAACCAGGCTGATATAGAGAGCCATGTGGATTTGGGAATCATTATTGGGCACACTTTTAAAATGGCTGTGATGAGGAGCAGTTTGCAGGTGTTGAAATGTTTGGTAGAAAACAGTTGGTTCTTTAAAAGTAACAGTTGATTTCTGGCTCTGTTTTGAGAAGGAAATGCTCTTAGGCTTGCTTTCTGTCCTGAGTTGTGGCATTCAAGACCGCTTGCCTTTCTCTCACCCCCTTAACTCACCCTGCCTCTAAGTGGAGTAGTATTTCTGGACACTTCGTTTTGAAAATGGAGCTCCATTCAGAGGGGGACAGACTTGTCCCTAAAGGAAAAGGGGCATAAATACGCCAAACGCAAAACCACAATGATTTCTTTGGTTGCAGGGACCTTGGGGCCATCTTGCGCTAAGAACTTGCCTTTAGAAGATCCTTTGGTTCCCATCCATGTCTCCCTCTCCTCAAAGGGATGGCAGCCCGATGGACAGTGGGTACATGACCCCCCGCCTCGCCAGACTCCCGCGGAGGTAAGCTGCTGTCGGCACAGCCCGGACAGACGTGCGCCCTCCATCAGCCTGAGCTCAGCCTCCACCCACAGCTGGTGCACGCGTGTCAGAGGCCCCAAGACTCACTCTCTCCTGTCTCCAGCCAGGGCTGGGGCTCTGCCTTATCGGATAACCACGCGGGGCTTAGGAAATGCCCGGACAGACGTGCGCCCTCCGTCAGCCTGAGCTGAGCCTCCACCCACAGCTGGTGCACGCGTGTCAGAGGCCCCGAGACTCACTCTCTCCTGTCTCCAGCCAGGGCTGGGGCTCTGCCTCATCGGATAACCACGCGGGGCTTAGGAATGAGTGGAGTGCAAGGCAGGTCTGGCCGCTTTCTCTTCGTTGAGGGCAGGTGTTCCCCTGACTGAGGTGCTGGTCTTGAACTCACGGTCAGCCTGCTGGGGTCTGTATCTGGCACTCACTGCACAGTGGGCTTAATTCTGGTCACTCAGAGCCATTATTGCTGCAGGGGCAAGTTGCACAGAGTCCCCTGCCCTTCTTGCTTGTATCGGGGGTGGCGGGGAGGCGGGACACACTGTTGATGGGGTTGCTGTCAGCTGTCACGAGTCTGGTGCCGGTGTGGGTGAATTAGAAACCGAGCTCTGACCGTCTGGGAGGTAATGGCTCCGGATCCGGACCCGGGGAAGGCCCAGCGGACCACGACTCCGCGTCTCCCCTGGGAATCGGACCGCGGCCCCAGGGCCGGCTTGGCTTGGCTGCCGGCAGTCCGCATCACTTCACTCTTCAAGGAGCAGAAAGAGCGGAACGAATTACTCTGTTTTCTAGCAAAGTTTTGTCATTTGTGTTTTTGTCTCGAAGGGCTTAGGTGTCCAGGTTAAAAAGAGGAGAAATTTTAACTTGTCTTCCTTGGGAAAAGGTGCTGGGGGTCGAGCTTCCCTCGGGCTGTTGGAATGAAGTCAGACTTTGGGAGCTGAGGTGTGGCTGTCGAGAGAAGCGGACTTTTTAACCCGAGGGTTGTCTTTTGGACTTGGTGCATAGACCTCCCATCTCCCTTTCCGGCAGTAGCCGGCGAGTGGGCCGGCGGGTGTTGCAGGATGGCTGGCCATGCAGGCTTGGGAGGTCGCGGGGGTCGGGTCTTTGCAGGGCTCAGTGCTGAGAGCCTGAGGGTGGGACACGGAGGGGCTGCTGGTCGGTGGGGTCCCTGCCCAGGGTGACCCATGTCCAGGGTGACCCATGTCCAGGGTGACCCCATGTCTGGGGTGGGGCGTGAGGCACCTCACCGCCACCATTTCCTTTATGACAGCTTGTCCACATTTTCAAAAAAGGAAGCGTCTTCATAGTTGACCTTTGGAGGGGGCAGGTAACTTCCTCTAACCCGTGAGGCTCACCTCTGCCTGTCGCTGGGATCTCCCTCCTAGCTCCGGGCCCTGTGCTCTGGCGAGGCCCGGGGCCCGTGTGGAGAGTGTTAGCAACATCATCTCCTGGTTCTCACGTGCTCTTGTGCCTCCCAGGTCCCTATATCGTGTGTACTCAACAAGAGGCGCAGTAAGCCACCCGCAGCCCCTTGCTCTTTCTTTCATGGACTGTCTGATGAGGCGGCTGCACCTCTAATCAAAGGGAGTCCGTCCCAGCCCAGCGTCCGTGTGAGAGCAGCAGGTTATGAGCTCAGGGTTATTCAGAGAATTTTTAATTCTAGCTTCCCTTCTTGCTTTAATAATGTACCGAGTTTGATACTACCTTTTCCGGTTCGAATCAAGTTTCTGCCTCCATCTGACATTTGGAAAATTAGAGCTGGTTCCCTGGAGTTGGCTGTCATCAGGAGCGGCAAGTTCCTAGCCCGGCTCTTTGCTGTCTTCTTTGATCTAAGGAGGTCTGGGGCTCTCGGTCCTGCCCCAGATGCGTTGCAGTGTGCAGAGCTGTATCTATCTTTACCTCATTTCAGGAAAGCACTCTCTGGGTAAACTGGGGTCTTTGGCATTTGGGTTAAGATAAGGACTGGCCCCCCTAGAGCATATTTAACTAGTGTTCACTTGTGCCGTACTGGGGTGGGGGGAACACATAGGAAATGATATTCAGTGAGGTGTATGAGCCTTTAAGGACTTTGGGGTCTGAAGTGTCTTTCCCACAGGTAATCTGACAGGTGCTTGCTTTTTAAAAACTTTGAACGGTATTTTGTGTGTGTGTGCGCGCAGGGCCCTGGGGGTTCGGAGTCCGGCCTCTCCCTCCTGGAATGTGTTCTGACTGTGCTGGTCATTTGTGTCGGAAGCTTGTCCTCCCTTCGTGCTGCTGCTGCTGACAAGAGCTCAGTTGTGTCCAGCTCTTTGTGACCCTATGGACTGCAGCCCGCCAGGCTCCCCTGTCCATAGGATTTTTCCAGGCAAGAATACTGGAGTGGGTTGGCAGTTTCTTCTCGAGGGGATCTTCCCGACTCAGGGATGAATGGATCCTGTGTCTATGGCGTCTTGTCTACTTTGGCAGGTGGATTCTTTACCATTGGTACCACCTGGCCTGGGTTTTGGGGCCCTGGGCCCCCTCGCGTCGGGTCCAGCCACCCCTCCTGCCACCGTGTCACATGACTTGCTGCTTCTGGGCGCTCAGAGCCCAGCTGTCCTGCCTCCGTTGGGCACGGATGCAGGTGGGGGCCCTGTGCCCAGATCTTCTCGGGTTGGTGAAGGAAGGAGACGCATGATCTGGCCATTGCCACCCCGAGCAAGTGCTCCGGTGGTCAGGGCCCCTGTCCAGGAGCGGGAGAGGGCATGTTAGGTCAGGGTGAGATGGAGCCTGGCCTCCTGGACCTGTTTCTTCGAGTTTCCCCGCTCTGGCTTCAGACTGGTGAGTCCAGAGAGCAGCTCAAAGGCAAGAGACCGCCTGGCCTGGGAGACTCACCCTGGGCCAGAGGGCCCGGAGATGGAGCGGGGAGATAGCAGGGGGGCTGCGGAGATGAAGACGCCGACCCAAGGAGGGAGAAGGGAAAGCCGCTCGTTGCGGACGCTGACACACGTGACTCCCGCGTGCGGGTCGCGCCACAGGGCCACAGAGCGCTGTCGTCCCAAGTCAGATAACTTAGTGTAAGCTGAGCTCGCCCACGTCAGACAGCTGTACGCACTCCTGAGTTCTCCGAGCTTGTTATAAAGGTGGTGTGGTTTCTGTTCCTAAATTATTTTTTTTTAAATAGACTTAAAGCATTTGGCAGGGCTGGGTCTTGCCCTTTGATGCCCCCCTTCTCTCCATGCCTCTCTCAGCTGTTCCCAGTGCCCCCCGCCCCCTCCTTGCTGCCGGGCAAGTGGAGGGGCGTCTGGGGGTGTGAGGAGGGCGTGTGTGGGTCCGTGTGGCTCTCCCCTGGGGTCCTGCTCCTAGCCGACCACCTTGGGGACTCCCTTGGTGCTGTGCCCGTGAACCCCACCCCAGTCCCTTGAAAACTGTGTTTCATCACTTTGGTTAATTAGAGACTCAAGAGTTTCAAACCACACAAAAGAGGTGTGAATAATGTGATATAAATATTGTTGGAACCCTCTGTTGTGGTTTCCCTTTCTTTTTTTTTCCCCTTCTATTTTCATTTCAAAGTTTAAGCAGTAACGTTGAATGACAAGACTCTTTCTAGAAAGACAAGTTTCTCGGCTCATCTGACATGCGTATACATTTCTACTTACCGTGGATAGTAAGAAAAGGTGCGGGCACCGGAGGGCATTGAGCTGTGACGTGAAAGTCTAGTGAGTGAAAGTCGCTCAGTCGTCCCCAACTCTTTGGGACCCCATGGACTATACGGACTATAGTCTCCAGGCCAGAATACTGGAGTGGGGAGCCTTTCCCTTCTCCAGAGATCTTCCCAACCCAGGACTGAACCCAGGTCTCCTGCGTTGCAGGCAGATTCTTTACCAGCTGAGCCACAAGGGAAGCCCAAGAATACTGGAGTGGGGAGCCTTTCCCTTCTCCAGAGGATCTTCCCAACCCAGGGATCGAACCCAGGTCTCCCGCGTTGCAGGTGGATTCTTTACCAGCTGAACCGCCAGGGAAGCCCTTAAAGTTTAGAGGTGTCATGGATGGTGTGAGCATGGTTCTCGTGAATAATGAGGTTGGCCACCACCCTTGCACACTGTATTCGGGCCTGTTGGGTCTTTGTGGGCTGAATCTCCCTGTCACCACCTAACTGGTACGTAATTGGGCTCCACGGATTGGCGGGGGTGGGGTGGATGGGGAGGGTCTCACATCAGTTGGAGCGCAGGCTGGCGACCTTACCTGCTGGAGGGCTCCGAGGTGGGGCTCAAGCCAAGGGAGTGTTTCTGGGTGCGCCCGTCCTGGAAGATGTTAGCAGGTGCTGCCTAGTGAGATGTTTGGACACGCCGGGTCTAGTAGTCTTCTGTTACAGTGTTTTCGGAACTTTTGCGCCTTGAAGGGGAAGTTTAATATGTGGCATTCCTAAATGTATTTCTCTGTGGGACCCTCCTCTCTGTCTCTCTGTGTTTCTTGCTCGGTAGATTTCAGTTCTGTGAAATCCCCGACAGATCCCTCTGAAAGTGGCTCTCTAGTCAGCACTTGGAGGATAAGCCTTAGGGGACAAGTGTGGTGGAGAACGCCTGGAGATGCCAAGCTGGCACTCAGCAGCTTGCTGTGGGTCTCCTTCTATTTCGCTGTCTTTAGAAGAGCATTCCTTTCAGTGTCGATGGTTTAAGGGACCATGAAGCATGAAATAAAAGGCAGTTAATGAAATAGCATGGTAATGTTTTAAGCAGTTTTATTTTCCAGTAGTTTTGTGAGTGAGACCATAGGATTTGAGAGGAAATAAGCTGTGAATTATTTGTGCACGTCTTGTTCCGTAGGAAACACAAGGTAATACGTTAGCACACACACAGAGATCACGAGAGCCGAAATCTACAGTGGATTTAAAATCTTAACGGACAGAAATGGTTGGGGGCTTGGTGGTGGTGGTGGTGGGGTGATTAATAACCACATGTCCCTAAAATCTTTTTGTCTCACTTTTTCATAAAAGTTTGCCAAAGCCGTTTCTAAGGGTTCCCTCAGCCCCAGCGGGGGTGCAGTTCCCTTTTTGTTCATTGCTTCGTCCCCGAGCAGACAGTGTAACCGAGGGATGAAGGTACCGTCGGAGAAGCCGTCCCAGGCCTGCCCTATGGGCCGCTCTGCCCAGCCTGGACCCTCCTGGGCCCCTGCCTCTCCTGCAGGGCCGCCTGCTTTTGCCCAGCGTTGGGGCCGCACATGTGCAAGCCTGGTGGGTGGATGGGTACTCCCGCCTCCCCTCTTTGCAGTCCTCAGGGACCTCGACTCCTAATTTGGGGTGAACGGGCCACCCACAAGGAGAGGCCAAGCAGGCTGGCCGCTGCCCACCTGCCTCCCTTGGGCCGGCCTGTGCCTGAACCTGGTGGGGTCAGGAGGAATCTGGAAAACGCCTGCTGGTTCTAGAAGTGCTCGACCTATTGACGTTAGACTCTCAGTGTATTAAAACTTGGAAGGGAGCGTGGGCTCTCTGCCAGGAAATGATCCGACTTGTCCATTTTATCATGTGTTTGCGAATCATCTGGGCCACTTTCTTAGGTTTTTGGCTCAAACTCTTTTAAACACAGTTGATTTCAGAGTTACTTCCAAATATCTGCCCCGTTCCTGTGCTCCTTCTTTCTGTGTTTGCTATTTGTTGGCTCCAGCTAATTTTCTGTAAAGAAAACTGGCTTGGGGTTTATGATTCCACGTGAGCAACGTGGCTATGAGAAGGTAGAGTCTCTGAAAAGGGAGGAAATTCATGCACGTTTTCATAAACGTGAGCAGATGCGCGGCTCTTCTTGAACCTCCTCTGAGCGGCTGTTTCCCAGATGTTGGATTTTTTCTTTTTTTTCTTCTCTTTCTCAATTTTGTGGATGGGGGAGCCCTAGTGTTCTGCAGGAATGGCCAGATGGTGGGTCCACGCCCAGAGGGGCCCCCGATGCCGGTGCAGGGCAGAGCCTGTCCCGGGCCTGTGGAGTCCTTGGTGCTGGTTGTTTAGTCACGACTTTGGTTGCGTGAAGGCCTGGCAGTGGCAGCCCGTCCCACATCCCCCAGCTCTGCGAGGAGGGCCTTTCCCCCAGACAGGAGCCCGGGCCTCGGACCGCACGCTCTACCCCCATTCACGTCTGCTGCCTTGTTGGGAGATGGTGCTGTTGACTCCTGTGTGTGGGGACCAGCGTGTCCTTGGCCCTTGAGAGCCGCCTGCCACCCCCGGGCTAGAGGGGCCCTCATTTCACTGTGCTGATCTGCTCGGTCATTCAGCCACGTGGGGGGAGCCCCGTGTCCCCTCCACCCCCACCCACACGGCGACAGCCACCCTCCCAGCCTCCGTGGCCATTTGGAAGTCATCTACCGCATTCCCCGTTGTCCTGGAACAGCTGCAGCCTCTGCTTCTGGGAGAGGGGAAAGAACATCTGTTTTTTCTGGGAGTGATTTTTAGTTTGCGAGCATCTGTCCTTGCATTTCTGGGAAAAATGGAAATGGCCTGGGAGCCCTTTGTATCAGACCCCAGGGTGACCGCGGGTAGAAGCAGAACAACTGACTGCTGGGTGGACTAAACGAATCCCCAAGTAAAGCTGGCTGTGAAATCACGGGGGAATATATTTCATCTCACAATCAGTCATGGGAATCAAGCAGTCAGCTCAGCACCAAAGAGAACAGAAAACGTTGAGGTGTTTCGAAGGACAGGGACGTGGATTCCTTTCTCTCCCCGAACACACTGCCTGGCTGTAACTGAAGAACATCCCTGCAGACACTCGGCAGCTCCATTTTATGGTTTTCAAGAAAGTTGAATGAATTAAATTTCTAATTAGGCGAAATATTTTACTTCACCGAGAAGAAACTCAGGTCTGTTTTCTGGCTGATGTTACTTACCTATGATTTAAAATAAGCATTAATTGTATTCCTAGTTCTGTTTAACAACCGATGGAAAAACCCAAGTGAACTTTTTGGCCAACCCTTACCGTTTCTGCACATCCAAACCTTTGACGTATCTAAACATGGCTAATATATTTAGATAAAATAATTATAATTAATTATGCCATATTGGGCTTCCCAGGTGGCACTTGTGGTAAAGAACCCGCCTGCCAATGCAGGAGACATAAGAGATGCCAGTTTGATCCCTGGGTTGGGAAGCTCCCCTGGAGAAGGGAATGGCAACCCACTCCAGTATTCTTGCCAAGAGAATCCCATGGACAGAGGAGCCTGGTGGCTACAGTCCATGGGGTTGCAAAGAGTCTAACGTAACTGAAGCGACTTAGCACTCACAGTTAGGCCATATGCTTTTTTTTTTAAACTTCTGTTGTCCAAGTTAGAGAAGGAAATGGTAACCCACTCCAGTATTCTTGCCTGGAAAATCCCATGGACAGAGGACCTGGTGGGCTACAGTCCATGGGGTCGCAAAGAGTCGGGCGTGACTGAGCGACTAATCACATCACATTGTCTAAGTAAATTTCTGGGGCGGGGATAAAAGTATCCTGAGATTACAGCCCTTACTTGGATTATGTAATGAGCTGCTTAGCCTGTGACTACAGAGAAGTTTCCTGTGGGTGAGGGGAATGGACTCCTCCCCACCCATTGTCACACAGCACAAGCGGGACTTTAAGGTGTTTGGGTGAATAAGGACATCAGAATGCAGACGTGGAGTGCTCGGACCAGGCCCTTTTATCGAACCCCGTCCGGGAGCCACACGATGTGGCGGTCATAGCCAGCTGACCACAGTTTGCCAGTTGCTGGACGGGGCACTTAGCGTGGCTGCTCTCTGGGCACCTGTACGGAGCTGTGTGTACGGAGCTATATGGCATTTGTATAAATGCCGCGATGGGGTCTTCTGGCCAAGGCAGCAGTGGAGCCGGGGGAGGTGGTAGCTGATGTCACGGTCGGGTGTGGGGCACCAGAACCACTGGTCTCGTCCATGACCTCGGGTCTGCGCCCCGGGACGGGGTTGCACATCTGATGCGTGCACAGCTTGACTGGGTCCAGCCGCCCATTGTGAACAAACTGACTGTAAATCGGGTACCTGCGTCTGTCTGACTGTTAATAGAGCTGTGCAGAAGATAAAAGCGAGTGAGGTGGCCGGGAGGTGCGGAGGAAGAGGAGCAAGAATTCGGGTGGCAGAAACGTCTCCTCAGTACAGCCCAGTTCTGAACAGACAGCCCACTGAGAAGTCCCTTCCTTCGGAAGCGGTTTACTGTTGGGGTGTGGTGATTACCCTGCAGGATGGAAATAGAAGTACAAATACATAAGAGAATTCGCCACCTGTGCATTTGAAATAATAGCATCTGTTATTCGTGAATATCCTAATTCCATAAATTGTCTTAACGCTTTCTGCTCCTCTTCAATTTGCAAACCACAGTAAAGTCTTCTTTCTCGGCTGTGTTCACCCTCAGGCTTGGTCTTGTCCCATCTTTGGACTGGACCTTTATCAGAGAATTAATTCTGCACCCTAGCAATCACTCTTTTGGTATTATGGTTTTGTCGCAGATATTTCTGATATATGCTGTGTTGTCATCATTCAGCCACTCAGTCGTGTCCAGCTCTTTGTGACAACATGGACTGCAGCACGCCAGGCTTCCCTGTCTTCACCATTGCTCAAACTTATGTCCATTGAGTTGGTGATGCCATTCAATCCTCTGTTGGCCCCTTCTCCTCCTGCCCTCAGTCTTTCCCAGCATCAGAGTTTCTTCCATTGAATCGGCTCTTCACGTCATGTGGCCAAAGTGTTGGAGCTTCAGCTGTAGCATCAGTCCTTCCAATGAATATTCAGGACTGATTTCCTTTAGGATGGACTGGTTGGATCTCCTTGCTGTCCAAGGGACTCTCAAGAGTCTTCTGCAACACCACAGTTGGAAAGCATCAATTCTTTGGCACTCAGCCTTCTTTATGGTCCAACTCTCACATCCATACATGACCACTGGAAAAACCATAGCCTTGACTAGACGGACCTTTATCGGCAAAGTAATGTCTCTGCTTTTTAATACACTGTCTAGGTTTGTCATAGCTTTTCTTCCAAGGAGCAGGCGTCTTTTAATTTCATGGTCACAGTCAACCATCTGCAGTGATTTTGGATATGATGTGCAATGATACGAAAATCTTTGCCTGGCAGAAGGATACTCTTGTAATTATTAGAAACACTTCACTTTTAGGAAGAGTCCATTTTTAGCTTATCATAATTATGGCAGACTTGTTTGACTTGGCAGTTTATGCCCACTGACGGTTATGTTTGCTCTTGGATGAGGAGGAGGGGGATGGGGAAGGGGGAGTCCTCCTCTTTCACCTCCCTGGGCACTCCTTCCACGCTCTCTGTTGTTTTGTCAGATTTAGGTTGTTGAGTTTTATTTCCTTGAGACCCTGTAAGGATCTTTAGGCAGAGTACTTTTAGTTTCTACCAGCATTCAGCACAGAAACGTCACATTAACACATCTTTTACTGTGTTGTGCCAGATTTGTGTTGATGCCAAAGTGCAGAATATCTCAGTACCCGTCTGGGGAGACTTAATTACTGAGACTCACGCACACACATGCACTCAGTTAGAAGGCAGCCTCTTCCAGGATAGAGACTCTCCTGACATGAACCCCGAGAAGAGCATCTGGGGGACGGCTCCGTGTCCTTTCCAATTTACTGCAGGACATTAGGGCAAAAGTTTTTCTTGGCACAGGGGAGCGGGGCGCGGGAATGCTGCACGTCCCAGGCACACATTACGTAAATTGAGGTCCGTTTCAGGCAGTCGGATTCGAGTTGGTTGCTTTCTGAAAGGAAAGCGGTTAAGAGCAGTTATGTTAGAACATGTTTCCCTCGCTGGCGTCCCTTAGCAGTTGCTTAGCGTCTGTTCTGCTGGTTCCTGTGGTTCTTGCTGTTTCGGTGTTTGACTCAGCATTAATTCTGGGGTTGCGTCCCAGTTGCCTCCCCGCCCTGCACTCGGCCAGGTATGCAGTTCTGTCAAATGTAAGAGGCTGATGACCTGGATGCATATTTTCTGTGTCTGTGAGTCTGTTCTGGTTCTGTAGATAAGTTTCTTGGTATAATTTTTTTTTTTCCACTTGACTCCACACGTGAGTGATATCATATGATGCTTGTCTTTCTCTGCCTGCCTTACTTTACTCTGTGTGCTCATCTCAGGTCCATCCACGTGGCTGCAAATGGCATCATTTCATTCTTTTTCACGGCCGAGTGGTATTCCATCGTCTGTACGAGTCACACCTTCTTTAGCCGTTCATCTGTTGATGGACGTTTGGGTTGCTTACATGCCTTGGCCTTTGTCAATAGCGCCGCTGTGAACACAGCAGGTGTATTACCTTTCTGAATGATAGTTTTGTCTGGATGTGTGCTGAGAGTGGGATTGCTGGGTCATATGGAAACTCTTCCGTTTTCTAAGGCACCTCCATTCTGTTCTCTGTAGTGACTGCACCAAGTTAATGCTCCCACCAACAGTTTCCAGGAGGGTTCCCCTTCCTGCACATCCCCTCCAGCATTTGTGATCTTTTTAATGATGGCCATTTTGACCCGCGTGAGGTGATACCTCATTGCAGTTGTTTGATTTGCCTTTCCTTAGTTGTTAGTGGGGAGAAGGCAATGACACCCCACTGCAGTACTTTTGCCTGGAAAATCTCATGGACAGAGGAGCCTGGTAGGCTGCAGTCCATGGAGTTGCGAAGAGTCGGACACTACTGAGCGACTTCAATTTCACTTTTCACTTCCACGCATTGGAGAAGGAAATGGCAGCCCACTCCAGTGTGCTTGCCTGGAGGATCCCAGGGACGGGGGAGCCTGGTGGGCTGCAGTCCATGGGGTCGCTAAGAGTCGGACATGACTGAGCAACTTCACTTCCACTTTTCACTGTCATGCATTGGAGAGGGAAATGGCAGCCCACTCCCGTGTTCTTGCCTGGAGGATCCCAGGGACGGGGGAGCCTGGTGGGCTGCCGTCTAGGGGGTCTCACAGAGTCGGACACGACTGAAGTGACTTAGCAGCAGCAGCAGCAGTGAGTGGTGTGGAATACCTCTTCAGGCGCCCGTTGGCCGTTGGTTTTCCGATGGATCTTCTTATTTCCTTCTCTCGCTGTTACTTCCGTGGTGTTGGCCATTGATCGGATGGGCCCCTCCTCTGGGCGCCCACGGCATTTTGTCCCACCACAGGCCGGCTGGTGGGACTTCTGTGGCCACTTTTCTGTCATGAAAAGTGGTTCATTTAGGAAAAGAGCCTGGGCCCCGTCAGAGCCTCGACACTGTGTGTGTGGCAGGTGTCTGAATCGCTGAGGAATGCTGACGTCTGTGGAACAGAGGAACAGTTAAACCAGCTTCTGTCGAGGTCAGGGATGGGGTTCTTGTGCCTGGAGTACAATTGGAAGGTGCTGTGATCATCAGGGCATTGGTTTGACTGTAAAACAGGGTAGGGGTTTGGCTTCGAAACCAGTTTCTTGCCTCCTAGTTTTACAAGGCTCCCGGTGGACCTGGGTTCAAACAGGGGATACTCTGTAAAGTCCGTGTGGTCGTAACAGCTCAAGTTCACGGACACTGCGGCGTGCAGGGCTCGCCCCTGAGGTGGCTGTCCTGTCCCTGGAGCAGACGGGACGCTGAACATGGCTTCAAGCCTGCTCTCTGGGTCGCGGAGCTGATGAGGGCCAGAGGCAGATCCAAACCTGGGCTGGGAGCTCTGCTTTCATGCCTGGCATCTTCACAGAAGGCACCTTNTCCTGTCCCTGGAGCAGACGGGACGCTGAACATGGCTTCAAGCCTGCTCTCTGGGTCGCGGAGCTGATGAGGGCCAGAGGCAGATCCAAACCTGGGCTGGGAGCTCTGCTTTCATGCCTGGCATCTTCACAGAAGGCACCTTTGCTTTATAAACAATCCACTGGTTTACTGAGACCTCCTGCACTGTTGAGACCTCCTGAGCCCAGCCTTTCCTTCCAGCACAGATGAACAAGCAGAACTTATTTCATTTCCGAATTCACACTGTAAAATGTAATCCTTGTTAACACTGCCGAATCTGCCCCTTTTCTCAATTTACCTTGTTTTAACCTTCCCATTGTCTGAATGTCTGTGAATGTGGGGAGTGCGAGCTTTCAGTCCCCAACTCCAGACGGCACAGGGCAAGTTTGCCTGTCAGTGGTATCATCGTAGACATCGTGGCCACGGTAAATTAATCTCCACCAGCAAAAATTGCCAAAAGCAAAATCAAAAGACAGATGAGGACATTGCTGTGTTTGTGGCTCATGTTACAGGGAGCTAGCTGCTTTCTCTAATATTAGGTCAACAGAAAAGCAGATAAAGGATATAATAGGGGCTTACAAAAAAGAAAACACATGTGACTCAGACTCAAGTCCCCAGTGTCCTCTGAGGCCTCTCTCCTGGGCTGGGAGGTACCGTCTTCCTTCTCCCTGCGCTGTCTGTGGTTGCCCCTCTGTGCCTGGGTCCTAATATCTCCTTAGGACACCAGTCACTTTGGACAAGGCCCACCTTTATGACTTGACTTTACCTTTCACCTCTTCATGAAGACCTTGTCTCCAAACACAGTCACATTTTGCAGTGCTCAAGGTTGGGACTTCAGCTTCTGACTTTCGGAGGGGGACTACAATTCAACTCCTAAGTTCCATGACACTGGTTAAAGGATAAAGAGTGCTGACAAAGCAAGGGGAAATATTAGCACCCATACATTGTTGGAGGTAGGATGAAACTGAGCCGACCTCTTTGAAGAATCACCTGTCATTATCTGTTTAAATTCAAGTGGATTCCTTTGACTCAGCATCCAGGAACTCCTAAAGTGATACCTATGGGAGGTTTTTCAGTTGACAGCTGGCTTATGATAGCAAAAGAATGGGAATAACATTGTCAGGGTGTGGGTTGGTTATGGCTACCCCAAAAAGAAAAAAAGATTCCTTTATGGACAGGTATAGAGTGCTCTGAGGAGAAATATGGTATAGAACAGTGGCTCAGATGGTAAAAAAAAAAAAAAAATCCTGCCTGCAATGTGGGAGACCTGGATTTGATCCCTGGGTTGGGAAGGTCCTCTGGAGGAGGGCATGACAACCCCCTCTAGTATTCTGGACTGGAGAATCCCCATGGACAGAGGAGCCTGTGGGGCAACAGCCCATGGGTTGCTAAGAGCCGCTAAGACCCTACTGAGTGACTTAGCCCACAACATTGCCTAGAGTGTTATGTTTGGATAGAAGTGGAGGAAGGGCTCATAGGTATCTGCAGAAGACAGTCTCTGAAGTTACAGAAAACATGATGAGAAGTTGGATGTGGAGGCTGGGCAGCCAAGGGCCAGGGGTGAGATGGAAACTTCCCACTCCACACACTTTGTGTGCGTGTGCCAAGTCGCTTCAGTTGTGTCCTACTCCTTGTGGCCCCATGGACTGTAGCCCTCCAGACTCCTCTGTCCATGGGATTCTCCAGGCAAGGATACTGGAGTAGGTAAGCCGTTTTCTACTCCAGGGGATCTTCCCAACCCAGGGATCGAACCCACATCCCTTCCATCTCCTACACTGGCAGGTGGGTTCTTTACCACTAGCGCCACCTGGGAACACTTGGGTACCTTTAAAATGTTCAATCCTGAAGTTATTTATAAATAAATACTTTCTTTCCCTTTTGAGGAACTTACAACGTCATTCATAATTGACATGGTTTGAGGTCATTTTTAAAAAAATGAAATATTCTGATTAAGATCATTCTTATTTTTAGAACTCTTATTTTTCTTGGAGTGCTCCCACAAGTCACTCCCGCGGGAGGTTCTGTGAGGGCACTGGCTGCATAGCCGGATCGTGACTGTGCTGGGTCACTTGGTCACCAGTTTGGTTCCCAAAACAGGCCCCGTGTGTCGCTTGAGCAGACCTCCTCCTCAGGCACTCTGGCCTCAAGGCTTCTGGGGCAGTAATTATTTTTTCATTCTACCATAGAATGTGTATGAATCAGTGTTCCAGATTTTATTTGGCTCAGAAATCTCCATGCAGGGAAATATGTTTGGCCTTGGTGATTGGACTGCTTTGGTTTTATCAGGTTATTCTGAGGCGCTTCGGGGTGACGCTGTGGCGGAGGCTAATTGCTCTTGGCTTGTTGAGTTCCCTGAGCTTTGCAAAGCACTTTCACATTCATGATCTCATTTAATTATCGGATGAACCGTGAAGTTTATTATTGCCATCTTTTTCTGGCCCACGCACTCAACCTGGCTGTTTCACAGTGAGTTGGTGACTGGCGCCCAGCTCGGAGGCTGCCCGGTGTAAGCTGGCTTTGCCAAGGGCAAGAGAGAGTTGTCGGTCAGCACTGTTGTGCAGTTCACACTAGAGGCTGATGGACATCGATCGTGCAGTTCATGCAGTTCAGCGGGGGCAACTTTGGCTCTCAGAAGATGCCGGCTGAGTCTGGGCTTCAGGACCGGGAGTGCGCTGCTGGCCTCTAGTGCTCGGAGGCCAGGGATGCCCCTCAGCACCCTCTCGGGCAGAGGGCGGCCCCTGGACAGAGGTGATCCTGCCACAAATGCCAGTGGTGCCCAGGATGAGAAATCCTGACGGAGCCTGCAGCCCTCAGGGCCAGGCACGTTGGCTTTCAGGGGAGGAGCACTTTGGGACTTTTGCTTGAAAAGAACCTGGGAAGCCGTGGGGTTTCAGAGGGATGGAAGGAAGAGACACAAGACACAGAGGCTGGGGAGAAGGCTGGAAGACGGGGAGCACGCTGCCCACTGGAGATCTCCGAGGAGGGCACGCGGCCTTCCTGGGTGATGGGCCGCACCAGCCGAGCCACCTGCCCCACCCACGCGTCTTCGAGCGGCAGGCTGGAGGGAGGTGGCCTGTCCCCGGCGCTGCGCTCCGGGCGCCTCTTGGCTCACTCCCAGGGCTGGATCCCAGTGGCTGCTGCTGGCCTGGCCTGAGGGCCGATTTCCCCCTGACCCTCCCCGACCCTCCTGTGCCAGAGGGTCACCGGCTGACGTTGTGTGAAAACAAGGCGCCCCCTTGAGGCCCTGGTGCGGCAGGTGTGGAACCCGGTGCAGGGGTCTGGTGCAGGGCCACTCTGACACACTCCAGGTTTCCCCACACAGCTCTCACTTGTACGTGCCTTGCTTGCTGTTATGCATTTACGAAAATTTCCAGTTCCAGAACCACAGTGGAAAATACCTTTAGGTTATTTAAAGTATTTCTGCCTTCTTTTTTTTTTTTTTGGTAAGTAATTTTCATTCTTTTTTTTTTTTTTGGTCTTTGCAGGACACTAAATTGTGGATAATAATGGAATATCTTGGCGGGGGCTCTGCACTGGACCTCGTAAGTATCGCTTTGGATATTGAACATGCAGCAGTGGTCTTGGTTGTAAAGATGGTTCTGTTTACATTTCTGTCTCCCTCTTCAGTTGCATGAAAAAAGGGCCAAAATATTCCTTATAATAGGGATTTCTGTTCCTGACATAGTTGCTGAAAAGTAGAGGTTCCCTGTGAAGCCAGTTTTTGCTGTGTCATGGGAAACCAGTGAATTCATTCCATGCAGCCACAAAACATGTTGCCTGCTCAGTCTGACCTCAGAACAGTTTCTCATTTTCTAAAACTGGTTTGAAGTTTTGTGGCATTCAAACACCATCATTGTTTCCCGTTGCAGATGGTAACTTCACTTCTAAAACTTGCGTGGAGCGTTTTCATTTATAATTCATTAGAACTTTAAAAAATTAAAATTTGGTTTCAGGGGTAAGAGACGGGCACAGCATCACATGTGGGAGCGGTGGTCAGGCCACATGTGGACGCACATGTTTCCTGGGTGCACATGCAGAGCTCTGGGCCTTGCTGTGTCTGCAGTGTGTTTCTGGGGGAGCCGACCCCTGCCAGTGGCGGTGTCTCCTACCTGGCCTGGACCCGGCTGCCTGGCCCCTGTGCACGGTAGTGGCAGCTCAGTGTAGGATGACCTCAGAGTCATAGTCTGCGATTCGTTTCTCAGGGTAAAACGTGGTTACGTGTTGGCTTCAGGTGAGATGCTCAGAGATCACCAGCAGATCATAAGTATTACTTGGATCATCCTTGAAACACAATATACGCAAAACAAAGATTTTTAAAAGATCTCACACGGCTGTTTAGCCCCTGACATCTCACCCCCACGTGGTCATGCAGTGAAATCAGCGTAATCAGCACTCTTTTTTCCCTGACCGCGGGGGAAGGTAAACCTCTAAATCTGTGTGTATTATAAAAGGCTCTGTACCCAAGTTTAAAAAAAAAAACACATAATGTTATAAACCATAAAAGCAATTGGTCAAAATAGAATTCAAAAGGAAATTTCAAGAAAAAATTTAACACAGTCTCAACAATTGCATTTAAATGGAAAAGTGACAAAACAGCTGGGTACACTTTATGACTCGCCTTGCTTTTCCATAAATACATGTATTACACAAGAACTACTACAGAAATGTAGAAAATTGCCTCATTTTGTATAATTAGATTTACTATTATCTTAAGTGAATTTCATCTGTGGCATGTGTGAAGTTATTTGTGGAGACGCTTTCCCAACGCTGAGCTCTTCAGAGCAGCAGTTCTAGTCTCTAGATGCTTTATTTATTCATACCTAATGCAACCATTGGAGAAGGAAATGGCAGCCCACTCCAGTGTTCTTGCCTGGAGAATCCCATGGACGGAGGAGCCTGGTAGGCTACAGTCCACTGGGTTGCAAAGAGTTGGACACGACTGAGCAACTTCACTTACAAATGCCACCATAATTGAATTTATTTAGTGGTAACTTTCTTTGGATTTTTGAGTTGAAGTCTGAAATCGTGGACATGACAGTTTTGCAAGGCAGTGTAGAATTCTCCTCTTATTAGATAAAATCCCATCTGGTGTGAGTCCCAGCAAAGAGCCATCTGCCCTCTTAACATTAGTGGCTCCAGGGACCCTTTTTGAATGTCCCCAAATCATCTTATTTTAGTCGAGGAAACAGAAACACTCAGAAATTAGGTGTCCCAGCTAGTAAATGGAGCTGAGCTTTGCATGTTGTTGTGACTAGCTGCAAAGCCCTCTTTGTTTTTTCTCTCTTAATCTCTTACTTTTTTTTTTTTCCCCTTTTGCTGTCCTGACTCCAGTCCTCAAAGAAGATGCACTTTAATAATAATGAGATACAAGAGTTATTTATTTATGTTTTGAATGTTGAAGACTATTAGGATTATTTTGAGAGAGTCTATTAAGTGTTTATACAAGATTTAAAAAGCTGGAGTATGGCTGCATATGATGGCAGTTGAATAAACGGGTTTGGGACATTTCTTTGAAAAAGTCCACGTTGCTTTATCTAGCATCTGTGTTAAGGGACACGGTGCTGACAAATGTGTGTGTGTCTTTGGAGCGGCCCCTGTACATGAGGCCCGTTGCGGGGAGATGACCGAGTCTTGTTAGGGCAGCGCTCTGCTGTTTCCTGGAGTAGGACAGTCTCACTGGCACTCTCCTCGCTTTAGAGACATGACTTCGTCTTCATGCACCGGAGCTGCTCTAACCTAACGCCACAGGCCCTTTTTCACTCTGCATTTTAGACATCATGCCTTTTTACTGAGGCTGTAAGACATTAGTCTCAATGACACCTTAGCCTGGGGCAGGAAGACAGCGCCTTCCTTCACCCAAGATTACCTTTGAGCATGTTGCATAGCTAACACTTTCTTTTCCTTTCTTTTTATCTGGAGTTGAGGCTCCGAGTGGAGGCAGACAGTGGATTATACTGCATGTGGGGAAGTGTTACAAGGAAAGGAAAGTAGCGTGAGGTCAGCAACAGAGGGTCTGACATGGAGAGATTTTTCAGTGATCACAAGATGTTAACATTACAGCAGAATCTAAGGAATCTAACTAAGAAGGAACTGGGCTATATGAAGCAACTGGACTACGTAAGACGCCTTCCCAGGTTGCGCAGTGGCCAAGAAGTGCCAATGCAGGAGACACGATTCGATCCCTGGGTCGGGAAGATCCCCTGGAGAAGGAAATGGCAACCCACCCCAGTATTCTTTTTTTTTTTTAATTAATTAATTTTTAATTGAAGGATAATTACAAATAGATGGGGAAACAGTAGAAACAGTGACAGACATTTTTGGGGCTCCAAAATCACTGCAGATGTGACTGCAGCCATGAAATTGAAAGGCGCTTGCTCCTTGGAAGAAAAGTTATAACCAACCTAGACAGCATATTAAAAAGCAGAGATATTACTTAGCCAACAAAGGTCTGTCTAGTCAAAGTTATCATTTTTCCAGTAGTCATGTGTGGATGCGAGTATTAAAGAAAAGATGAGCACCAAAGAATTGAGGCTTTTGAACTGTGGTGCTGAAGAAGATTCTTGAGATTCCCTTGGACTGCAGGGAGATCCAACCAGTCCATCCTAAAGGAAATCAGTCCTGAATATTCATTGAAAGGACTATGCTGAAGCTGGAACTCCAATACTTTGGCCACCTGATGGGAAGAACTGACTCATTGGAAAAGACTCTGATGCTGGGAAAGATTGAAGGGAGGAGGAGAAGGGGACGACAGAGGATGAGATGGTTGGATGGCATCACCGACTCAATGGACATGAATTTGAGTAAACTCCGGGAGTTCACCCCAGTATTCTTGCAGAGAAAAATCCCACGGACAGAGGAGCCTGAGGGCCTACAGTCCATGGGGTCGCCAAGAATCGGATATGAATAAGTGCACACACAACAAGAACAAGGCTGCGTAAACCGTCACTCAATCAGGCAGAGAGATGTTTGACACATTAAAAAACGAATATGCAACGTGAGTTTTAAGATGTAGGGTGACATACTCATTGGGCAAGCCGCTGTGGTGGCCACCTCAAGCAGTGTCTCACACGAGATGGGAAAGTCAGTTCTCTCCTGCGCGTGGGCTCAGCGGCCTTCAGGGCCCTGCTGCGGTGGGGGACTTCCTGTGGTCTTAAGTCCTTGTCCTCTCTGGCAGCCAGTGTTTCAAAGCCAAGACTAGGACTAGGAAGGGGCTCTTCTGCTCAAATTCCTTTGGTGAGAGCTTGGTCATGTGGCCAGATTTGGCGGCTGCAGAGGCCAGCAGACGTGGTCCATAGTTGGGTGGCCGCCTGCAGGCTGAGGGTCTCATAAGAGGAGGGAGGGATGACAGACTTGGGAGAGGGATTAGAGGTCACCCAGAGGCAAGGAGCAACTTCCCTGGTGGCTCAGACGGTAAAGCGTCTGCCTATAATGCGGGAGATCTGGGTTCAATACCTGGGTTAGGAAGATCTCCTGGAGAAGGAAATGGCAACCCACTCCAGTATTCTTGCCTGGGAAATCCCACGGACAGAGGAGCGTGGTAGGCTACAGTCCATGGGGTCGCAAAGAGTCGTTCACGACTGAGTGACTCCACTTTCTTTCTTAGAGATGATCAGTTATTATTTATCTTTGTTTATAGAGAATTATTGGAAGAGTTCCACAGTCGTCTTAACTGAAGAGACTGCTTGGAAACGAGTTGTTAGAGGTGGAGAAGGCGAGTCCTCATGAATTGAGGAGCTCTGTGCTCCAGGGAACAACTGGACGCCCTTTACAGTGAATTTTGACCCTCGAAGGGCCTCCCTGCTCTGTAAATAAAATACTTTCTCTACCCCGCCCCACCCCCACCCCCCCACCTGTGAATCACTGGTGGGTGGGGTCTGGGCCAGACGTAAAATCGCATAACCATCCATGCATCAGTCAGAGCCGGCTCTCAAATGGTCCAGGGGAGAGGTTTCAGCTCTTACCTCCCGTGGGTGATGACTCCAGGCTGCTGTGCCGTTCCTTTCCAGACGCTTGATCGTAGGAGGGAGGGGGTCCAGCCAAATGTTGCGGGTTGTCCGCCCGGGGACCGTGCTGGCGGAGGAGATGGAAGCTCTGCGCGGGGACAGCGGTGTGGCCGGCGGGGTGAGCCTTCTGCGCTCTGTGCCGGTGGAGGGCACAGCTGCCAGCTCCTCCGCCTCCTTCCTCTTTTGCCCCCGGTTATGAGAAAAGTGCATTTTTCTTCATCTTCTTAAGTATTAAAATTCCGACAATCTACAAACTCGGAACTAGACTGCCTGTGAAGGCAGACAAGGTGGAGCTTCCAGACTTGTGTGTTTCGGGGCAGTCAGTGTGTTCCTTGAGAACAGGACTCCAAGTCAGATAACTTGGGGAGGAATTCACTTGTGCAGATTGAGGTGTGTAGTGAACCGTCCTGGTCTGTGGTGACGGCAGGCAGGACCCTGTAGCCCACCAGGCTCCTGTCCATGGGATTTTCTTGGCAGGAATGGTGGAGTGGGTTGTCATTTCCTCCCCGAGGGGACCTTCCCAACCCAGGGATCGAACCTGTGTCTCCTAAATTGGCAGGTGGATTCTTTACCACTGAGCCACCATGAAAACCCCTGTGTGTGTACACATGTCATCAGTTCAATTCAGTCGCTTAGTCATATCCGACTTTTTGACCCCATGAACTGCAGCACACCAGGCCTCCCTGTCCATCACCAGCTCCCGGAGTTCACCCAAACTCATGTCCATTGAGTCAGTGATGCCATCCAACCATCTCATCCTCTGTTGTCCCCTTCTCCTCCTGCCTTTAATCTTTCCCAACATCAGGGTCTTTTCAAATGAGTCAGCTCTTCGCATCAGGTGACCAAAATATTGGAGTTTCAGCTTCAGCATCAGTCCTTCCGTGAACACCCAGGACTGATCTCCTTTGGGATGGACTGGTTGGATCTCCTTGCAGTCCAAGGGGCTCTCAAGAGTCTTTTCCAACACTACAGTTCAAAAGCATCAATTCTTCTACACTCATCTTTCTTTATAGTCCAACTCTCACATCCATACATGACTACTTGGAAAAAATCCACACAGTCAAAGGCTTTGGCATAGTCAATAAACCAGAAATAGATGTTTTTCTGGAACTCTCTTGCTTTTTTGATGATCCAGCAGATGTTGGCAATTTGATCTCTGGTTCCTCTGCCTTTTCGAAAACCAGCTTGAACACCTGGAAGTTCACGGTTCACGTATTACTGAAGCCTGGCTTGGAGAATTTTGAGCATTACTTTATTAGCGTGTGAGATGAGTGCAATTGTGCGGTAGTTTGAGCATTTTTTGGCATTGCCTTTCTTTGGGATTGGAATGAAAATGGACCTTTTCCAGTCCTGTGGCCACTGCTGAGTTTTCCAAATTTGCTGGCATATTGAGTGCAGCGCTTTCACTGCATCATCTTTCAGGATTTGAAATACATGTCATATCACAGAACAAAAGAAATTCCATCATGAGGGACTGACCTTTCTGCTTTCTTCCCCCCAAGGTTTAAAATTTAGATTTATTAATAAAAAAATTCTGGTGCAGGGATAACCTCGGAAATCTGTCAGCTCCCAGGCCTTCTCTTCGTGACAGCTCGTGTTTTGATACCCGTGGCCTGGGTTAGGACAGAGCCGGACTGCCTGGTCCCCTCCCTGGTAAGCCTTGCGAGGTGCCAGCTTTGGCGTTCTGGCCTGACCTCCCTCCCTGCTCGGGCTGCAGGGTTGGCGCGGTGACCTCGGCCTTTATTATTGGCCCCATTTTGATTCATTCGGCAAAGTCATTTTCTCTGGTTCTTTTTGTTTTTATTTTTATTTTTTTGGCGAGGAGGGGGATTCCTTTTAAATAGGTTTTAACTGTGTGGGCAAAATATATGTTTTGAAATGAAGATTTCAGTCTTGATTATTATTGTTCATTTAACATTGACTGTCCTGTCATCTCATCGGAGAAGGCAATGGCACCCCACTCCAGTACTCTTGCCTGGAAAATCCCATGGACGGAGGAGCCTGGTAGGCTGCAGTCCATGGGGTTGCGAAGAGTCGGACACGACTGAGCAACTTCACTTTCACTTTTCACCTTCCATGCATTGGAGCAGGAAATGGCAACCCACTCTAGTGTTCTTGCCTGGAGAATCCCAAGGACGGCAGAGCCTGGTGGGCTGCTGTCTGTGGGGTCGGACAGAGTCGGACACGACTGAAGCGACTTAGCAGCAGCAGCAGTCCTATCATCTCATACTTTTTCATCTAATTGTTTAAGTAACCTTAATCTTTTTTTTTTTTTCTTGTTAGTTAGAACCTGGCCCTTTAGATGAAACCCAGATTGCTACTATTTTAAGAGAAATACTGAAAGGACTTGATTATTTGCATTCGGAGAAGAAAATTCACAGAGATATTAAAGGTAAGAAAGCATCCTGTTTGTGGTCCTTTGAAATCCCTAAGGCAGGTAGAAAGAAAGGTTTGTTGTAACGTTTTAACTGTGCTTCTCTTCTCAAGGGAAGTGGTTCTGTGGTGGGCATGTAGAGGGTGCCTTCGACATGCCTGAGCTGGTGGGGGGCTCTGAGGGGGCCTTACCCACTGTCTGCTCTTGTCGAGATCTGATGACTCTGGGGGGCACACAAACCTGTTTGCAGGGGAGTGTATGGAAGTGTCCAGCAGCCAATGTCAGGGCGTCTTCGGTTTTATTTTGCAGCTGCCAACGTCCTGCTCTCTGAACACGGGGAGGTGAAGCTGGCGGACTTTGGAGTGGCGGGCCAGCTGACAGACACCCAGATAAAGAGAAACACCTTCGTGGGCACCCCTTTCTGGATGGCTCCTGAAGTCATCAAGCAGTCAGCCTACGACTCAAAGGTGAGGCTGGCACCTGGGCTTGCAGGGTCTGCGGAGGGCGGGGGCGTTCCTCCTGGGCTCCAGCCTCACAGCGCTTCCTGTTGGGGTGAAGTGGGCGCCTCGGTTAGAAGCAGGGTTCTCTTGCCGCCTCAGCCAGTCCCTTTTACGTGTCCGGTCCCCACTGCTGACAGTGTCTGAGAGGGCAGGGGACGTGGAGGGTCAGAGGCCCCGGTGGCCTACCTGGTGGAGGTGTCCAGGCAGAGGCCTGTAGGGTGCAGGTCTGTAGAGAAGGGCTGGGGGTGCGGGGGCAGCCCGAGGCGTGGGTGAGGGCAGAGGGCCTCGGACAGGAGACTGAGCAGTATATCAGGGACCAGGGCAGAAAGGATCCCCAGGAGAAACCAGTCACAAAGCTGGAAGGCCAGAGCCTGGGAGGAAGCGTACCTTTCGTGGCCACTGCAGACCCTTCCTGTTGTCACATTTAGGGGACCTCCCCCCGCCCCCCCCCACAACTGGGATTGTCCTCAGAGTCTCCTTATTCCGCTCTTTCTTGCCTGTCAGGAGCTGCAGTCTCCCAGTTTGTCCCGTCTTCTCTTTTCCCTGTTGCTTTAGCTTGTTGAACTGTTTAGTATGGGCTTAAAAAGCCTACCAGGATCCCCGCCTCCTGGATCTGATTTCACTCCTGCATGCCGGGCTGCTCTGTCTCAGCCGCCTGGACGCAGCGAAGTCTCCACGTGGGCACAGAGCAGAGGCTTCTCTAAGCCAGGATTTCCAGGCAGACAAATAGTTAACTCAGATACTTCTACGTGCCAGACACTACTTCTTCTCTTTAAGTGGAAATCTTCTCAATTCCTGGCAGATCCCCCCACCTTGTGAAACACAGCACACACAGCGTAGAGTGGCTTTCCCTGGGGACCTCAGCTCCTCGTGGTGAGCCATCACGTGGGTGCTGAAGTTGCTGGGGGGCCTGTCCGATCAGGGCCCAGGTGGCCCTGGCCCTCTTTGAGGGCCGTGACTTCCATAGGCTCATGGCCTTGGAAGCCACTGGCCAGTAATTGACGGTAGGTTTCAGCAGAAACTGCCTGGCCTTTGGCGTGTCTGTTGCCCGAGTGCCTTGCCCTGTGGCATGGATTTGCCCCCGAGGCTATGTCTAATCTCTGTTGGCCCTTTTCCTGGAGTCCTATCATTTTTAAGACTCTACAGGAATTTATGTATTCAGTTCATTCTATTTTAAGCTGAGGCCCATTTATCATCAGCTTCCTTGGTGGTTCAGATGGTAAAGAATCTGCTGGCAATGCAGGAGACCCAGGTTCGATCCCTGGGTGGGGAAGATCCCCTGGAGGAGGGCATGACAACCCACTCCAATGTTCTTGCCTGGAGGATTCCATGAACACAGGAGCCTGGCGGGCTACAGTCCCTGGGGTCAAAAAGAGTCGGACAAGGCTGAGTGAGGTTCACTTTGACTTTTTTTCACTTTTGTTTATCCAGGTTCACAGGTCTAGATTTTTAGGCAGGGCTGGGACTAGAATCCAAGTTTTCTTAACTTCTCTGATAACATCCCTGGTGTTGCTCTTTTCTTCCTTACTGATAAGTTAGCTGGTCACCTCCGGCCCCCTGTGACTCAGGATTCATATTTTACCTTCTCAGGTAAAATCTCTTTTATTCATCACTGCCCACCTCACACTTCCTCAAGAACTATCCAGCCTTCCTGAGACTCCCCCTCCCCACCTTTCCGCCTGGGCGGGGGGCCTCTCCTCGTGTTTACCAAGGGCAACGCTCTGCACCATGGAGATCCCAGGACATCAGCAAGCTTGGCTGCCTCTTCCCTGGAGCTGTCTAGATCAGAATGATATTCTGTGGTCAGCAGATGCTGCGGCGTTCTTTTTTAGGCAGATTAGAAGATGCTGTCACAGACATACAGGAAATGCACGCTTGGTTGGGCAGCCTGAGAAAACATGTCCGACCTCTCGCAAACCTTTACCCACCTTATGTTAGACTCTGTTGTTGTTGAGTCACTAAGTCGTGTCCGGCTCTTTTTGCAACCCCACAGACCACAGCCTTCCTGGCTTATGGCAAAAAGCCGATTCTTTCGTTCGCTTGGATCAGACCCAACAGCTCTTAGCTGGAACTCAGTGTGAAGAAGTTTGTGACATGCGCCTCCCAGGCTTGTTGACACAGGAGGTGTGGGAAGCGCAGATAAGGCTCAGGGCGTGAGTGTGGAGCTTTGTCCGGGGCTGCCAGGCCGGGGCTGCCAGGCCGGGGCTGCCAGCGCTTGTTTGTCCTCAGCAGCGCCTGACAAAGGGCCTCTGCCCAGGGGCCGCCTCCCTCCCGAGGCCCGTCTGGCAGGGCGGTTATGCTCCTGAACGGGCACTTCTGCTTGCCTGAGACACACACTCGGCTTCTTGCCGGTGCCCGTCTCCTCCCCGCATCCTTAGACAGTCCTCCCGCTGGTCTCTGTGTTACAGGTAAAGAGCGTGTCCCCCGGGGTCCCTGGGGAAGCCGGGTGCTCCTGGCAGTTTCATTCCAGGGCCCACGTGCTGATGACTCTCAAAAGGGGGAGTGGGTGGGATGCGGATGGGCTATACCTGCCTCCCCAGTGTCTTCATCTCCCTGAGCTTAAAGGGGCATCGGCCTCAGTGTTGTGTGTGTGTGTGTGTCTCTGTGTCTAGAACCGGCTTGGGACAGTCACTTCTGGAACCAGTACGTTTGGTCCTTTGTCATTCGCCCCAACTGAGAATGCTGATCTCAGGTCTTGATCTGAGCCCAGCATTTCTAAGCCATGTTAGTTCAGAGGCCTTAAGAGCTTTCTTCGTCATTATCGTTCTCTTTAAGGTGTCTTAATGAAACTTAGTATAAGATGCCCACAGGCGCACCCGTGGACCCGGGGCTTGGGCTGAAGACCCTTCCATCTTTTCCCTCTTTCTCTGAGGGGAAAGATGTCCGTGGGTGGGCTGGACTGGGGCGGGGACCTTGCCCCCTTCTGTGGTCATTCCCTTCTGCCCCTGCTGTAGCTGAGCCCAGCGCCATGCCAGGTGATTGACGCTTCAGTGAGCCAGTGCGGCGCTGGGCTCCGGGGCCTCTGACCGTGAGCTGGTTCAGGGGGCCGAGAGGGTGTTGGGCGGCACAGACGCGGGCTTCTCAGCCCTTCAGAGACAAGCTGGGAGGAGAGGAGATACATTTGTGCTGGAATTGTCGATCGACTTCCCTGCTAGCAACCCCTGTGGAGGCTGAGCGGCCAGCCCTGGTGTTCTCCTTGTAAACAGCTTTCCCCTTTTTTGGTCTCAAAAGCAGCACTTAGTCTTTAATCTGGAAAATACTGGAAAAAATGAGACGAAGGGAAAAACATCTGTAGGCCTAGTACCCAAGCACAAGCTAAGTTATTTTGGTGTCCAGTCGCGTCTGAAATAACTGTTTGCAGTCACCATGGTGAAGGATGAAAACAGGTGATGTGTTGATGGAAAAATAAAGATGAGTGGAGACATGGTAGGACCGGCCCATCTGCTGGAATGTGTACAGCCAGCTGGTCCACTGGGTACGTGACCAACCCTCCCATCCCGATGGCAGCCCATGGCCTCCCCGGCTCCATCCTCAGGGCCAGGAATTCCCACCTTCTGGCTGGGAGGGATGCACTTTGCACGCGGGGGAAGGATGTGAGCAGAGAAAGCATCCAGCTTCGTCCCAGCGCGAGGTGATGGTGGGGCCACGTATTGCTACGGAGTGGGTCACAGACGGTTTCTATACCTCTCGTACAACTTAATGTGTTTCTGAATATTGCATCTTATTAAATAGTTTCTATTAAATCCATTTTGGGCTGTGTTTTAACTAGTTGTAACTGTTATTTGGGATTCTCCTTTTTTTTTTTTTTTTTTCTTGGCTTTCTTTTTTTTATTTTGGGCTGCCCCGCACACTGTGTGGTATCTTACTTAGTTCCCTGACCAGGGATCGAACCCATACTCCCTGCAAGGGACCCATGGATTCTTAACCACTGGAAGTCCCCCTCTTGTGGTTCTTCATAGAATATTTTCTATACATAAATTTTAAAATGCCACTTACGTTGTGTTTTGTTTGCAGAGGTGTAGCCAGGTGACTTTTGCTTTACTAGGTGTTATTGCAAGGATTTTGAGAGCTGCTGTTCACTGACGGTGCCCCACTTGGGTCCCCTCACCCCCACTGCTCATCAATAATGGATAATTCTGCATTGTCACTTTTAGGAGAATGCTACCCAGAACTAACCACATACAGAAAGAAAATCTGTTCACGAGTAAATATCTGCAGTTCAGTTGTGATTTTTTACTTAGTCTCATTATGGAAAACCACTGTTTGTTTCCCTTAATAGCTAATTTCCCAAATGGTGGTAAAACAGGTCTCTTTTATACCTCAATTTTAGTTGCTTGGAAAATGATTGCCCTCTCCCATATAATTCTTATTTTAAAATTCAGACACATTTTTAAATCTGATGTCGTAAATCCTAGATACCGTAATGGACAAACTCAATTGATTCTCTATCAGCGTCATTGGTGAATATTTGATACTTCAGTCAAGTTAACGTGTCATAGCAAGATAGTCTTTCTTCTAAGGTTTTAGCATAAGTAATGCTGTTTTTGAATATTTTAGGCATCCCTTACCATTTTCTAAATATAAAACTTATTTAGGATCGATTCCTAGAAGTGAAATTAGTTGGTTTTAACAAGTGTGGGTATTTTTGTGACTTTTACTGCATAATGCCGAATTGCTTGCCATTTATTCAAGTGCCAGTCAAGGTTTCCAAGTTAGTTGGCAGGATGTTAGATGTATGCAGGGGGAGCCTGCGGTCAGGAAGACCACTCCGGAGCCCCTCACAGAAGCCCTAGGAACAGAAGACATCTCTGAACTAAGCCGGAGGCAGGAGGGGTAGGTGGGGACCCAGGGCGCCAAGAGGTCAAGAGCCACACACCTGGCAGCTGGTTGATGTAGGAGGAACCAAAGAGAAGTTCCAAGGGCTGGGCCCAGGCTCCTGGCCTGGCCGCCTGGGAACAGGGGTCGCATTTCATCCTGTTGTAGCTTTAAGGGCTGTCCTGGCTTCTAAGCATCTCTGGACGTGGCGGCTGCAAACGTGCTGTGGTCCCCAGACATGCCGTCTCCACTGACCTCAGGTTGCCTGTCCTGTTGACTCGGGGACTTAAAACGAACGTGGAACGTCTCCCACCTCTAGGGAAGAGGTGTAATCATCAGAGCCAGCTTCCACGTCAAGGCAGAAAATATTATTACATGTCCTCCTGTCTGTTGCCTTTTTTGAAGTTACACCAAAGGCTTTATCTTAAATTTTTTCAATTAAGAATGAGTATCTTATTCAAGACCTCAGAAGTACATTGAGTTTTTTTTTTTTTTCTTCCTAGGAAGTATGCTTCTTCGAACTGCGTCCCCTACGAATGTGTAACTAGCTGTGTTTTGCTGTTGCAGGCGGACATCTGGTCCTTGGGCATTACGGCCATCGAGCTTGCCAAGGGGGAGCCGCCGCATTCTGAGCTGCATCCCATGAAGGTCCTATTCCTTATCCCAAAGAACAACCCCCCGACGCTGGAAGGGAACTACAGCAAACCCCTCAAGGAGTTTGTGGAGGCCTGTTTGAACAAGGAGCCGAGCTTTGTGAGTGTCTCAACCTGGGAACGGGCATCTCTCCCCACGGGGGCCTGAGGGGTTTGGATGCGTCTTAGTGGCCTGTTTTCCTTCTCTGCTTTCAGCTGTCTTCATGATCTCATTTTTTTTCCTAAATGGATATGATTGATTTTTCTGAAGTGGAAATGCTTTTTATTGTTATTTTATCTTTTTAAGGCTTCAAAGTCTACTTACCGTTTTTCAGATTTTCTGGTATCTCCTACTGCATTGAGCTTGAAGACTGTTCTCCTTAATATTCTATGTGGGATCATACATTTTTAATATTTATAGTGGAAGGTTGGGTTATTTTTAACTGTTGGCGTAACTGCAAAGTCCAGCCTGAGAAACAGTGGCTAAATAAGTCTTTAAAGTAAACGTTTTCAGTTTCTTCTTGGCATGTGTTAGGAAGGAAAAGAGGAATGAGATAGAAATGTAGTCCCGCCTTGCTTTCCCCTCTTCCTTCTGACCGTCTCTGCTATTGAGTCGACCCTGGCAGAGCCATGTGGCAGAGATGGCTACATGGCTTCAGCCTCATTTTCTCTCTGAATTAGGATATTTCTTTCAGAGTTGTCTGTGTATTTTGGTATTGCATGTCACATCATATGTCCTTGTTGGGTTTCTGAATTTTCCAGCAGGGTTAGCCACAGGTCAGGCTGAAACTTCTGAACGTGTATCCCCCCCCACCCCCCGCCCCGCTCCCTACAAAGAACTCTTATCTAAAAATATGCTTTTGTTGTTCAGCTGCTCAGTCGTGTCCAATTGTTTGTGACTCCCAAGGATTGCAGCACACCGTGCTCCCCTGTCCTTCACCATCTCCCAGAATTTGTTCAGACTCACGTCCATCGAGTCGGTGATGCCATCCACGCATCTCATCCTGTCGCCCCCTTCTCCTCCTGCCCTCCATCTTTCCTAGCATCAGTGTCTTTTTCCATTGAGTCAGTTCTTCATATCCGGTGGCCAAAGTATTGGCGCTTCAGCATTAGTCCTTCCAGTGAATATTTAGAGTTGATCTCCTTTGGGATTGACTGGTTTGATCTCCTTGCAGTCCAGTGGTTGGTTTTAATAAGAGCACTATGGGTTTCTAATACCATACCAGGTTTTGGTAGTGGAATTCAGTGAGGAATGCCAGCATTTTCTAAGACCCCCTTGGGGATGCAGAATACGCCACTCATCAGGTGCCATGGTGGTCACTGTGCTTCCTGTCCTTGAGCTCTGAACGTTGTTACCAGGAGTTTATTCCCAGCCCTAAGAAGATGCTTGCACACCCTCCCATTTCAGATAATGGGTCTGGTATTGCTTGCTGGCCCAGTGCACACATCTCTAGCCCAAATGTACTGAGGGGAAGATGAGAGGCTGAGGGTCTGGGCTCTTCTGAGGTGCTTGGAGTTTCACACTCGTGTGGACGGGGACTGAGAAATACCAGGAGTGACCCAGGCTTTTGCACAGGCTTGAGTTGGAGGAGCGTGCCTGGCTGTCATTCAGGAGCTGCACTGATTCCGTGCAAGTGGGAATGCGGTCTGACCTGTGTGGTTCGTGTGTTCCTGCTGTCCGCTCCTGTTGGGGCTGCGTGGTTTCTCGGGAGGCACATGCCCTGCAGGTGGTTTTTGCCATTCTCAAAGCGAGCAGCTGAGTTCCATGCACGCTCACTGGCTGGGGCCGTGCTGAGCCCAGGCCCTGGAGGAAGTCCTCACCCCGATCACAAGGAAGGAGGCAGACCTGGGAAACCAGCGTCTCTAACTCGGGAATGGTGATGACTAAGAGAACTTGCCCTTTCAGCATCCACGGAAAAGCTATCTCCTGGCTCCTTTCTTCCAGATGAATCCAAATGAACATTTATCTTCTTGTTTTTGAGGGATGGAGCCAAACAGAAAGTTAACGAGGTGATATACAGAACATGTGTTCTCTCTTGCCAGCATTAGCAGTGATGGTTGAATGACTTCTGTGAAATTCTCTGTAACATTTCCTTGTGAATGCATTTTCCTGGGGGAAAGGGCGTCTGCTTTCATTGGACGGTTAGCTCCAGAGTGTTGAGGGCTCCACTGGATACTAGGTACCTGTCCACACTGTGAGCGGGACCCTGCCCACCAATGCCGAATGACAGTCTTTGAATCAGTCTTAAAGGAGAAAACTTTGAAATAGGACTCCGTCTGTATGTATTAGAATTGGTTGCTGGACGTTTTAAGGCAGAAGCCTGTCCTTTGGGGTGGAGTCAAGTGGAATGCCGAGAACCTGATCTTATGTTTTCCTCTTCGGTGTGTCGGTTGATGCATTTCCAGAGACCCACCGCTAAGGAGTTACTGAAGCACAAGTTCATAATCCGCAACGCAAAGAAAACATCCTACTTGACCGAGCTCATCGACAGGTACAAGAGGTGGAAGGCCGAGCAGAGCCACGAAGACTCCAGCTCGGAAGACTCAGACACGTGAGTCCGCTTGGCCTGAGTCCTTCAGGGTGTCTGTGACTTGGGGGAGAGGGGAGGTTTCCCCCAGCCCCAGGCTGTGTCTGAACCCCAAGCTGTGCGTGACGTGGGCCTGTTTGTTCTTGTCTCTTGATTGGGCTGGGTTTGGGGTTTCTTTTTTCTTTAAGAAAGAACATCCAGGCTGACGGTGCTTCTGATGTTAGTATGGGTCTGTATTTGGGAGTCCTTGAGTCTCTTTTTGTTGGCAGTGAAGTCTCTGAGTAAATCTGTAATAGTTGTTCAGTTGCAACTGACTCTCTGCAGTCCCGTGGACTGCAGCACTCCAGGATTCCCTGTCCTTCACCATCTCTGGGTGTTTGCTTAGATTCATGTCCCAAATCTGTAAAGAGCTGGACCTGGTTTCTTTTTTTCAAAATACTGGTCAGGTGAAATGACTTTAAACACATCTTTTCAGTTCAGTCGCTCAGTCATGTCTGACTCTCTGCGACCCCCTGGACTGTAGCATGCCAGACTTCTTAAACACATTTTTAAGAAGAGACAAGTTGAGGGTATTGGTGATTCTCTGTTGTGTGCCGGTATGTGCCTGGTGTTGTAAAAGCTCCGCCCCAGGCATTTCCTATAACTTGGTATCAGGTTGAACATCTAGGAGATCTGTTAGCTGAAGAGGTGAATTGGGTCTGGAAGCCCTTTGGGTGCTTAGAGGTGGGGAGAGCTGGATGGACCGGCTGCACTGACTTGAGCGGAGACTGGAGCCGGGAGGGGCCTGCGCCCCTTCACACCGCAGCCAGAAGTGCAGGCTGACTTCCGGCCCAGGCCTACATGCCGGGCCACTGCGGGGGGTCCCAGAGTGTGTTTCAAGGACCCCCGGTGATTGCACTGCAAGGTCAGGGGTGAGACCCACAGAGTAGGATGGTGTTGAGTGACACTGGTGGTCGGGACGAGGATAAAGAGACGGGCGGTGCTGGGCGGGGGGGTGGTTCTGGACGTTTACGGTTGGGTCTGGGTAATCGGGGGGGGTCCAACTTGAGCAGTGTCAGGAGTCCACTGAGGGGATGGCCCTGGAGACCAGGCTGTTCTGGGGAGACCAGGGCTCAGGGAGCCGGCTTTGACGAGGGCACCTGTGGGTCTCCAGGAGGATGTGTCCCGTCTGGAGCAGTGGAGAGAGTTGGCCTTGAGGCGAGAGGTATGGGCAGATCACGCAGGCTTAGAGCGCCACTCTGTGGATGGTCATTGGAGCCCTGAGGACGCTCCTACGGGGAAGGGCCGGGCCCAGCACCAAGCCCTGCGGAACAGCCGCACGAGGGAAGAGCCTGCGGGACCGCTTGGGCAGGAGGAGGTCTGGGTGCTGGGAGCCGGGGGCCTCTTGGGGAGGCCTGAGTGGGAGCATCCGCTGCTGAGCCCCCAACAGCATGAGGACGGTGGGGGAGCTTGGTCATGGTGCGTGCAGGTACAGGGTGGGTTTTGGGGGTGAGTGGAGGGTAAGAGATGGAGGCAGGAGTGGAGGTGACGTGTCCAAGCTTGTGACTGGGGGCTGGGAGGAGCTGAGTGGGCAGGGCTGCATGCTCCCGTCGGGGTGGATGGAGCTGGTGGTGCAGCCGCTCCATGGGAAGTGATGGGAGCCACATCCCCACAGGGTCTCCCGCCTCTGGGAGGGTGAGGGCAGGGTGGGCTTCCTCAGCCCCGGAGGGACTGGGTCAGGCATGGAGCGCGGGGGGGCCCTGTCCCCACCCCCCACCCCCTCCACGGAGCTGGCGCCCACTCACGGGCGCACCTGGGTTTCTGTGTTAAGGGAGACGGACACAGACGGCCAGGCTTCCGGAGGCAGCGACTCGGGGGACTGGATCTTCACGATCCGGGAGAAGGATCCAAAGAGTCTGGAGAATGGCGCTCTCCAGCCGTCGGATCTGGAAAGAAACAAGGTGCGTCTTTGCGTGCGGAGAGCCTGGCCCTCGCCATCGGGACTGGCGGCGTTTTGGAGCCGCTTTGGCGTGAAGCCTGCTGTTCTTGTGGGCCGCCTGTGTTGGGATTTTGCTGTCAGGAGGCCGGCAGATTAAGGGATTCCATTCTGTCTGACTACCCGGCGAGGCCGGGCCGCGAGTCTGGGTGCCGGCCTGGTTCGCGGTGCCCCCGCTGCCCTCTGTGGCCGCACCGTCAGCTCAGCGTTTCTGACACTGGGTTGTAGGGGGTGGGGAAGGGTGGCTGGGAAATGCTCAAGCTTTTGAGCTTTTGACGACACCCTGCCTCGGGTGCACGATGGCGTTCCTCATCAAGGCACCGCAATTTGAAGATTGAGTTTTAAGGAATCTTAAACACATCACTTTTGTTACTTCCCTGGTGGCTTAGGCGGTAAAGAATCCGCCTGCCATGTGGGAGACCTGGGTTCGTTCCCCGGGTCGGGAAGATCCCCCGGAGGAGAGCACGGCAACCCACTCTAGTATTCTTGCCTGGAGAGTCCCGTGGACAGAGGAGCCTGTGGGCTACAGTCGTCCACAGGCCACGGTCGCAAAGAGTTGGACACGACTGAGCGACTGACAGATGTAATTTTCGATGACTTGGTTTTGTGCCTGTTGGCATTTATGAAAAACTGTATATCTTGAGGGATCGTTTTGAAGCACAGAGGCATAGTTTCTCCTCGGCAGAGGGGACCAGTGGCTGTCCCCTGGCGACCCTAGAGTCCCGCTCTGAGAAGCAGCTATCATTACGTGTTCAGGTGGAGGCTGCAGAAGAGGAAAAAGGCAGCTCTGTCCTGTGGCAGCCCCTTGTGGCAGCCAGCCCTGGCGTGAGCGCTGTCTCCAGGCCCTCTCCGCGCGTGGCCCAGCGGTGCAGTTTCGGCCCTGCCTGCGTCCACGCAGGACGCCGCTCCCCGGCGCGCCGTGCCTTTCCACAGGGGACGGTATCTGTGGTCCCCCGTAGTCGAGCGAAACACAGTGAGGCAGCCCTGGGCAGCTGCCACTGCGGACGAGTCTCAGAGTCCAGTGAACCCCGGCAAGTATGGATGTTAAAACATTTCTCATTACGTTTTCTTTCCTCCCAAGATGAAAGACATCCCAAAGAGGCCTTTCTCTCAGTGTTTATCTACAATTATTTCTCCGCTCTTTGCAGAGGTAAGATGCCCAGTGGACGGTTGGGGGCCAGGTGAGAGGGGAAGAGGGGGCGCAGGCGCTCATGTCTCTGGCAGGGCTGCCTGTGGCATCGGGGAGGTCGGAGCGGCCGGCGCGGTGGGCTGTGCTCCCGGAGGCCGGCTGGGCCAGGCCCTGCCTTCCAGGAGGGCCTCCTGCTTTCCCAGGGCCGTCTTCTGTCCAGCCCGTCGTCCTGGGAGCTGTCGCCAAGGGGCTGCCAGCAGCGTTCACGGGCACTTAGCAGCCTGGCCCCGGTCCACACGTGGACCAGGGCTACTTGAACTTCAGTTGTGCTGCTTTCTGTAGAACCTGGTTGGGTGCAGCCTGGCCTCTCTGCTTCTGCCAGACTTGGGTTCAGTTCAGTTTAGTCGCTCAGTCGTGTCTGACTCTCTATGACCCCATGGACCGCAGCATGGCAGGCCTCCCTGTTCATCACCAACTCCCAGAGTCCACCCAAACCCATGTCCATTGAGTCGGTGATGCCATCCAGCCATCTCATCCTCTGTTGTCCCCTTCTCCTGCCCTCAATCTTTCCCAGCATCAGGGTCTTTTCCAGTGAGTCAGCTCTTCGCATCAGGTGGCCAGAGTACTGGAGTTTCAGCCTCAGCATCAGCCCCTCCAGTGATGGCACTGTGAAAAGCAGATGTTTACTTTAAGGGGATACCAGATTGCCTGGGGTTCTCAGGTTTCCTGGGGAGCCCCCACAATAGGGCCCTCGCCCAGCAGGGCCCCTGACTGCGGCCACTGCATCCCGGTGCCCCCTCGGGGGGACCCCGCTCCCTATAGACAGGTGCATGCACAGTGTTCAGAGGGGTTTCGAGAGTGGGTCTTAGGGTGAACGTTGTTCTTCACTGGGTTGGCACTGACGAGGAGATGAGTTGGAAGTGGCCTCCTCTGACACTGCCCTGTGGGCTCTTCTGGCTCACACCGCCTTTAAGGTAATTCCCAGTGAGCTGCCCAGCCCCTTCTGTTCAGGTCGGGACCAGAGCTCTCCAGGGAGACCCTAGCAGGAGCTCCTCGGTCCTGGGTGGGGGCTCCTGGGTGGGAGGGGCCCACAGGCTCATCCCTGGGCTCTGCTTGGCCTTGAATCCCCCTTGGGGAGTTCCTGGCTGGCAGAGGTGCTGAGGGGACACCGGCTGCCCAGGATTTAGGGCTGCCACCCACTTCCATGGGCTTCCTGGTGGCTCAGCTGGTAAAGAATCTGCCTGTAATGCGGGAGACCTGGGTGCGATCTCTGGGTCGGGAGGGTCCCCTGGAGAAGGGAAAGGCTACCCACTCTAGTATTCTGGCCTGGAGAATCCCATGGACTCTGTTTTCCATGGGGTCGCAAAGAGTCGGATATGACTGAGCGGCTTCCACTCACTTTTCACTGGTTCCATAAAGTCGAGTGTTCGGCAGCACCCCAAGGCCTTAGCCACCCGCCTGGTAACCCCGGGAGCTCCGAGTTTCCAGCCTGTGCTGCAGCTGCGGCTGCAGACCAGAGCCGAGTAGGCACGGGACGGCTTTGCTGGTGGTTGAAATGGAAGAAGGGAGCAGAGGGGACGGATGAAGAGGTGCACAGAAGCGCCCCTCCCCTGGGGAAGGCAGAGACTGGGCCCTGCCCAGAGCTCTTGGCCTCCTGGAGGGGAGGGGTCCGGGCTGAGGCCGCCGGGGCCCCGTGGCCGGAGCAGGCATGGGCCACACATCATATCACAGGTGCCCATGGTTTCTCATCCTCGGGGGAGTCACGTCGGCCCCGCGTCTTGTGTTCGCAGCTGAAGGAGAAGAGCCAGGCGTGCGGTGGAAATCTGGGCTCCATCGAGGAGCTGCGCGGGGCCATCTACCTGGCGGAGGAGGCCTGCCCTGGCATCTCGGACACCATGGTGGCCCAGCTGGTGCAGCGGCTGCAGAGGTGAGCGGCGTCTGCCTGGTGCCCTCAGGCCGCGGCTGGCTGCAGAACCGGGGAAGGGAGGGGGTTCTGCCCTCGAGAAATCAGTTACGGGTGAACCGTGTGAATCTGGACTCTCCTGGCAGGGCCCAGAGAGCTCTGTGGTTGTGGCGCTTGTCTCATAAACACTGGATGACGTCAGGGGGCGGGTGCTCTGAGCTTTCCAGATGCAGCCTCGTGCCCAGCTGGAGGGGTGTGGTCCTGAGCCCGGCATCTGTAACTCCTTGTTTGGGTTTGTGCTTTAAAGTCAGGGGTCCAGAAACCCCAGAGGTTGGGGCTCAGCAAGAGTGGACGCAGCTGTGTTCTTTCTGGGCGGGTGGCTGTACGGGTTCTCGGTTCTGTCTCGCGCCCAGAAGCCCTGTGGTGCTGGCAGGGAGCCCCGTCTATGGCAGCCTGCTGGGGGGTGGAGTTGGGGGCGTCCTGTCCTTGCCAGCGGCCCTGGTGGCATGCCTTCCTGAGTGAGGAGGAGGTGGGACTGCCCATCTGGCCCCCGCCCGCTCCCCTGAACTTGTTTGTTGGGGAGCCTCCCTGTGGAAGAGGTCACAGAAGCGCAGTCCCTCCGGGGCTGCTGCAGAGAGTGGCGGTGGACCGCCCTGCAGCTCTGTGAGCCGAGCTCTCCTCCACACCCAAACCCTTTTCTTTTCCCTGCAAAATACCGGGCAGGTAATTGTTCTGAGGTTCACCTTCCAGGTGAAGTGTCCGGGCTGCCGAGCTCTTCCTAGAGGTTGGCCGGGCCTCCATGGGAATCAGGAGCATCTCAGATCTGTCCTGAGATGTCAGCTGGATGGCACGTGATGTTTGGGGTGTGGAGGGTCACTGCTGCCACATGGAAATGGTCTTGAAGGGGCTGCCCGAGTGCCCCCAAAGGGGGCATCAGAGAAAACCTCAGTGCTGACCCTTCAGGTTGGTTCTCCGGAGCTCTGGCTCCCTCGTGAAAACATTCTAACTTCCTAACCCGCTCTCATGTTCAGGCTGGAGGGGAGACTGTTTACTTGGCCACCATCAATTTTGAGGCAGTTGAGGGAATCCAGAATGGTGTTTGGGTAACTCCCCTCTTCCCTCCC
>SJYT01044883.1:178884-228016 GCA_006410635.1 Cephalophus harveyi
CCCCCCCCCCCCCCCCCACTTTTGATACTAACAGATTACAGAAATAGAGGAAAATAGAATTAAAAAATCTCCCATATGCTTGCCCAGATACTGTTGTTTTTCCCCAAGTTTGTGTCTCCATTCAGTGTGTGTATGCAATTACATTTCTAACATAGCTTTGTTATAATTGTTGAACATTTTATCCTATAGTAATGTCACGTAGACTTCGTCCTATTTAATTAGTAATGGTCCGTCTTTCTGATTTCTCTGGTCCCGCTTCATACTGGCTCTTATTTCTCGTTTGAAAGATTCTTTGAGTCAAACAAATAGAACCAAACCGGAAACCGGTGTTGTCTTTGGTTTCCTGCGTCTGTGGTGCCCCTCTGAGAACTGAGGTTTTCCACGTCGTCTCGGACCGCCTGAGGTTGTCGCCAGCATCGCCTGTGTGTGACTCAGCTTCCCTGCAGCTCCAGGCCCAGCGGGTGTGGCCTGTGTGGCTTCAGTTGATCCCTGTGTCTGTTCCCTTCCTGTAGTTGCTGACGCAGGTGATCTGTCCTAGTTCTGTTCAATAGAAAGATGGTGTGAGGGACGTGTGTGGCTTTAAATTTTTTAGTAGCCACATTATTTAAAAAGCTTTAAGAAAGTGAAATTGGTTTTAATGGTGTAGTTCTTAACGCACTGCGTCTGAATCTTGTTTCATCATGCAGTCAGCAGAGAGGCCTTTCCCCTTACTGTCGGGCTGAGCCTCAGTAGCAGGTGTCTGTTTCACACTTTATGGCACGTGTCACTGGGAGCTCCCTGCATCTCGATGCTGGCGTCAGCGTTGAGTGTGAACCGTATGTAACAGGATGACACGGGTTTAAGTGCCCGCCATCTGCATTACGGTTAGCGTTTTATTCCCCATCCTCCCCAGTTCTCTCTTCTCCTCCTCCTCCTAACATTTCCTTATTTATTTGGCCGTGCTGGGTCATTGTTCCGGCCGCAGGATCTTTAGCTGTGGTCTGTGAACTTCTGGTTGCAGCGTGTGGGATCTGGTTCCCTATCCAGGGATGGAACCTCGGCCCCCTGTGTTGGGAGCATGGAGTCTTAACCACTGGACCAGCAGGGAAGTCCCCTTCTTGCCTCCTCAGGTGTGGGACTCTTCCCCAGCGCTTGGATGCCCTCGCTCCCGGCGGTCCCTATTTGACTCTCCGAGCTCTCTCGTGTTGTCCCCCATCCAGAGGCCTGGCCATCCACCGCAGCCTGATCGTGGCTGATGCCCCAGACCCAGTTGCACTCCGTTTGTGTCATTCCAGTTGGCACTGAGGAAACAGGAAGGGCCGGCTTTTGTCTGAAGTATTTTGAAAGGCTTCTGTATGTTTTACTTTGAGTTAATGTGTGGATCCTTTTGTGTAGCGTCAATCCTCCCATGTCTTTGAGACCCCATGGACTGCAGCACGCCAGGCCTCCCTGTCCATCACCAGCTTCCGGAGTTTACTCAAACTCATGTCCATCGGTGATGCCATCGAACCATCTCATCCTCTGTCATCCCCTTCTCCTCCTGCCTTCAATCTTTCCCAGCTTCAGGGTCTTTTCAAATGAGTCAGCTCTTCGCATCAGGTGGCCAAAGTATTGGAGTTTCAGTTTCAACATCAGTGCTTCCAATGAATACCCAGGACTGATTTTCTTTAGGATGGACTGGTTGGATCTCCTTGCAGTCCAAGGGACTCTCAAGAGTCTTCTCCAGCACCACAGTTCAAAAGCATCAATTCTTTGGTGCTCAGCTTTCTTTATAGTCCAACTCACATCCGTACATGACCACTGGGAAAACCATAGTCTTGACTAGACGGACCTTTGTTGGCAAAGTAATGTCTCTGCTTTTTAATATGCTGTCTAGATTGGTCCTGACTTTCCTTCCAAGGAGTAAGCGTCTTAATTTCATGGCTGCAGTCAGCATCTGCAGTGATTTCCTAATCATTTGTTCCCTGGGTGAGAGTTGTGTGTCCTAAATGCTCTTAAAAGAGGACACATAATTTGGAATGTTTGCAGCAAGTCCCATTAAACTCATCCTCAGCCATCTCCCGTGGTTGGGTCAGCCCCAGTTTTGAGGCAGCTAAGGGAATCTTGGTCATCAAAGGGACCTTGCCCCCCATCTTTGTGTCCCAAAGTGAGACCATGTGCAGAATTCCTGGGGGAGAGGAGCTGTCCCACCATTGAGTCTAGCCACCACCACCACGATTTTTGGGGTGTTGCATCGCTTTCCATTGTTGCATACGAGCCGTGAACCTACCCAAGTTTTTGGATCGTGATATTTGGTCTTTATGTAGAACAAATTGTGTAAAACCAGACATGTATAATTTTGTGTCTATTTCTTAATATGCATTTTTCATGTTGCTTAAATATCACTATGATTTGTAATCTGTCTCATTCAGCTCACTTACTTCACCATTTCTGTTGTTGCACATCAAAATTGTTTCCTAATTATTTTAATTACTGAAAATCTTAAGAGTTTTAGGAAGCAGATTACTTGAACAAGCCATCAATATTTTTGTGGCCAAAAAGGGTTTCTTAGACTGATCAAGTTGGAATGCACGTGCGCCCTTGGGATCTTACTGTGTCATTGGGTATTATCAATATTTCAGTTTTTAAAAATTGATTGTAAGTAAAGGTATTATCATTTACCTGTTTATTTGTATCTTTTTTTTCTTTTTTCTCTCTCCTGGGACGCTGAACACATTCTAACTTTTAAATTATCTATGAAGTTTTTAGTGTTGGAATTGTGATTTTTGTAGTTTTCATGAATTCTTCATGTCATATATAATTAGCTCATTGATAGCTTGTACCATTAATTAATTTGTTACAATTTGGGGTTGTCTATGAAAAGTAGGACTTTGATCACTGCCTGAAGTTTTGCAGGTTAAATTTTTTTTTTAATATAGAGAAAATGACATTGACTTACTTCTACTTCTTGTTTTGTTTCTTCCCAGATATTCTCTAAGTGGTGGAGGAACTTCATCCCATTGAAATCCCTTTGGCATTTGGAGTTTTGTTTTTCCTTTTATTTTTTTCCTTCTTCACCCTCTTCCTTTTCAAAACTCAACGAGAGCCTTTGCTGACTTTGCTGAAGAGGCGCACCATTGGGGGGGCTCCGGCCGCAGGGTCGCCTGTCCAGGGCCCCACGGCCCTTCCCTGCTGGCCTGGGGCCTGATGGACTCCGGATGGGGTGGGGGAAGGCCCGCTCCTCCAGGCGATTATTTTTCTCATTTTTAATTTTAACCATAGTGCACATATCAAGGAAAGTGTCTTTGAAAACAAAAATAAACCCTGAAATGTATATCTGGGATTATGATAAGGCGACTGAAGAAATGAAACCTCAGGTATCCTGCTTTACGTTGATAAGCACCCCCTGCACCCCCCACCCCCACCCCAGGAGATGGAGAAATCGCTCTGGTGGATCAGTGTACAGACTTGTAAATAGCATCATTTTTACGGAAAACCCTCTCGGCGTGCATAGGAATCACTGTGTACACATCGGCCAAGTGCTTCTGTAGATACCGTCAGTGGAGTAAATATTTGACAGGCCATAACTTGAGTCTATTGCCTTGCCTTTATTACATGTAAATTTTGAATTATGTGACCAGTGATTTGGGTTTTATTTTGTATCTGCAGGGTTTGCCATTAATAATAATTAAATGCCCCTCTTTGGGAACACTCCCTCTGTTTGTACCTCAGCAAATGCAGATTTTTTTTTTTTTTCCCTCCTGCGTGCCCAATGACCCCTCCGGTACACTTAGAAGTTGATTTTCCTGTTTTCATTGATGGTACTATTTCTTAGTGTTTTAAATGGAAACATATCGCGCCTCATGAAGCTTTAAGTTATTTCAAGTTTCTCCCCAATGAAGCGTCCTTGTCTTGCTTTGGCTGGAGTCGTGCCTGGCCTGTGTCCCGCTGCACCAGCCGGCCCGTCCTCCCAGTTGGATTTTCTGTTGCATCTTGTAGTGAAACCTGCATATCATCTTTTGAAACCTCAACATGTCTGAATGCTTTCACGAATAAATTTTATAACAGGATTTTTGCACTCTCTCCTTGGAACGTGACTCTTTAAGAGGGGGCAGCGTACCTGCCATGTGTGGTGTGTGTGTGCGTGCGTGCGTGCACTGATGAGGCTCCAGGAAGGAGTGCACACATTCAAGCTACGGAATGTCCAGGTCAGCTCCCTATGCAACTTTTAAAAATGGTCCTCTGAAGAGATGGGTGACTGCTGCTGGCTGGTTAAACTGTTCCGTCTTCCGAGTCGTTTTGCTTTTTTCCTTAAAGGAGCGGGTGTCTGCCAGTCGGTCAGCCGGGTGTCTGTACTTTTCTCAGCCCGTGGCAGGGGTCTCTGGGATGGGAAGTTCTGGCCGTGATTCTTGACCGATCTGAGTTATGTGTGACATTCTTGTATATTTGTTGATACGACTCATAGTCAACTGTTGCTGAAGTAGCAGTTCTTGAGTTGGAATCCACGGCTTTTTGGAAGGAGGGAAGTTACTGGGTAAACTTGAGGACAGGTCAGTTATCTGCAGGCCCAGTGTCCTGGAAGTCACAGGGAGAGACTCCTGAGGGGTGCTTCGTTTGTTCGGTAATGGAACGGAGCTAGTTTTTAAAACTCTAAAATTGTCATGATTTTTTAATTAAAAGTAGATTTGGGTGGTTGTTGATTTCTGTAAGGGATACATTTTGGTTAGGAGACAGAACCGAATTGTGACTTCTCACGCAAATATGTTAAACAGGAAGAACTGAGAGGATTTCGTTGTGTGTTTTGGAGAGTTATGAGGGGGCTGGCTGTTTCCCCACGTGAGCCATAAGCCACAGGTGAGTTTCGTTCGCGGCTGGAGAAAAGCATCAGAGGACGGGGCCGTGTTCCCTCGGGGCGTGCCGCTCAGCTGGTCTCGAGAGCCCCGTCACAGCAGCTTTCCGACCTCGAGTTCTTCAGACCCGCATACAGACAGTGGTTTCAAGACCAGACGCTGGTGTGAGTGGTGGTGACGCTGACGGGTGGACGGGACTCTGGGCTCGGCGAGGTGGCGTGACCGGTTAGCAGTCACTGGTGCGCAGCAACGCACATCTCCCAGGGCTAGCGGCTGACTGCTTTGTGATTTGGTTGGAGTATCTTGTTGATGGCCTTCTCAAGGTGGGGAAAGGTGCGCTTTGACCTTCTTTGGAAAGTGAGTCCACCTTCCCCTGTGCATTCTCCGGCTTGCTTTCTGTATGTAGACAGAGCATCTCGCCGAGTCCAGGGGGCTACCGTTGGCCCGTGTCAGGTCCTTTGTTAAAAGACCAGGCACCATAGCTCCAGCAGGACCCCCTTGGGCCTGTAAACGGCCGGTGGTGTTCAGCCAGACCTGTGAGCTCAGCACACACCGGAGCCTCTGGCTGGTGAACCCTGGCGGCCAGCGGCCTATCTGCCCACACTGCAGACGGCAGGGTCGCCCACGTGGAAGCACAGCCAGCCTTTCTGGGAGTGGAGGCGGTGGGCCGGCCGTGGCTGGTGGCTTACACTCTCAAAGTCGTGTCTTCCACATGGGCTGCACCACTGTGGTCTGGGGGCCTCGACACCCTAACAGCCTTGGGGTTGCCTCGCTGTAACCAAGTGCCGCCCGCCTTCCCGATCTGACAGTTTTGTTCTCTGATGGGTCTTTTGAAGCGTTTTGTTCGGTTCTTTACGCAGCATTTTGTACCTTTTCGGCAAAACATGCGGTCTATTTATAAGCATTTTTATATTTTTCCTTCCTTAAAAAAACATGGCTTCTGTATTTCTGCTATAAATAACGGCAATAACTGGGGAGTGTTGCTCCAAGACGTGTTCTTAAGCACAGGGTCTGTATCATGTGAGGGTCAATAAAGTTCACAGAAACAAACTGTTTTTGGAATTGTCTCTTTGTGTGTAGAGGGAATAGATGATGTTTGTGTTGTGGTTCCGCCCCCATGTCCCCCAACCCCGGGTCTGCTTGTATGAGGCGGTGGGGTGCCTTGGAGGTAAGTGATGAGGGTGGAGCCCCCAGGACTGAGGTCAGCGCCACAGCAATCCGCCACCCCTTCCGCCACCTGGGGAGACGGCCTCTGTGAGCCAGGAAGTGGGCCCCCACCAGACACCCAATCCGCCAGGACCTTGATCTTGGACTTCCAGCCTCCAAACCGTTAAGACAGATTGGTTTTTCTGCTTATTAAGAAATGTGTTTTATATACGACCCCGTCGATGGTATGTTTGTTAACAGCAGCCTGAATGGGCTGAGGTGGAGGGTGTCCCTGAAACCCCGTGTTTGCGGCAGCTTGGGGGTGGTCTGAATCACCCCGGTGATCTGGACTTGGGTTCTCTTTGACGTCGCAGAGGGACACAGGTAGGTGTGAACAGAAGACTGACCTAGGAGACGACTTCTCCCCAAGCCTCGCAGAGGTGAGTCACCAGGGATGCTTCTGGAGGTGCTCGGGAATGGGGTCAAATGGGTGCTGGGCCCCCCATCTCGTCCTCAGCCCTGAATCTTCCAGAGCCTCTGACAGGTCTCTTGGAAATACGCTGCTTCCCAAGTTGGGAGAAGCAGATGAAACTTACCGTTCACTGTCTTTGTGAGCGGCTGTCTTCAGCTCTTCCTCCCACCTCCCCGCCCCACCAGCCCGAGAGGTGGTGAAAAGACACGAGACAAGACTGGTTGTTTTGCCTTAAAACTTGAGTGTGCTGGATTGTGGCGTGAGGTATTTTTTTAATTCCCTTTTGTTAGTACTTAAACTGATCTGTACAGATTGTAAGGCAAGTGATCACATATCATGAGCTCCTCATCCGTTTGTGCGTTTCCACGTACGCCGCCACGGGTCTTGGGGGGTGACGGGGAACCCCCCCCTCCCAACAGGGGCTCACCAGTATCAAGGGAATAGCGGCCACCTGATTCCCCACGGAGATAGGCAAACGGATTCTGACGGGCGGTCACTGGAACCCTGTTCCCTGTGTCATCAGACTATCAAGAATGTGCAATGTCACATGTCTGGCCATAGCCCAGGCCTGGGGGTGGTGAGTATCAAAAGGAGGAAAGAATGGTTTGTGAAGACAGGCACGAGACATAGATATACTACTATTGAGTGTGCAGTTCCAAACCACAGTTGCAGGAGGACACAGGTATGATTGTGGGGAGTACGCACCACGACTCGGAGCCCCCGCACCCACGCCCCAACACAGCACAGAGGGCCCTGGCCACTGACATACACGTTCTCATGCTTGTGAAACAGCAAAACACCACGGCTTACTACCCTCCCCTCGACACAGCACTCGGTACACTTGACAGTCCAGAGAGCTTCTCTCAACAGAAAACAACCCACCACACCTCGTAAATAGCCATCACTTCAACAATTTGGTCAACCTACGCCAAGAAGTAGGTCTGGGAACCAGCGTTTCCCTGGAGCCTTGAAGCCCCCAGTGGGATACAAGGATGCTGCAAATTGCTCGTTTTATCAAAGAAGTAAAATCCTACTAATTTCCTATCATTATAAAAGTAGAAAGATTGGGGTGGGGGGGGACGCAAATCTGAAAATGATCTCATTTGCTTATTAAGACTCTGCCATGTGTATTGCAAATACTGGAAAACCCATTTTGTAAAATGCAGCAGCCTGGAAATCAAAAATCCCCAGAGTTTTAAGAAAAAAAAAGCACTTGCCCTGTCTTTTGGTTGAACGGATGTGTTGGTACTGCTTTAAGGTGCAGCCGTGGAGGGAAAAAATGTCATTTGGCACTATCTCCATGACAGTGTCTTAATACTGGCACGGGCTGGAGAGAGCCCGCCGACGGGACGCCGCCCGCGCCGGAGATGGCGCAGGTGCAGCCCCGTGCAGATGCGAGATTACCAGCTGAAAAGACAAGGTTTAAAAATGGTCCTGTGGGGACAGGTGAGAGTTGCTGCGAAACCATTTTTCTTTTGTTTTCCAGACAGGTGTTAATTTTACTAGGCTTCATTAATACAGAAGAGAGGAAACGCCTTCCAAGAGTCACTGCGGCTGAAGCAATCCACACGTGTGTCCCCACCATCAATACACGTGAGATTCCTTGTGACTAGGGGCATGGGCACGCGAGGCCGAGCTGGTGGCACTTCGGATCACCTCCATCCATCTAGGACAAGAAAGAGAAATGACTGTCAGGGCCCATGAAAAGGTGCTTGCTCCTAACCCTTGGCAGTCATTACTCACAAAGCCACACACAGTCTGCTGGATACTCTTTTAGCAGAAAAGATCGTAAATGAATTCCTAGCTCCCAGGTAAAACCAAGGCGGGGGTTGGTAAGGGTTCCTCCTGAGGAACCCACTTTAAGAACCACCGACTTGGGCATGCTCACCCTGCAGAAGTGCCTGAGGTGGGGCTGCAGCGCCCACTCCTAATCCTCCTCAGGACAATGGGTGGGGCCCCATCCTGCTTCGAGGGAATACCATTTTATACATTCAAGTATTTGCAGTATAACCAGTGGGTAGAGGCAGGGCTGCTGCTGAGCACATCCAAAGCCTCTGGTCCGAAATGTCAGTAGTGCCTGAGGGAGAAAACTCGGGGTGGTGGGCCCAGCTTCCTGCCTTTGTGGGCTTAGAGGGCTTAAGAAAAAGTGAAGTCGCCGAGTCATGTCCAACTCTGCGACTCCATGGAGTAGCCTACCACGCTCCTCCATCCGTGGAATTCTCCAGGCAAGAGTACTGGAGTGGGTAGCCATTCCCTTCTCCAGGATCTTCCCCACCCAGGGATCGAACCCGGGTTCCTTGATTGCAGGCAGATGCTTTACCATCTGAGCCACCAGGGAAGACATTCCCTAATCCCAGGCTCCTACCACTGCCAGGCTACATTACCCTTGCCATTAGCAGCAACAGTATCTCAGTTTCCCAACCCAGAATCACATTTGAGGATTGCTAAACCCCGGGCTCACTCTTCAGGCAGTGTCGCTTAGGGACCGCTGCTCTGGGATGTCTCCGGCACCTTCCACCCTGGTTTTAAACCTTTGTGCTCTTTGCAGCAAGCTAACTTTACCAGGGCTTGTGCATGGATCATAACTGGTGCAATGATCAGAAAGCCTCGTGGGCTCAGGAGAGAAATACCCCTAATAGGGTGGTTTGGCACTGACAACTGCTTTCACAGCCTGCCGCACGATGTAAGACCCAGAAGACTCAGAACTTGTACTTGAATGTGGGCGAATGAGCTAGCCTGGCTCCTTTTGTTCAATCTCTTGGCTAAAAGGAAGACCACTGCCCCTGGGTCTCTCTACTACGGAGCCAGTCTCGTTGATCAGGGAGCTCTCAGAGGCACTGGGATTTTTTATTTTTCTTCTTCCTCATGTTGTCTTTTGACCTGAAACAGCCTTTGGGCCACTAAAGGACTAAGTGGCCCAAAGGACTAAAACAAGTTCAAGATAAAAAAATGTGCCGTGCATAGTGTGTGAACCAGCATCCAGGTTAAGGGCTGATGTTTCCAGGGAAAGTCACGCTTCCATTATCCCAGGAAAACAGGTGCATCCTTGCATTGGCCAGAGGGAACCCACATCTTATGAGATACTTTCATTTTAAAGAAGCGGATGTCCAGGCTGAAGATAGCTGCTGCTAGGATGGCTTTACAACGCTCACTCGCTTGGGAGACCGCCCCCAGCTCAGGAGAAGTGTCCCGTCTGCAGGTGCCCAGGAACACTTACCTTTCAAACGTGTATTCGCTTTCAGCCCTGAAGTAGTACACATGGGACTTGAAATGCAGCTTGAACACGTAATCTTTGTGGATGTCCTCGGACTCCGAGGGGATGGTGAGCGAGTAGCCAAGCAGAGGCAGGCTGGCAAGGGGGTGATTGTCCTGGAAAGAGGGTGGGGGTGTTTTGGAGAGGCGGCCGCAGGCGTGGAGCCTGCCTGCAGCTTCTCACCCTACCATGGTCAGCTTTAGCTGAGAGGTCCTGGCCTGGATGGGTTAGCTGGACACCAGCGTGTCGGCAACCTGTTAAAGCCATCCCCCCTCCCTTGTCCAACCGGCAGACAGATAGCCCTTTTCAAGGTGGAAGCCTCCACTTCGACCTGAAGGGTCTCTGACGGCTGTGCCCGTTGATGGCCTGGCTGGGCGGCTCAAGTTCTTCATCCTTCCCGAGGAAAGCTGCCTGTCCCCCAAGAAGAGAGGGTGCTGGGGGAGGGTCCTTCAGCATCCACCCCAGCCACCTACCTGGTGCGACTTGTAGAAGAAGAGGCAGAAGTTCGTGAAGACCACCCACAGCTTCTGCCACCCGTTGCTGTTTTTGAATTTCCTCAGCAGGTTCCCAGACAGCTGATTCTGCAAGACAGGGAGGCCTGGAAGGAGTACAGCCGGGGGCGCCCCTGCTTTGGGTTCCCAGGCGGGGCCGTAACCCTGAGAACAGGCTTCCTGAGGATGACTTACCAAAACGACTTTTCTCCCTGGTAGGGGGGTGAAACCCTTGGGAGACTGACTATGTGAACCTGGTTTACTTTCCTGTCTGGTTGAATGATGTCCTCCAATAATATCTTCAAGCCCTAACTACCCGCTCCGGTACCTCCCAATGGGACCTTCCAGGGAAATAAGGTCATCAGATGTAGAATGAGGAGGATACGGGCCTGTATCCACTACGGCTGACGTCCTCATGAGGAGGAGAGGACGTGCCTACGTGGACCAAGACTGACTCAAGCAATGTGTCTACAACCCCCGAAACACCAAGGCCGGCCCTCAACCACAGAAGCCGGGGAGGCGAGGAAGCTTCCTGCCACACAGGCTTCAGAGGGAGCCTGCGCCCCTAGCCACACTGACGTCTGGATTTCTGACCTCCAGGACAACCTGTTGGCGGTGCTTGTTACAGCATCTCTGAGAAAGGACCCCTCTTCGTCCGTTCTAAGCTCGGGAGCCCCACGCCAGCCAGCAGCTCCTGACCGCCACCTGGTGGCCGTGGCTGGAACGTAACTTTCAGCGCAGCGCCTCCTGGCCCAGTCCTCCGCCCTGCACAGCACTGGTGGGACCAGGCATTCCTGAACCCACATCACTGCACTCCCAGCCGAGTCCTCCCTCCAGAGCCCCCGGGTCACTTCTCAGAGGACCCTAAGAAGGCGCCTGCACGACTCTGACAAGCCAGCAGCTCCTTGCCAGGAAGACTCAACGGAAAGAAGTGGACGGTGACGATCACATAGCCTTGTCATCACCACCACTAAATCGTTCACTTCAAAGTGGTGAAATGGGCAAACTCACCACGATAAAAAAATATGTATACAATTATACATAGATATACAGTTATACCTGTCTACTGTACTCTCTCCCTTTGGGACTTTTCTGTATTTACTCAAACAGGCACTTTTAATTAACGCCCCTATGAAGAGAGTTTAAATGGCTCTGACGACAGGTTGCCCGCGGTCTGATGGGGAAACGGAGTGGTAGGCCGAGGGAAGGAAGGAAGCAGAGCTGTTGCCCGTGGCCAGGGGCACTGCAGACAGTGTGCCATCACCCCTTCTGGCTGCCACTCGCCCACTGACGAGAGTTTCAGCAGGTGAGTGTGGCAACCAAGTGGTGCTTTGATGCTTCTGCAACAGCATTAAGGTTCCACACACGTCTCACTGTGGAGGAAGGAGATTAGCACATTTTTCTTTCCTTATGGTGCTTATTTTTTTATACTGAATCCAATAACTTCCAGACAGAGTCCAAAAAAACCTTTCTCTTGGCTGCAATTGTCTTTGGAACTGCCGCCTTAAAACCACTGGCCTGGGGCTCACTTCCACAGGCTGCAGCCCTCAGCAGATTTTTCCTCCAAGGATCACAGAGCAAGTATTTGGATCTCTATAGTAACCATTCAAAAATGGGAAACCCTATTCTTCGCTGACAGGCTAGAACCAGGCAGGAGGTGGGCAGGATCTGGGCTGTGGTCACCACATGCTGACCGGCTCTGCCACTCAGCCGACCCTGCACACACGGGGCTGCACAAGGCTGACTGTCAGCCAGAGGGCTGTGTCTGGGCGGCGGCCTGTGTGCCTCCAGGGATTAAAGAGGCGGTTTCTTACCGAATTCTCTACTTCTCTATAGCCCTGACCACACGTAAAGATGAGCATAAAGTGAGGCAAAGAGGATTTCTCATGCACAGCACGGCCCTTCCCCCTGGCCTCGCCTGGACAGCAGATCTGATCAGGTATCTCTTCAGGGAAGATCACTGGTTCTTCCCTGCTCCTTCCTTGCTGGAAACATCCCTGTTCCCTGGAGGAAATCTCTGGTTGGCAAGCTCTGCCAACAGATGCCGTGTGGAGGGAGGGAGGAGGAGGATGGGTATTTTCTTGGGAACAGAGAGCCCCCCTCTCCCTGGAGGGGGGCGTGGGTGGTTCACTGACAGCCCAGCCCATCCAAAGGCCAGGGACGGCGGGCACAGAGTCCCCTGAGGATGTTTTGAGAAGGAAGCATGGGTTTTAAAACATTATCTGTAGCAGGGAAACTCAATAAAAGCACTTGTCTGGAACTGACAGTCACTGCCAGAGAATCATCTCAGACAACCCTATCCATCAAACAGCTTCCCTGGTGGCTCAGACAGTAAAGAATCTGCCTGCAATGCGGCAGATGCCTGGGTTGGGAGAATCCCCTGGAGGAGGGCATGGCAACCCACTCCAGTATTCTTGCCTGGAGAATCCCCATGGACAGAGGAGCCTGGAAGGCTACTGTCCACAGGGTTGCAAAGAGTCGGACATGATTGAGCAACTAAGCACGTCCACCAAGAAACCTTAGGCACAGTCCCAGTACTGTTGACTGAAAAAGTAAATGAACTGCTGTTCTTGGCTCTCCATCTCTTACGTGACATCTTTTGGACCAGGCGTACCTGGGGATCCAGAACTCGTCAGGTTTTAGAAAGATCCCCCAGTGCCTCTCCTCCCTGGCACCCCAGGCAGTGGAGTCTGGGGCCACAGCACAGAGTCTGATTCTTCAGCAAAACAGGGGCGCCCGCAAAACCAGTAAACAGCCTCCCGCCGCCAATGGGCTATGTCTGCAACTTAGCGGTTTTAGGACGTCCTGGGCTTTGTGTTTTCTGAAAGGTTAGAGATTATGAATCTGGACTGGGGGATGCTTAGAGAATGGGGTTCGGAGAGTTCTGGAAGGTTCCTGGCCCCAGACACGTCAGAGAGCGGGCTTCTCGCAGGTTCTCCCATGACCGATACCTGCCGAGGCCCTGGCTGGCTGCAGCTTTCCGACCACACCGCCTCCCTGCACCTGACTCCGGGGTGGTGGTGGGGCTCCAGGGTGCGGCCCAGCCCCGACTTCCCGGTGCCGACACAGAAAAAAACCACACGGACCATCTCTACCCTACGACTGACTCCACGAGAGAAGAGGTCCGGGGGAGCAAGAGAAAACCATCAGGATGCAGACAGCCTGGGAGTGGACTGAGGCCCAGGGGCGCAGCCCGCCACGCACGCGCAGAAGGCGCGCCCGCCCCGGCCCGGCCCTACCTCCACCGCCACGCTGAAGTCCACCATGGACACGCTGGTGTTGCGGTGCCAGCATACGTGAACCATGGTGTTGCCGCGGTGCGGGGCCTGGCGCTCCAGCGAGGTGCGCGACGCACTGAGGTCGTCCTCCGACTCCTGGTCGCCCGCCGCCTCCTCGGGGGACTCTGCCGGGGGGAGGCGAAAGGGGAGCTGACATCTCTGCCCTCCAAGAAGTGCAGGAAGGCCTTTCCCCACCTGCTGCTGGGGGGCCTACAGCGATGCACAGACAGACCCTAGGCACCCACCCTGGGCAGGGAGTCACATTATAGCAGCGAGGGCTTGCGCTTGGCCAAGGGGCATTCCCCAGCCCCCCAGCCCGGGAGCCGCTCATAGTATTTTCTCCACCCCCCAGATGCTGACAAGCAGCAGGGCTGGCCCAGAAAAGGGGATTTCTGTGCTCACTCATAACTGCTCAGTTACTGGATGTTTAGCTTAAAATACAAACGCAGACCGTGGACGTGAGGCACACCGGTAAGGCGATATTCAGCGCCTAGGATGCCCTCCGAGAGCCAGAGCGGTCCCTCTGCGTCCTGGCTAACCCCTCCGGGGCCCCGGGCCCGTGTGCCCCACACTTACTGTTGTCCGGGGGGCTGCTGGCCAGGAACTCGGGGGCGGGGCCACTGCTTTTCTCGGCCAAGTCAATGGCCATCTGTATGTCTTCCACCCACTTGTCCATCTCCAGCCGAGAACTGGAGGAGAGATGGACGTCAGACTTTTTTCAGGCCACTGGGAGATGGGGGCTGGGGGAAAGAGGGTACCCAGGTCAAAGGTCAGGCTCCCCGAGTTACCTGGCGGCCACCACGATGGACTGGCGCTGGCCCCGCAGAGTCAGGCAGTGGGGGACGCCCCATTCCTCCTCACTTTCCTCCATCTGTAGGGTGAGTGTGGTCATGAGTTACTGTCAAGCAGGGGGCGGGCAACACTCAGTGCCTTTTCCAAGTTTTACTGAACTGGCTACGGCCCCGAGGGACCAAGTCAGAAAAATCCTAATCGGGAGGGTAAATGCAAGGTGAAAATGCACTATCTTTTTCTCAGCAGAGCCACAGACTTCTCTCTTCCTGACCACCGAGGAGCGTCCTAGGGATAAGCCAGGGAGAGAATCCTGGGGACACTGGCTCCTTGTCCGCCGCGCCTGGCAAGGCTCACAGGATGTGGACACGCGTCTACGAGACATTTTGGGGAGAAAGACGGTTTCCTGGTCTTTACTCCCCGTGGGCAGTGTGGTCACAGCCTGTCAGGGCCTGGGGGCCAGGCACCAGGCAGTAAGAGGCACGTCCACTCCACGTGGCCATGACAGCTGGCCTCTTACCCGACTCCAGAAGGAATGCGGCATGCATCCACTGGAGGAGGAGTGCTGGCCCAGGGCCCCTCTAGGGCAGCCCTAGCCAAGCCCAGGTTTTTCACGGAGCCCGTGATGCTCTCACTTCCTTATCAAGTCCCTCTGTCCCTTCCTTCCTCGTTGCAGTCACTGGCTCCTAGCCCAGAGGGCCAGGTCCCCCAGCCCGGGCCCCAGGCGCATACTCACGGTCATGCTGTAGAGCGGGAGCTGCCCGTGGACTTTAAATTGATTCGAGGCCGTCAGCCCCCGGCTCGTGTACAGCAAGACGTCATTGAACTAGAGGAACGAGGACAAGAGCAGCTCAGACGATCGGGCCCCGTTTGAAACCAACAAGGCAGAAATGACTGATACATTTCCAGAACTCTGAAAACCCGCGGCCCTCAACATCTCCAGTCTGAGCCACTCTGACTGCTCTTCCTGCCTCCCGCGTATGCCTGCTCTGGGGTGGCCGACGCCCAGCCCCGTGCCCCCTGCTGGTTCCACGGGCCCACGTGTCACGGGTCGTGGTGAGGACAGACATCCCGGCTCTCACCACTTACCAGGAAGAACATGCGCTGCTGGAGCCCCTTCCCGGAGAGCTTGCTGAGGCTGCCCAGGCGGATGAACTCCTGCAGAGAAAACACACCCACGAGTTGGCTCGGAGCCTGCAGACCTGTGTCCGTGCAGATTCAACAGTCACGTGAGATGCTTCCACCCACCGCGGTCCCTTTCACGCTAAAAATCGTAGCAGTCACAGCCCCTGTTTACTGAATGCCCAGCTGCGCTGCCTCTCAGCGCCTCCCCTTCCCAGCAACCTGCAAGGCCGAGGCTAGCTTCGGCTCCACTACCAGATGGGAAGCCGGCGGTCAGAGGTGTACAGGAAGCTTCATACTGGAACCTGTCACCGTGCACTTCACCCCCAGGCCCTGCGGGCTTCTGCTGCGAGGTGACCGAGGACCCGGGAGGGATGCAACAGGGGACCAAGGATGAGAGATATGCCATAGGCGAGAACTCTGAGTAGAGGGATCATCTTCATGATTTAAACGCTGGTTATCAAAAACTAGTCAGTGTTCTAGAATTACAGAGCCACAAGCAAGGAAGAACAAAGATTCTGGAAGCTGCAACTAAGATTTGGGTTGACTAAATCAGTAAAAATTAAAAAATATTAAAAACAAAATAAATTTTTTAATAAATTTATTTCAATTGGAGGTTAATTACTTTACATTATTATAAAAAAACAAAACAAAATTTTTAAAAGTATTAAAAACAACCCCCTGCCCCAAGCTCCTATGAAATAGGAGAAAAAGAAAAGGCCCTTAATATCCTTTAGCTCAATCGGCTTCCTTCTGGAACGAAATTCACAATGTCCAGGCCTCTGAGCTTTAACCAAATGAACCCCCACTGTGCTCCTGGAAGGACTCTTTGGGCACACAAAGCCTAGGACAGAAAAAACACCCCGGGCCCTGGCTCAGGCCAGACAGTGCTGGGGTCCTTTGCCTCGGAAGAACTCCTGCTTCCAGGATGTGACACCCCCATCTCAGCCTGACCCCAGCAAGAGGGTGGGAGGATTATGCCGGAAAGCTGTGTTAGGAATTAGACTGCAGGGAGCGTGAACATCAGATGCTCACTTATAAATCTCAATTTTTCAAATTCCACATGTAGACAAACCTCCTGGAGCCGTCTTTCCACTCATCAGGTTATTTCAATAATTTTAAAAAGATAATCAACTAGCCTTGGTGTGTGGAACAGCCCACCTTAGAACGTGGCCCTCTGAGGGCCTCGGATTTCTTTCCCATCTCTGTCAGGGTTGACTTGAAACACTGAGGGGTCATGAAGCTGGCTGATCCACAGAAGAACATACAGATGAGGCCGGTCCTGCAGTGTGTACCCAGCACCCCAGTTCTGACTTCAGCTTCATCAATAATGATTTATTAGCACACGGTGTGTTCCTGACATGTGCTGGCTGCTTATATTAGTTTCATGCACAAGCCTGTAAATTCGTCCCCATTTTTCAGATAAGGAAACTGAGGAGCAAAATGAGTAAGGAACTTGCCCACACCTGGTCAGTGGGTGAATAGAGCCTGCATCTGATGAAACAAGTCTGTGTCCTATACAATGCTGTAGTGTGAAAGGGAACACGAGAGTCGCTCAGTCATGTCCGACTCTCTGTGACCTCAGGAACCATACAGCCCGTGGAATTCTCCAGGCCAAAGTACTGGAGTGGGTAGCCTTTCCCTTCCCCAGGGGATCTTCCCAACCCAGGGATCGAATCCAGGTCTCCTGCACTGTGGGTGGATTCTTTACCAGCTGAGCCCCCTGGGAAGCCGGCTGTGCTGTGTGCTCAGTTACATTATACTAAGCATATACCTAGTCTCTTCAAATGAGTGTAGGTGGGAGAAGAGGAAGGTAACATAGTTACTATGTTAGTTTTGCAGATTAAGTCTCATTTGATCCATATAACCTTCTTGGACCTTTGCATAGGAATCAAATGTTTTTCTATGATAGGCATGATCCTATGCTAGTTTTAGAAATCAATCCAGCTGTTGGGTTTGTGGCCAATTACCTGTGTCCAGTATTTCTGGGTTACCTTGATGAATTTCTGCGCTCCAAGGTGCTAATTGGTTGGCCCTGAGGAAACTGACTTTAAAGGGAAAATGATAAGTCATGTTCAGTCAGTCACGATTGATACTCCTCTCAGCTGGCCAATTAATTAATACCTGCTCTGACCCTGGCCGCAGAGTTAAATGTTCTTTTGGGCTCACTCAGACTCAATCAGAGTGATGAGCTACGTCTCAGTCAAAAACTTAACCTCTCGTCTACCAAAAGGAAAACTGCAACTGTGGGCTGGATCCATATGATTAACACCAGGCTGTGGTCATTTGGAGAAAGAAATGGCACCCTACTCCAGTATTCTTGCCTGGAGAATCCCATGCAGAGGAGCCTGGCAGGCTACAGTCCACAGGGTCACATAGAGTCGGACTGAGTAACTAATACACACAACCTATGACAGTTCTGGTGGAGCCAGAAACTGAACCCAGGGCCACCTACTCCACTGCTCTTTTCACAGCACCGTGGAAACTATTTCTCAAAATAAGTTCCTTACAGATGCTCTGTTTGCCATGTAGCATATAATATGTTAAGTATTTTATAACATCCGAAGTTAAGAGAAAATTATATCGATTCCGCAAGGCTTTAAAGGCTTCTGCATGGATGGGTGAACACGGATTGTGATATGCTGAGTCCTGGCAGAATTTTCTCACCAGTAGAGCTGAAGTTAAGTCCCAGCTTTAATTTCCAGCCGACAGTTACCACATAACTCTTCTGACAACGTTTTACAGCTGATACTCTGCTCAGCTTTGTAATTAGGCTTCCCAACAGAAAGACCCAATACCCAAAAGGACGAGGGATATTTGTCTGAAGTTTAAGGCAGGTATGACAGATCAAAGAAGCTAAAATAAAATGCCCTTCTGAATCTGGGTTAGGTGTAGTTTGAGACAGGAGAGCTGGTAGAGAAAGTTCCCATATAGAGATCTGATAAGATGGAGCAAGTATTTTTAATTCCTGGTCAATGACTGTTTCCTAGGAAGCGAGTTGGAAAAAGGCAGGCTACCCTGTATGTTTAAAATGCCCATTGGCCTGGAGGGAGCATGCTTGATATTGCGGTCCTTTACTGTGAATGACATACCTGTCATGCGCATGGAGAAAATGAAGTGCTAAGTCACTCAGTTGTGTCTGACTCCTTGTGACTCCATGGACGGTATCATCTGTCCACGAAGCTCTCCAAGAATACTGGAGTGGGTTGTCATTCCCTTCTCCAGGGGATCTTCCTGATCCAGGGATTGAACCTGGGTCTCCTGCATTGCAGGCGGATTCTTTACTGTCTGAGCCACCAGGGAAGCCCCATGGGGAAGTAAAGGTTAAACAGCATAAGTGAAATGTGTCTCTCTCCCAGAACTGTGTTCTGGCTACAGTTTTAATTTCTAACTTTCCCACTTACATGGGAATTATAGCACACTTTCGTGCCCTAACTTCTCTGCTTTCTATTGCCCCTTCACCCAATTATTATTATTTTTCTTTGGCCACACCACAAGGCATGTGGGATCCCTCCCCAACCAGGGATGAAGCCTGTGCCAACTGCAGCGGAAGCATGGTGTCTGAACTAATCCCTGGACCACCAGGGAAATCCTCTACCCAATTCTTAAAAATTTTTTCTTTTTCTTCCATCTTCATTTACCTAATTTTTTTTTAACAAGCAATCTCAAAGCCTCCCAGAATATGGTGGGGAAAACGTATATAAGCATATCAACCAATAGGGAGAAAAAGCAGAAGATGAGGTCGAAGGATTCATTTATCTTCATCTGATCCAAAATTTCTGAATTGCCACTGTAATAGTCAAGGCATTTTCCCAGTTGTCTCCTCATCTGGGGAAAAGCCACTTCAGAAGGAGCGTATTTTAATTCTGGGGTGTCCATATTCAAAAGGCTCCAATGTAAGTCACTGCAAGTCTTTCTTGGGGTTTGCCAGGGGGCGCTAGTGGTAAAGAACCTGGCTGCCAATACAGGAGACATAAGAGACACGGGTTTGATCCCTGGGTTGGGAAGATCCCCTGGAGGAAGATGTGGCAACCCACTCCAGTATTCTTGCCTGGAAAGTCCCAGGGACAGAGGAGCCTGGCAGGCTGTAGTCCATGGGGTTGCAAAGAGTTGGACACGACTGAGCGACTGAACTGAACTGAACTGAACTGAACTGAAAGTGACTCAGCACATACAAGTCTTTCTGGCTCCACCTCCAGAGCATACAGAGAGAACTTACCCTTCCTGGGATCACAAGATTGTCAACGCCAATCAAATCTTTCTTGAGTTCATGCAGCTTCTGGAAATTCTCCATCTTGATCATCGTACCGTGAAGCTGGGCCACCATTTCCGTGATCTCTGCCAAAGCAGCTGGGGAGGGAAACAGACACAAAAGCTGCAGCAGTCACCGCAGACGAGGGTCATCTCCCCTTACAGCTTGGAGCTTAATTCTCCAGGGTAATATCCTCTGGTAGCTGAGCTATGTTAGAAGCCTTCCTTGTAGGGAAGACACCGCTATTTCTGAGTGATAATAAAAACCGCGTGATTTACTTTATGTATCGATTTGCTTGCTTTAGTTTCCCGCAAACCATCTTGAAAATGTCAGTGCCCCCTTCAGAGCTCGGTGGTGGACAGCTGGGCTTCAGTTAGAATTACTTGTTGGCATAAAGGGGCAGCAGCGAGGGGGTAAGAGTGCCTGGAATTCTGCCTCCAGGGCAGAGATTTTTCTCCCCTCCCTGTTAGCTGGAAAGAGCAGAGCGAGCAAAGAGGCCACAGAAAAATCCCGGGCGAAGGAGAGAGCTTTCTGGCAGAGGGTCCAGCTGACAGTGTAACACTTTTGGGCAACAAACATTCCAGCGTGTCCTGGTTTTTTCCTCCTGTGCCCATTTATAGTGTTAACCACGATGGCTGCCAAGAAAAACTGCAACTAACTTTTCCAACATTGGGCGCATCTCCCCTACACTGATGGGCATTCAGGGTTGAGGCCTCGAGGGTCAGGCACAGACTTGAGCCTTAGAGGAGGAGGAGGATTCTGCCAGGGAAAGGACCAGGAGGTGGTGGTGGGGAGTCCAAGCGGAAGGAATAGAATATGCCAAGGCGTGAGGCTGCACGGTTTGCTTTAAAGACTGCTGTCTAAAGCAAGTCAAAACCACATCTCAAGCCATTTCTGTTCCCGTTGCATGAATTACCAGTGTCTTCACTGGTGGTGGTATTGCTGGTTTAGTCACTAAGTCGTGTCTGACTCTTGCAACCCCATGGACTGTAGCCCGCCAGGCTCCTCTGTCTATGGGACTCTCCAGGCCAAGAATACTGGAGTGGGTTGCCATTTCCTTCTCCGGGGGATCTTCCTGACCCAGGGATTGAACCCAGGTCTCCTGCACTGCAGGCAGATTCTTTACCAACTGAGCTACCCGGGAACAATAAATCCATTACTCTACGAAATCTTCCCTTGGGGTGCCTTTCTCAAAACTAAGATTAAATTTACAGACTTTAGGCAAGAGACACATATCGTGACACACTGACGGGTGTGCAAAGTCTCGTAATCTGTCAAGAACTACCTGGAGTGAGGGCACTGTGTACAGACTGGTGCAGTGTCCTGGCCCCCAGGGGCTGCAAGTTCAGGCCAGGGAGCGCAGACGGTAACAGACCACAAACAACACGAGAAGAGGATGTAAGTTCACACAGACGATGCGTGGCACAGTGGGGAAAGCATGGTCTAGAGTGGCAACTCCCATCTTCGGCCAGCTGAGCAACGCTCACAAGTCCTTTAGCCCCTCTGAAGCCCATTTTCTTATTTATAAAATAGGATAACAACCATTCTCTCATGGGGTTGTTAAAGAAGTAAAGGTGTTAATGTGAGAAAGATACCTGGCCCAGGTGCTGAGCGAGGGACAGTGAGTAATATCATCATTAGCTGGTAGGGAAGGATGGTCAAGAATTTGGGTTCTGGGTTTAGGTTACCTGTCGTTTACTTTGCAGCTGTGTGACTCTGGGAAGGTTCCTTAACCTCTCTGGTCTTAGCGGTCCCCATATGTAAAATGAGCTCGCCATTATCTTGTAGGCATTTCTCAAAGACTGAGAGCTGATACACCTGAAATGCTCAGTGTGGTGACCTCACGAATGACCCGCAGCAATCAGCAGCGGTGTTTATTACCAGCCATTTCCGGTGGCCCGGCCAAGGGGAAAGTGATGAGCTTCTACCATGGAGATGAATGGAAGCTTTTTGGAAGGGAGGGACTCTTAAGTGGAGCTTCTCCAGGGTTCTCTGCACTAACCACCCTGGATAGAGGAGAAAATGCAGGCAAGAGGATGGAGAAGAGAAGCAAATCATTACTGCCTTCCTGACAGGACAGACCAAGAGGGACAGAAAATACCGGTCCAGGTCCTAGAGAGCGACTCTGCCCGGCTTGGGACACAATCCCAGAGACCTGCCCCCCACCCCCGCCCCCAACACACACACCCACTCACCTCGGCAGTCCCTGAAGTCGCCGTGGCTGGGCGGGTAGTGTTTGCACAGTCGCTCCAGGACCTGCTTGTAGTGCATGAGCCGGTGCAGCGGGCGCAGGAGGAAGGTGTTGAGCGGCAGGTAGCACACCTTCTGCAGCTCGAAGTCTCGGCACAAGCTCTCCAGCCGCCGGGAGCCCCGGATGCCGGTCTCCAGCGCCTCCAGCGCCTCGCTGTGCTTCCACAAGTGAGCAGCCAGTTGCTGGTGGGGAAGACATGGGAGGGGGCGGGGCCAGGGAGAGGGGCGGAGTCTGGCTCAGCCACGTGGTCCACCCAGTCTGACTCTCCCAAGGCATCACCTTTGCTTTCATTATCTCATCCCACTTGTTTAATCTCATGCTTTTACTATTTCACTATTTAAGTTCTCAAGATGAAATAAAAAAGCTCTATAAAAGCACAGACCGGTTTAAAATACGCAGGGATCATAAAATATTTGAGATGTATATGGAACACTAGAGATGTTAAGTGTCCTTTTAAAACAAGACTGGTGAAACTCAGGGGAAATAAATGAATGGGAGTGCCTGAGAGCTGATTCCAGTCTCTCTCCCACTGTAAAATCCCCCTGCAGTGTCCCCGCACCTACTCCAAAGGTCCAGAACAAAGTCTGCTCTACCATCCTTAACGACTGTTGCTGAATATCGTTTTCCTTTAATGGGCAGTGGTGGAGACAGCTGCAGGGTAAGAAGTCTGATAGAGCATTCCAGGAGGGATTAATTCCTAATGGCAGCTACTGTTTTCCCTCTTATTCCCAGAAGCTGGCTCACTATCTGTGTGCTGATTCCCAGAACATCTGGATTCCCAATCCTGGCACCTCCATTCCCACAGCCCACAAAGAGCTGAAAATCCAGAAGTCCAGACATCAACCCCCACCCCCACGCCCCCGACCCTACTGCAACTGTGGCTGCCCCCCGATCCTCTCACCCAGGATGGGTGCTGCCACCTGTTACTCAAGATAGAAAAACCGGGAGAAGATTCCAGATGCCCTCAGGTTTTGAGTCCTTTGCCAAGACCTACCAATTCTACCTCCTGCAAACAGCAAGCCTGTTTCTGGCTTCGCCCGGTGGTCACTGCCCTTGTTCTGGCCACTGCCAGGGTGTCTCCATCGGGGTCTCTGCCTCACTTCTGCCCCCTGACTTTCGAGTGGCTCCAAAAGGAGCATCCACCAATGCAATCGGGCACTTCACCTCCTGCTTGGGATAGCCCAAGAACTCCCACCATCTCAGGACAATCTCTAGAGTCTTCAGCAGGGTGCATGGGGCCCTGATCAGTGATCTCTCCTGCCCCTCCATTGTGGCTTCTTGCTACTCACTCCAGGCACCTACTGAATAATCTGCCCTTGAATGTGCCAGGCTCTGGCATCCAGAGCCATGGCACAGGGCACTCTGCTCCTAAGGACCCCCTGCAGGCTCAGCTCTGAGTCTTTCCCTGCTCTCCAGGCCGAGTTAGTGACTCCTCCTGGACTTCCTGTCCCCTGTAGCCTATCATGTGGTCTCCAAGTTGAGTTTATTTGGTGATTTTAAAAATATAAATATACAGATTCATGTGTGCTGTGCTGAGTTGCTTCAGTCGTGTTCGACTCTTTGAGATCCCATGGACTGTAGCCCGCCAGGCTCCTCCACCCATGGGATTCTCCAGGCAAGAATACTACAGTGAGTTGCCATTTCCTCCTCCAGGGGATCTTCCCAACCCAGGGATCGAACCTGCATCTCCTGCATTGAAGGTGGATTCTTCACCGCTGAGCCACCAGGGAAGCCCCATATAGAGTCACAGGAAGTTGCAAAGGCAAGCGCAGGGGGTCTTACGCATCCTTCCCCCGGCCTCCCCTCCTGCTCACATCTTGCCTAACTACCGCATGGAGCCCAACCAGGATGCTGACACTGGGACAGTCCAGCGTTCATTCAGCCAGTCACACACACCCTCAACTTGTGTGTGTGGATGTGTCAGTGTGTGCATACTGTCAGTATGTGTGCGTGCATGTAGCTCTATGCAGCGTTCGCACACGTGCGATCCCTTTTTTTGAGAGTGTCCATCCTGTCGCTACATACACACAGCCGGCACCGCCAGGAGGCCTGCTGCCCGCCTGCAGTAATGAGTAGACGAACCACTGCAGGCATCCCGCTCAGGCAGGGGTCTTGCAAGGCCCTGAGTGCCTGGAGAGGTGGGTGCAAGGTCCTTGGAGCACAGAGTAGAACATGAAGGATGGGGTGGGGTGCGTGGAGGGGTGAGGGATCTGGCAAACTGTCCAGGGAAGGCTTTAAGAGTTTGGACTGTATTCTCTAAACCACAGAGAAGCAAGGCGGGTTTGGAGCCTCATCAGGGTGGCCATGATATAAATGGTGGCTGGAGAGGATAAGAGGTAGCTGGTGATTCACAGGGAAGAGAACGGAAGCCAGAGGGAGGGAGGGAAGCGCTAAGAAGAACAGAGAGAGGGGGCAGGAGGTGCCCGGGCCTGGGGGGGGAAGGTCACAGCCTAGACGACAGGGGAAGGGTCAAGGTGCAAGGCGAGGGCCTCCTCTGCGTGTGTGGCTGATGCTGCCAGGAGAACATTTCAGCCCGGGTGAGAGGTCACCACCCGGGTGCCTGGCTTTTAGGCGGGACTGGAGCCCTGGCCGGCTGGCTCATCCTGTGTGTAGGGTCTGGGGACAAAAGCCAGTGATGTCCCCAGCCCTGCTGAACATCTGCACGTGTGCAGGTGGATGCCCGGGTAGGGGGACGGGCAGGAGAGACCGCAAGCTGGAGCCTGTGCGAAGCACTGTGGACAGAAGCGCCAACGTTGGCACTTCTCTGGAACCTTCGGCTGCTCCCCTCCACGCTTCATAAAAACTCCCTATAACCGACAATAATAGCCACAGTAAAAAATAAAAATAAAAGAAAAACCAATTTCTCTAAAACGCTGCCAGAGTCTAAGCCTCCCATCTATTTTTATTTTGTTTGCACAGAGTTCCGCACCATAAATGCTTGTGGCGTTGGCACAATAATTAAAATGCCAGCACGGCCAAGGAAGCCGACTAAATGCAAACATGCCAGCTCACTAGACGGAGAGGGAAGAATTGCCCTGGGCGGAAATCAGGTCTATTTTTAGGAGGCTTTAGGTGGTAGGTGACCGGAGAGGAGTGTGGATGTCTAGTCTAAGCAAGGGCACCCTTCTGTGGGAGGGTCGCAAGGGGAGCTGGTAAACAGGGAGAACTCCGGGGCTATCCCAAGGGGGTGGGACACTTTCAAACTTCAACAATAACTGTAACTCTACAAGTGCTTTAGACATTGTATGCTCTCAGCTAGCGTGGATGGATGGTATATATAAACAGATGGAAGAATAGTTGAATGGAATAAAATGGTGGCGGGACAAGGAACCTGCCTTCTTCAAGGGGTAAAGAATTCGCCTGCAATGCACGAGATGCAGGTTTGATCCCTCAGTTGGGAAGAACCCTTGGAGAAGGAAATGGCAACCCATTCCAGTATTCTTGCCTGGGAAATCCCATGGACAGAGGTTGCAGAGTCAGACATGACTTAGAGATTAAACAACAAACTGAGTTATTAGTTAAGGCTGTTAGGCTTCGGAGGCTGAGCTACAGGAAGACTGCTTTAAAATGTTAACTACAAATGTATTCAGGCTTCCCTGGCGGCTCAGACGGTAAAGAAGCCAGCTGTAATGCAGGACACCCAGGTTTGACCCCTGGGTTGGGAAGATCCCCTGGAGAAGGGAATGAATGTTGTTCACTCACTCAGTCGTGTCTGACCCATGGATGCAGTCTTTGTGACCCCATGGACTGCCGCACGCCAGGCTTCCCTGTCCTTCACTATCTCCTGGAGTTTGCTCAAACTCATGTCCATTGAGTTGGTGATGCCCTCCAACCATCTCATCCTCTGTCTTCCCCTTCTCCTCTTGCCCTCAATCTTTCCCAGCATAACAGTCTTTCCCAGTGAGTCAGCTCTTCGCATCAGGTAGTCTCCTTCAGCATCAGTTCTTCCAATGCATATTCAGGGTTGATTTGGCTGCCTACCCCAGTACTCTTGCCTGGGGAATTCCATGGACCCAGGAGCCTGGTGGGCTGCAGAGTCAGACACAACTGAGTGGCTAGCACACACAGATGTTTTCATATTTGAGAGATAAACTGTGTGAGTTAGAACATTCCATTTTTAAAGGAATTACTAATGGATTCGAACGAAAGGCAAAAATGAAATTTCAGACCTAAGAGGTGGGACGATTTCAAACAAGAGCCAGACTACTGGTTCCCTCTGTCCCGACATTTTGGGAGACTCTCATCCTTTGGTGTCAGTTAGATATCACTTAATGGTCAAAAATATATTTACCTTATAAACTGACTGAAAGTCACAGAATTGCCTGGAATTCCTACATAGCTCTGAATCCAATGTTTTTGTCGAAGAAGCCAAAACAACTGACTACCAGTGAAACACTCAGTCAACCGATGTTTTGTCTACACGGCTTTTTTCAAATGACTCATAGTTGTTCTGGTTACAACACAGAGCGTTGGAAAAGTATTGAACTGGATTTTCTTTTATGCCGCCAAATAAAATTATCCAGAGGAGGCAGGAGTTCCTCCAAGGCTGTGCTCTATGCAGATGCGAATCCCAGGTGGCATCACAGTTTTCTTCCCAGGGGAGCCCCGCCCCCACCTCGCCTCCCCCACCAGCAGCTTACCTTCATCCCCTGAATGTTCTTCAGCATCACGTCTCCGATTCTTTGGTAATCTCCTCTGATGTGGGCATTCGAGCGGCCTTCCCTGGGAGCAAAGGGTTGGAAACCAAAGCGTTAGCAGCGCAAACATGACCGGATCAACGTGCCAGGCCCAGATGACAAACCGTCAACCTTCACGTCTTCCAATCTGCTAACCGATCTGTACTTTCCTTTCTCTGTGTGCCACAGGACATCAGCGCTAAGGAGATTTCAAAATGACCCCGGTCCTTCTGCAGACAAAGAAGTCCACTTGTGCTCTGAAAGTGGCGGGGAAGAGCCACCTCCTGTTCACTTTAACTTGATCTCATTTTACATTTCTTTTTCCATCCACGCTTGGGTGATTTTCTCAGCGTTAGAACAACGAGGAGATGACTTGCAGGAACAAGCTCATGAAACTAATTCTTTCTCGCAGACAGGGACTAACAGACACTTGTAAGAAGCCAGGCTGAGGCTCAAAAATCAAGGTTTCTGCTCCCAAGAGTCCTTACCTGAGGCAGACAAAGGGCTGTGTGAAAAGCCCTTGGCAAGAGAAAAATATAAATGAGGGAGTGCAGAAGACCCGCTTACAGAGGTGGGTATGTGAAGAACGACCCAGAAGAGGACAGGATGGGGTCCCAGGTATTAAGATGGGTCAGGGGTCCCCCGGACATGCTGGGTGGCGGAAGACAAAGACATGGGTGTTTTGAATGGAGCATCTGGGTATATATTACTTTCTCTTTGGCTCTAGGCTGTATCCCATATTGATAATCTAGGGGCTTAAACAGCAGCGAGTAAAGGAATATTATTAATAATAATGGCAGCTTCAGTTACTGAGCACTGACCACACGGTGCTGAGCATATTACAGGTACTGACGAGTCACTGAATCCTCTTGGCAGCCTTGTGACCAGGTATCACCATCACCCCCTTTAAACAGCTAAATACTGAGGCACAAAGAAATGAAGCAACATGTCTAATGTCAGCGATCACAAGGCTGGAGCTTGGACCCGAGCCCAGGAACCCAGCCTATACACTTCTAGCTACCAAACCTGTGCACATCTGCCAATTAACCCGCTGACTCGCCCAGAGAAAATTAAAACATGATATTTCAAGAACGAACCTGGCTAATATCTTCAACTGTTCAGGACAGCCAGAAGCCAGTTTAAGGATAAGAGACAAACTAAAAATGAAAAAAAGGTAAAAATCTGGCCAGGGAGGTGAGACGTACTCAGGGTAGAGTAAATATCTGCAACCCCGAGTGTGGAGGACAGTAACTGACACCCACAGGCGCTGCTGCCTAAGTCTCCAGCACAGGGAGGGATGACCCCCCTCCTCTTGGCATTCAGAGCTTTCCAGAACTGCCGGCTCAACCTCTCACACAGCAAGGCTCTCAGGATGGGGAGAGGAGGGCAGGGAGGAAGGGACTGAATGAGGCTTTCCAGGTGGTGCTAGTGGTAAAGAACCCACCTGCCAATGTCCGAGATACAGGATGTGGGTTCAGTCCCTGGGCTGGGAAGATCCCCTGGAGGAGGGCATGGCAACCCACTCCAGTATTCCTGCCTGGAGCATCCAGTGGAGAGGAGCCTGGTGGGCTGCAGTCCATGGGGTCACAAAGAGTCGGACTCGACTGAAGGGACTTAGCACTGAAGCGGGTAGAAACGTCGGAGCAGACAAACAGGAAGACTGGCTCCTCTCCTAGCTCCCCTCTCCCCACACCAAGCAGTGACAACACCATGTACTCCACCGTTTATAACTGGGCACAGACTGGGAATTACATCACAGGAGAGACAGGCAGCCAGACCCATCAGGGCATTAAAAGCTTCTATAAAATAAAAGGAGCGAGGGGCTCCACGATGTTCCCAGCCCCTGCCAGGGTCTTCTACAGCTATCTTTCTCTTTTTAAATTAATATTTATTGGAATATAGTTGCTTTACAATGCTGTGTTAGTTTCTACTGTACACCAAAGTAAATCAGTTACACGTATAAACATATCCCCCTTTTTTTCTTTGGACTTCCTTACCATTTAGGTCGCCACACAGCACTGACCAGAGTTCCCTGAGATGCAGTAGGTTCTCAGTGGTTACCTATTTTATACAGAGGAGTGGGTCTACGTGAGCCCCAGTTTCCCAGTTCACCCCACCCTCTCTCTCTCCCCGCCCTGGCGTCCATACACTTGTTCTCTGCGTCTGTGTCTCTTCCTGTTTACCAATAAGTTCGTCTGTATCGTTTTTCTAGAAGGGCTGTCCTCTCGTTAACCTATTCCATTCTTTTCCACCCCGATGCAGAATTCCTCAATCCTCCTGCTTCCTCTTAGCTGCCAAAACAAACAAGCTGGCCGATGGCCTCAATGCCTACGCACTTCTCTTCTGATTAAAGTGCGGCTCCTCTCCTCGCCACTGCGTGAAATGGTTCTGTGCAGCGCTGCCGCTGACCCCTGAGCTGCCTAATCCACCAAGGGAGGTGCTGTCACTCCGGCTCCTGGCCACCCCCTCGCGGCTGGTTGGTCCCAGACGCCCTGGCCCTGCTCTTTGGTTTCTCTCCCGGTGACATCTTCAGTCCTGTTTGCCAAGCCCTCCTCTCCAGGCCATTCCTAATCTGTTTCTGTGTTTTGAGAACCCATCCCTGGCTATCTTCTCTCTCTTCATTTCTACCCCTCCCTAAGCAAGCCTTTCTAGTCTCCATGGTTTCAACTCACGATGCCACATCTATGACCTCAAGGAGCTATGTAGTTACTGACCCAGGCCCTGTATTTTCAGAGGTTGCTGCCCGAGTGACTGCATGGTGGTGGATATGAAGATGCCACAGTGTATGTGGTGGCTTAGTCACTCAGTTGTGTCCGACTCTTGCGACCCCATGGACTGTAGCCCACCAGGCTCCTCTGTCCATGGGGATTCTCCAGAGAAGAACATTGGAGCGGGTTGCCATTTCCTCCTCCAGGGGATCTTCCTGACCCAGGAATCGAACCCAAGAATCTGCATCGCAGGCAGATTCTCTACCAACTAAGCTCCAAGGGAAGCCACCTTACAGGAATCTCACACTCAAGAGATTCTGCACAGAGGTATTTATCTTGCTGCCAAAATCTAATTTCCTTCCTCCATTTCATTCCTTAATGAAGCAACTGTCCTGCCTCAGCCTCAAGCCAGGAGCCTCAGTTATCCACACCCAGTCTCTCTCCCCCGATCCATCGGGTCATTCTCCCCCAAAGCAGCCTCGTGGAGAATGCTCCAGCGTCTGACTTAGACTAGACTCCCCTAGTGGCTCAGATGGTAAATAATCTGTCTGCTAATGCAGGAGACCCAGGTTCAATCCTGGACCAGGAAGATCTCTTGGAGAAGAGAATGGATACCCACTCCAGAATTCTTGCTTGTTGAATCCCATGGACAGAGGAGTCTGGCGGGCTACAGTCCATGGAGTTGTTGGACATGATTGAGCAGCTAACACTTTCCCTTTCTCCTCCTGAGACAGCATTCAGCTCTCTGCTCATGATCACAAATTATTCCTCCCCATGAGCTACAGGGGTATGGTATCTTTGGATCTCTGGCGAAAGGTTCTTAATTGGGTCACAACAGAGATGTTTATCGTTTGGCTATTCTGTGGATCTTGTGTGAGTGTGCGGATGCAATTGTGAATTTACAGGTTGCTTCTTCTCCTTACACACTTCGCGCAGGAAGGAGCTCCTGCCAGAAACGGAGGCTTCCTGCTGTTCAGAACCACCCAACCTCACACCTTCAGCATCACGGCGAAGCTCTCTTAGGAGCTGGGAAATTCTCCTTCCCTCCCCAACACATCTGAACAACAAAGAAGGACCAAACTGCTGAGCTAGAACAGCCTGGTTTCAATAAAAAGAGGGAAGATACAACTTATGCTTGATTTCCAGGTATGCAGCTATCATCTTGGAACCTCAATCACTGACCCCAAACTCCCAAATGGGCGTCCCACTTGGCAATGCACATGAGACAGGTCTTCAGTTCATCCAAAGGACATCATCTAGATATTTTAGTGAGAATGCTCTGGACTGGGTGGAGGGAGAATTGGGGGTCTCGGCTCCCACTGGTACTGAACAATCCTCTGTCTCTCACAGAGAGCATCCTGACCCACGGGAAACCAGGAGCAGCGGAGCAGGCAGGGAGGAGGGGCAGGAAGCGGTGATGGAGGCCAAGCTGGATTGACTTCACTTCCTTTCTTCCTTTGCCAACTCTTTATTAAAAGAGAAGTGCACTGATGCTAAAACCCAGACGCAAGGGGGACCGTCCTGCTTTGGCTGGCCGGCAGAACCTTATCTGTTTCCCTGTTTTCAGAGTCTTTATTTCATTTGGGAATCTGCTCTGGGATGGCAGCATGGATCCTCCATGCCCAGTCAATCCACTGAGCGGGGGAAGACTGAGGCCACGCGGTGAAACTAGGGTGGCGCGCAGCCGGGGCCTGTCCTCCTTGGCCCCAGAACACGGAGTCAGCCCTCAGGGAAGGGGGCGATTCCTGCGCCCTGGCTGTTCCCTAGAGAATTACCGTCACGCGTAAGCTTCCTCTGCACGTGAACGCCAGCGAACCCGCAAGTCCAGTGCACTGGCCTTATTGTAAAGAGCTAAAAGGTCACTTGATTACGGAGAACATGGAAAAGTAATTACAGCTCTTCCGGAACAGCCTCTGGATGTTAACCTCATAAGAAAAGGGTCCTTGTTGGGAAGGTGGGGCCGCATATTCACTGTCTGGCTAATTACTGCACAACAATGCAGCGGAAAATTCTTTTGACAATTTCGCGCTGGAAATCCATGTACCAAGAAGCCTCCCAGATGCTGAATTCTGACCTGTGTACCATGATTAGTGTGCTCCAGGGCATAACTATGTGTTATCTCTCAGCACAAGGTTGAACACACACACACACACACACACGCGCGCGCGCGGAATTTCTCTTTCAGACCCTCTGTAAACGTTTCATTCACCACTACAGACAGACCAAGGCTCCGCCCTTTCCTCCCTCTCACAACAAAGCAAAGAATCAGCTCATTAGATTAAAACATAAAAGCAAAAACACATATCTTGGAGCTAAAAGGGCTGACTTTTTCAACTCAGCTCTGGGTCGGGGTGCTCTCTGACTCCAAGAAAATAGATTTAACTTTGTGAATTTTTAGGCCTCATTTGCAAAACAAACATCATGCCCTAATTCTTACCATTCCTTGTGGTTCCTATGATTCTAAGTAGGGGTGGGGGGAGAGGCTGTAATTAAGTCTGTGCGTGTGTATCTGTGCTGTTATTGTGCTAAGTTGCTTTAGTTGTTGACTCTGTTCGACGCTATGGACTGTAAACCGCCAGGCGTCTGTCTCCATGGGATTTTCGCGGCAAGAATACTGGAGTGGGTTGTCACGCCCTCCTCCAGGGGACCTCTTGCATTGGCAGGTGGGTTCTTCATCGCTAGCACCACCTGGGAAGCTATACATCTATGTATCTGTATGTGTATGGGTATCTATGTAAATAAAAGAATATGTAAGTGAGCAAATGAGTAAAGACAAATCTTCCACTAATATGTAGGATAGGAAGGGCAGCTGGGTTCAAAAAGCAATGAATTAGCCAGAGTAATAGATATCATATGTGTGTGTATATACATATTAGCTGCATGTAATAGATGTGGATTTCAATATTCTTTGATGAATTTCAACAGCCTTTGAAATCCCTGGAGAGGAGAAACCTCACGAATGTGAACATTAATTCACACTGCCACTTGCAGGGAAGGCATTTGTGAGTCGTTCTTGCTGGGCTGGGGTACACTACTTCCCTCCAGTAGCGACAGGTATGTGACCATCCTGTCTTCTGGCTCAGGCAGACATGGCAGCCTCAAGCCCTCGGCTACCTTGTGCTTGTCAGCTATGCATACATTACAGATTTGCCTAAAGCTACAGCTTTTCTTCTTCCAAGTTTACCAGGTCCAGTTTAATGTGACGCACAAGAGTTACAGCCCACTCTCAGGCAGGCTTGATAGCACCAGATGAGAGCTGGGTTTGGTCCTGTTGACGGCTATGCATTAAAACACAGCACAATAGAAGGACACTTTCAAACTCATCAGCGGCCTGTGTTCCAGCAGAAATGTACCTGCAATTGGGAAAATCATTTCCACTTTTCTAAACAAACAAACAAAAAGGTAGCTTGCTCTTAAAGCACAGTGGGCTATATAGACAGGAACAAGGCAGACAATTCAAGAAAAATAGCTCCTGCATATGCTTGAGAACAGGTAATTTTACTCCTGGGTTAAAAGGAAACAATCACCAACCACCACTGGCCCCCTGGGTGACAGAGCGAAGCTGAATCTGGGCAGGATACAGTGGGAAGATCCCTGCGTCCTTAAAGTGTTTTTCTCACCTTAGAAACAAAGATGAAATTTTAAATTAATTTATATAAAAAAGTGTACGTGAATTGCCCCCCATGGTATACCCACGATCCATATCACCTGGGTTTGGTCCTGTTGACGGCTATGCATTAAAACACAGCACAATAGAAGGGCACTTTCAAACTCATCAGCGGCCTGTGTTCCAGCAGAAATGCACCTGCAATTGGGAAAATCATTTCCACTTTTCTAAACAAACAAAAAGGTAGCTTGCTCTTAAAGCACAGTGGGCTATATAGACAGGAACAAGGCAGACAATTCAAGAAAAATAGCTCCTGCATATGCTTGAGAACAGGTAATTTTACTCCTGGGTTAAAAGGAAACAATCACCAACCACCACTGGCCCCCTGGGTGACAGAGCGAAGCTGAATCTGGGCAGGATACAGTGGGAAGATCCCTGCGTCCTTAAAGTGTTTTTCTCACCTTAGAAACAAAGATGAAATTTTAAATTAATTTATATAAAAAAGTGTACGTGAATTGCCCCCCATGGTATACCCACGATCCATATCTTGCCCTAAGTTCCTTCCACCGTGTATTCTTCCAAGCTTTTTTCCAGGTAGATCACACTGCCTTGTCTCCAGTGAGTTTCATGGTTTAATTTGAAAGTAATGATTTTAAACCCTTTTTGCACAGCCTTCTTTTAAAAACCAGTGAAACTATTTTCAAACAAAAGCTTTTACACAAGAGAAGTCAATCTGCCTGAAGCAGGGAGCAGAGGGCTCGGATGGCCCGTCCTTGAGTCTTGCGTTTTGAATACAACCTCAGTGATTCTGGACAGCTTCCCTCGTGGGAAGCACTAACGGTATTTTATTTTTCATACTAACATGTTGCAGACTTTGCATGTGAATACAGATTTTCTAAGTGTAAAAGCACAGTCTATCATCATTTGCTAGGCGCCCTTCTGCTTTGAGCCTTTGAAACACAACAACAAACTAAATAATCTTTATGATGTACCCCAGAGGAAACCAAGACATTTTCATGAGTTTGTTTCCTAAGTATTTTGAGCATCTATTGTGTGATGGGCCCTGTGTTTGGTGTAACGAGTACTATTCATTCTTTTCAATACAGTTTTTAAAGGTTGCAACCCACTTACAGTTACAGCAAGATATTGGCTCCATTCCCCAAACTGTACAATATATTCCTGTAGCCGATCTTATATCCAACAGTTTGCACCTCCCGATGCTGTGGAAACACACTTTCTATGATGATGGAAGCAGAAACCAAGACATTTTCATGAGTTTGTTTCCTAAGTATTTTGAGCATCTATTGTGTGATGGGCCCTGTGTTTGGTGTAACGAGTACTATTCATTCTTTTCAATACAGTTTTTAAAGGTTGCAACCCACTTACAGTTACAGCAAGATATTGGCTCCATTCCCCAAACTGTACAATATATTCCTGTAGCCGATCTTATATCCAACAGTTTGCACCTCCCGATGCTGTGGAAACACACTTTCTATGATGATGGAAGCGTGTTTTACATCTGCTGTCCTAAACGCAGCCACTAGCCACTGGGTCTAATAACCCTTGAAATGTGGCTCGTGTTACTGAGAAACTGAATTTTTCATTTAAATTATTTTAAACTGCTCTAAGTGGCTAGTGGCTACCATATGGGACAGGGCACTTTCGATGTCTTCACTTATCCTATTCTTGTATTGTTTTCTATTTGTTAACTGTCTCAAAATCTTTGTGGAAGATAAAGCATAAAAGAATTTAAGTGAAATGAAGTGAAGTGAAAGTCGCTCAGTTATGTCTGACTCTTTGCGACCCCATGGATTGTCCATGGAATTCTCCAGGCCAGAACACTGGAGTGGGTAGCCTTTCCCTTCTCCAGGGGATCTTCCCAACCCAGGGATCAAACCCAGGTCTCCGGCACTGCAGGCGGATTCTTTACCAGCTGAGCCACAAGGGAAGCCCAAGAACACTGGAGTGGGTAGCCTATCCCTTTTCCAGGGGATCTTCCTAACCCAAGAATTGAACCAGGGTCTCTGGCATTGCAGGCGGATTCTTTACCAGCTGAGCCACAAGGGAAGCCCAAGAACACTGGAGTGGGTAGCCTATCCCTTTTTCAGGGGATCTTCCTAACCCAAGAATTGAACCAGGGTCTCTGGCATTGCAGGCGGATTCTTTACCAGCTGAGCCACAAGGGAAGCCCAAGAACACTGGAGTGGGTAGCCTATCCCTTCTTCAGGGGATCTTCATGACCCAGGAATCGACCCGGGGTCTTCCGCATTGCAGGCGTATTTCTCCTGATAACTGAGTTGTCAGGGAAGCCCTAAATAAAAATGAGCCTTAACAAGGGTTGTGATGCAGTTACCAACGAGATTCGTTCTAACAGGCACACATCACCTGGAGTTCCACCCAAGACTCTGAGACCCAGGAGCAGGTCCGTCTGGAGGAAACTACAGTCTTGGCAGATGCTCGCGCAACAGGAGCTGAGATTCCAGGTGAACCAGGATGGGCGGGTGACACAGGAAGGTTAGTAAACGTCTCGGGAATTCAGAGAAGGAAAGATGGAGGTTGGTGGGGAGGACGGAGGGAGGGAGGAGTTATAGCTCACTGAGCCAGGCAGAGTCAATTTTACAGGTGGAAAATCAATGCGGTTAATCGACCCTGCAGGATTCGAGAGTGACTTGGGGATTTCTGACATGCAGGGTTGATACCCTAACTTCCTGCTCAGGACAAAAAACTCATTACGGCTGGAGCTGCAGGAGCAGGTCAGGCCTGCGAGGCAGTGGGATCCCTCGTCACACGAGAACGTTCGTTCCACCAGACAAGGCACCCCCACTGATTTTACTCTAAACAAGCAAAGCTGTCATTGCCGGTGGTAAACGCACTACGGCGACGACAGGAGCTGGCGCACGAAGAATTAATCCAACCATGAACAAAGTGTGCGAGGCAGGAATAATTCCCCCGTGAAATAATTACAGGGCTTCTCCGCAGTCGACCTTTACAAATATTTTGATCTTGGGCGACAACAAAAATAATATGGAAATCGGATCCTTTCCTTTATGTGGATGTGGGAAACAGTCCATAGTCATCGACTTCGAGGGGAACAAAGCTTTCATGTCATATAAATGACCTGTGTGGCAGAGTCAGCCAGCTTCACGGTGTGGCAGGAACCACGTGCCACTGGCGACCTCTCAGAAGGATAGTGGCCGGGGTCCGGTCCATCCTCGGGGATCCAGAGATGAAGTGTGGGGAGGCGGACTCTCGGGGGCGGGGGGCGCGTGTCCATGTGTGTGGTACACGTGTGTGCTCCTGACTCAACCAACCACAAGAGGATGCTGTGAGAAACGGCCCTGGCTGGAGGGCGAGTGAGTGGCCTTTGGGGGTGGTGGTCACAGAACGCGGAAAATGAACAGTGCCTCTTCCCGCCCTGCTTGCAGGAGCCGCCGGCGCCGCCAGGCTGTCCGGTCACCAGGCTCCTGACGACCCCAAGCTCAAGCACAGGCCAGAGAAGACATGGAGTTTATGAATGTCAAAGGTCTCCACCTCGGGATAAAAGTGTCTGAACAGCCGGGATCATCGCCCACCACACCCCTCACTGGGTCACTTAAGAAAGGTTAAAAAAAAAAAAAAAAAAAAGCCTGTTTTTACTTTCCCACCTGTTTAAAACAAAGCCCACGGACCTCACAGAGCGGTAGGGCAGTTAAGGGAAATAACAATGGGAGTTGAAAAGCGCCTCCAAGAATGAGGAAGCTGCTGAGAAATGAAACTGGAAACGCACCTGGACAGGTAAGCCCTGCCCATTCCAGCTGCATTCTGAATCCCCAAGCTCTGCTGGGAGTCAAATGGTACTCCTAGGTACCATGTTAGCTTCCAACCGAGGTCTTAACGTTCAACTTAACGTCTCAAGGCCTGACTGCGAATGCTGACTGGGTCAGAGTGGAGGCAGTTCAATCAGCCAACACACCTGTCACGTAAGGCTCACCTGCCCGCCTCTGTGAGGTTCCAATGAGCTAATTCAGGAAAGCCCCTGGCAGTGCCCACGGAGAACCCACAGGCATGGTGACCTTGATGTGCAAAGCACTGTTTTGAAGTCTCTTGTCTTCTTCTGCGTTGGATTCCCTATGATTTTGTTTTTTTTTTTTTTTTTATTTTTAAAAAATTGTGGCTAGATAAGGACTGTCGGCAAAGAGACATCTCTTTGCCAACAAAGGTCTGAATAGTCATAGTTTTTCCAGTAGTCATGTACCAATGTGAGAGTTGGACCATAAAGAAGGCTGAGCACTGAAGAACTGATGTTTTTTAACTGTGGTGCTGGAGAAGACTCTTGAGTCCCTTGGACTGCAAGGAGACCAAACCAGTCCATCCTAAAGGAAATCAACCCTGAATATTCATTGGAAGGACTGAGGCATGCTGCAGCTCTAATACCTTGGCCACCTGATGTAAAAAGCCGACTCCCTGGAAAAGACTAATGCAGGGAAAGATGGAGGGTACGAGGAGAAGGAGGCAACAGAGCATGAGATGGTTGGATGGCATCATCAACGCAATGGACATGAGTTGGAGCAAACTCCAAGAGACAGTGAAGGACAGGTAGCCTGGCGTGCCACAGTCCATGGAGTAGCAAAGAGTCAGACACAACTTAGTCACTGAACAACAACAAAAGGTCCCCTGGAGGAGGAAATGGCAACCCACGCCAGTATTCCTGCCTGGAAAATGCCATGGACAGAGGAGCCTGGGGGCCTATGGTCCACGGGGTCGCAAAGAGTTGGATACGACTGAGTGACTTGCAGTTTCTTTTTTCACTATGAAACCTGGTATCTACCACCATAACCATTTTGCAAGTGTACAGCTCAATGGCATTAAGTACAATCACATTGTTTTCTTGAACCCAGCTGATCCTTCTTGGAAGCTGTGTGCCCAGAGCCTATCCATGCCTCCATGCATGCCCCTCCCTGGGTCCCAGCTCCCCACCAGCTGAGTTCCATCCCCGGCAGAACCTGGGGCAGGTCTGCCTCCATCTCTGGGGATGACTTGGCCACTCTGTGCCCAGCACCTGCCAGTCATTTTAGGGCTGGAATTTGGGGCTCCTGCCCAAAGGCCAAAGATCTTTAGTGGCTTTCTCTGAATGCCCACGTCCTCCAACACAGAACCAGCCAGTGATGCCCTCGTTGGATACAGCCCATTCAGCCTGAGACTGCAAGTCTCCAGCAGATGAAGCCTGGCACTTGCTCACTCACCCATGCATTCATTCATTGCTTATAGAAGAAACAAGAGTTATAAGTAAAATGCAAACCAAAGAATCATAGGGTCTCTGGTTTCTCAGACACTGCACATGAGTTGTTCCAGAAATTCATTCATCACAGTCATCTCAAGAAGCACTGAAAAAGTCCAAATTTCTGGATCTCACCACAACGTTCTGATAAAGGAGGGCTGGGTACAATGCAGCAATTTATAGTTTTTCAAAACTCCACTGGCCCACCAACCCCAGGTGACCCTAATTCCCTGCCAGGTTTGGGCTTTTGTCCAATAGATAAGCAGCTTCTGGAAATGGGCAACCTCAGCTCAAGAAACTCCGAGGCGGAGGAGCCAACTGCCTTGGAAGGCAGCCTGTCATCGCTAAGCTGCACTGCTGTGAAACCCTTTTCTATGCTCAGATACAAGGTGCCTCTTCGGAAACTCACTCTTTGTTTAAATTTTGTCCTCTGGTACAACTAAGATGATGCTGACACCCTCTTTCATACAACCAGCCTGAAAAGAGCCATCTTCTTTTCCAAAATCTTCTCTTTGAGGCCAAATGCCCATACTTCCAACTTTTTTTTTTTTTTAGGAGGAAATGGCAACCCACGCCAGTATTCCTGCCTGGAAAATGCCATGGACAGAGGAGCCTGGGGGCCTATGGTCCACGGGGTCGCAAAGAGTTGGATACGACTGAGTGACTTGCAGTTTCTTTTTTCACTATGAAACCTGGTATCTACCACCATAACCATTTTGCAAGTGTACAGCTCAATGGCATTAAGTACAATCACATTGTTTTCTTGAACCCAGCTGATCCTTCTTGGAAGCTGTGTGCCCAGAGCCTATCCATGCCTCCATGCATGCCCCTCCCTGGGTCCCAGCTCCCCACCAGCTGAGTTCCATCCCCGGCAGAACCTGGGGCAGGTCTGCCTCCATCTCTGGGGATGACTTGGCCACTCTGTGCCCAGCACCTGCCAGTCATTTTAGGGCTGGAATTTGGGGCTCCTGCCCAAAGGCCAAAGATCTTTAGTGGCTTTCTCTGAATGCCCACGTCCTCCAACACAGAACCAGCCAGTGATGCCCTCGTTGGATACAGCCCATTCAGCCTGAGACTGCAAGTCTCCAGCAGATGAAGCCTGGCACTTGCTCACTCACCCATGCATTCATTCATTGCTTATAGAAGAAACAAGAGTTATAAGTAAAATGCAAACCAAAGAATCATAGGGTCTCTGGTTTCTCAGACACTGCACATGAGTTGTTCCAGAAATTCATTCATCACAGTCATCTCAAGAAGCACTGAAAAAGTCCAAATTTCTGGATCTCACCACAACGTTCTGATAAAGGAGGGCTGGGTACAATGCAGCAATTTATAGTTTTTCAAAACTCCACTGGCCCACCAACCCCAGGTGACCCTAATTCCCTGCCAGGTTTGGGCTTTTGTCCAATAGATAAGCAGCTTCTGGAAATGGGCAACCTCAGCTCAAGAAACTCCGAGGCGGAGGAGCCAACTGCCTTGGAAGGCAGCCTGTCATCGCTAAGCTGCACTGCTGTGAAACCCTTTTCTATGCTCAGATACAAGGTGCCTCTTCGGAAACTCACTCTTTGTTTAAATTTTGTCCTCTGGTACAACTAAGATGATGCTGACACCCTCTTTCATACAACCAGCCTGAAAAGAGCCATCTTCTTTTCCAAAATCTTCTCTTTGAGGCCAAATGCCCATACTTCCAACTTTTTTTTTTTTTTCAATGAAATGCATTCTACTAGCCCATTTCAAACATGACACTCAGAACTGGGTACAGTGTTCTGAGGGAGCTCTGAGCCTTGAAGTTCCGAGGGGCAATCCTTGGTCTCCTTCTAATGAGGTACAGTCTATGGAAGAGGTTCACGACCTTGGCTGCACATTGGAATAATTACCCAGGAAGCTTTAGGAACTACTGATGCTTACATTTCTACCTCTCAGGGATTCTGATACGACTATCTGGTGTTCTGCCTGGTTATCAAGATACTTTTTTTTCTTAAAGGTTCCAGGTGATTTTAATGAGCAGCCAATGTTGAGAGCCACAGATAGAACCAACATTGATCTCTCTCTCTCTCTCTTATTCTATTGGGTCACACTTAACTCATTCACACTCAGCCTTCTGCCGTGAATCCCTGCCGAGCCAGGTCATTTTCATCATGCACTTGAGGAACCGATTAGCTGAACTTAATGGCACACTTGGACACTGACTCCTGATAAACGTCATCCCTATGCTGTGGGTCCATTGTTGCATATTGAAGGTCAAGTTGATGGAACTGCATATTGACTGTGTGTGCTCTCTCACTAGCCTTGAGTCTTTAACACACTTCTGGCATCCTCATGGAAAACATGAATAGAATTATAGACCTTTGAAAGACACACTACTGAAAATTCTCTGCAGAAATAAATGATAGCAGGTGCTTTTTAAAGCAGCTGGACACTCTTTCACAGATAAAGGCTCAAGATTTATGATCATGGATAAATCCAAGAGCATGGCAGTCCTTCTAAAATGAAATGTGTTTCATACAGCTCAGCAAAGTTCTCTGGTGGCAGTGTCAGTAATCACAAGTGAGAAGATCCCTGCCCCTCCATCCCAGACGGGGTCATCCTTCCCTCCTCACTCTGGACACAGAGAATCAGGACATGCCCACAGATCCTCCCTCTTGTGGTCAAGGACCACCCTACAAGTTTCCAGCCTCGTCAGGACCAAGCGAGATAAAAGCACCAGAACAGGTTGCTGCAGGGCACATCAAGACCTAAGAAGTGACTCAGCAACCCAGGGTTCATGACACTGTCATTAAAATAAGTGAGCGTTACAGTTTTTGCCCCCTCCCCTCCCCCACCCTGGATTTTGCTTGGGTGCTTATGGGTTGGTGCTTGCACACTAAGGGGCAAGTTATATAACCCAGAGCCGCCAATCAACTTGTCAGTCAAATGACGCAGGACCACAGGGAGGGACCACTAAGCTAAAAACCCAACCCTACCCCCATCGTGAGCTTCTCAGGAGGTGCAGTGGTAAAGAATCTGCCTGCCAGTGTAGAAGACGTGGGTTCCATCCCTAGGCAGGGAAGATCCCCTGGAGGAGGGCATGGCAACCCACTCCAGCATTCGTGCCTGGGAATTCCCATGGACAGAGGAGCCTGGTGGGCTGCAGTCCATGGGGTCGCCAAGAGTCAGACACGACTGAGCACATACACACCCCCATTGTGGGACTGCTTCTGGTTTCCAGACAGCTCGCACTCTTGTTTTCTCAGGAGCGTACTTTCACTTTGCTTAGTAAAAGTCTTGCTGCTGAAAACTGCTCTATGCCTCTTGTCTGAATTCTTTCCCTTGAGGGGACAAGAACGGAGGCAACTACTGTTCTGCCAGCGACAGTGAGTGAGCTGAAGCCGCCACACTGGGCTGCCAGGGCACTGCCGACTGAAGACACCTCCCGCGTGTGACCTCCCCAACCTTACTTAAATCAACTGCTATGTGGACCAAACGGCCGTATGACACATCTCAAGATGCTCTGAGCTTACGGGAAGACTATGAACACGCATCTCACTGGCCAGAAAATGAACTGCTGGACTGGCTTCTCCAGAGCTAGAATGTCTTCCGCTCCACTACCAAAGCATCTCTCAGCTTTGCATGACTTGAGGAGGCAACATGCAAGAACACGGAAGCTGCCCAGTCAATTTTGGGAACATACAGTTAGATGTTACAGAGCATTTTTTTTTTAATTTCTAAAAGTGATATTTCTCTTATATTCATAGCACCAATCTAGAGTAAGAGTCTAAGCTGGCATTTTCAGTCTTCCGTCATCTCCAGGGGAGCTGATTTTTATACCCGTTCTTCCTCAGTCCAAGCTGAGCTCTCCTGCCTGGGGCACGTGAGTAAAGCCTCCCACTTCCTTCTATCACAGCAAAGAAAGCTGCGCTGAATTCTCTCCAGGTATAAAAAACATACAAAGTTGGAAATCTGAGCACCTTTGCTTCGCAGCACAGGCAGTAGCTCTGTGAGCCTGTTACCCAGTGCCCGATGCCCCACCTGGAACCCCCCAGGGTGGGACCACCTCGTCCAGGCCTCTGGCAGGCCCTACAGTCACTAAAACACCCCTGAGAACACATGGAACCAAACTCTCACCTGTAGTGAGGATGGACACAGTATGCAGTGGATAGAAAGCTTCTGCTATTATCTCCTGGCATTTTTCAAATGCATGTTTACTAGATAATCAATTCCTCATGTGTCTATACATGTCTTTAAAAAAAAAAAAAAATCTGTAAGAATTTTCCGCAGAAGTTTCCATTTTGGGCCAAGGGACTTTGCATTCTACAGTACAGACGATATCTCCTGATGTTTTGCATCCAGAGATTAATATTTTATATGATATTGAATAAAACAGACTTAATATTTTTATCCAGCCTGCTCTTCCTGAGTATTTAGGTCAGTTCCAATCTTTTAATTCTGTCATGGATATCATTGCCATTTGTCATTTCATATATTAGAATGCAACCTTAAGATAAATCCTTAATAGTGGGAATCAAGGTAAAAATGTATGCATGTGTGGGGTACGGGGTTCTGGTTTTTTTTTTTTTTTTGGCCATACCACACAGCAGGTGGGATTTAGTTCCCCAACTAGGATCAGACTCTTGCCCCCTGCAGTAGAAGTGTGGAGTCTTAACTAAAAGACTGCCAGGGAAGTCCCTATGGAGTCTATTTTTCAAAGCACTCTTTATAAACACTGTGAAATATAATACTGAGAACAGCATGAGACGGATGATACTTAAATGACTATAAAGCGAGCACCAGTAAAATATTACCAACACCCTAAAGGTTCCTCTTCTGCCTCTATATAATCGTCTTCAACCTTTCAGAAGACATGACTATATTCTGTGGGATTCATTTCATTATCGTCAGAAAACATGCATTTTGAAGAATTGTAAGCCAAAGGGGGGAAAAATTGGGGGTGAGATCTAACACATATAGATTTACTGGGAGGCTTGTCTTGTCTGAAGCCAGCTTTTTGCTTTATCTTTGCTCATAGCTACTGCTTATAAGGAACAACATAAAATGAGAAATAGAGAAAGAAAGAGGAGGGTGGTGGGGATGAGGCAGAATGGTCACCCGGAATTGTACTCACCACAGGGCGAGTCGTTGCTCAATTTCCTTGAGAAAATTTGTATGAAATTTGTGCAAAGGTTCAAAATTCGGGAATATGAGACTTTTCAAGGTTTCGGGCATGGAGTCCTCTTTGCTCACTGTGCTCTGAAACCACTGGGAATAAAAAAGAGGGCGCATTTAGAGGCGTAGAGGTGAAGCACCAAGGTCTGCAGCTCTTTGGAGGTACAGCCCACCACGCTCAGAGACATAAGGGCTCTCCTGCCGCATCCGTAGGACTTCAAGGGCGTCAAGAGCTTTGAGGCTTTTCTGTTTTCCCTCCTTTCTTTAGATGGAGTAAGAAGGACCATCTCTGCATTACCGCTTCCTGAAATTTGTTACCAAGTACTGTTGAAGCCAGGACACATCTCTGAAGTGAGCAGCTACTCAAATCAAAACTTCCATTATGGCCAACTCCCTGGGTCACCCCTGATTTATGCCCCAGTACGCCCTCAGTTCTGTCCTGAAGAAACTTCTATCACTCTTCCTTTGTTGAAACGCTGAGCAGAAAGGTGGCTGAACCAAAGAGGTGATGCCTCTTCCAGCACACACACCACTCATCTCACCGAGCTGAGGCTGGGCTGGGCCCCACGGGACTGCTGAGCACCTGCAACTGACCTGCAGTTGGCTAGCTCCTTTCCAGAACCCAGGGCCATAAAGACATCTGCCACCATGCTGCTTTGAATTTGTTTGTCAGACTGAACAAGACGGATTAAAATGATAAAAGGCAGTCTTTGAGGCAGATTTTGCTGACATGGCTCAATTTATTATCAGAGATAAAAATGAGGTTTCCCATTCACCTCTGAGGTCTCTCTCAAGAAAAATATGAGGCAAAACACACGAAGTTCTGCATCAGTGCAGGCGGTGCAGACAGTGAAACGTTTAATATTAAATTTCTCCACTTTAGAAACTTCCTTCCTTTGCACTTAACAAAATCACAATTATAAAACCTTTTTAGGGCATATTCCAAATTAAACATACCATTACTGCCTGATTTGTACAACTCAGGACTAAAATCCTTTTAACTGGAGTCGGAGAACCTGATATTTAATTAGATACAGCTTGTCTCCTAAAGCTGAGTATTAGTCAAGATAAATTATGTAATTTAACAGTTTAGGGGAAATGCTACACATACCGAAGTGATGACTTCAAGATCCTTCAGATATGTTCTCTCAGTGGTGGAGACTTCTTTAGCAATGAAGTATGCTTTGTCAGTTGGGAATCTCTGCAAAATTCATAAAAAGAAAAAAAGATACAATAATTTGAGCCTCAGTTTCTAAAAGAGTCCTAGTTATAAGAAAGTCCTAACTGAAGTGACGCATTTCAAACTTACAATCTTTGGTTGGTTGGTAACAAGGCTGAATAAACTCTTATTCTCCTTTTTGTGCGAGAGGAACTAGAATAAAGAATGAGTTTCTATGATGAGAAATTGTCTAGGAATGTTTCCTTCCAAGTAAATCCTACTGGCAGTGAAAGAACTCAAGTGAGTGTGTCAGTTGCCACTGAAGACTGTTCATTCAAAACTGGGCGCCTGAAAATCTAATTAATTAGGATAGTATCAGAGTGATGCAGCCTTCAAGGAAATGAATGAAAAAGAACCAGGGCAGCCTTTGTCCTGGGCATCGTGGGCTGGTGGTATTGGTTTTCAGGAAGCGGAAGTTACGTTGTTCCTGGGAACATGGAAGTGGCTGATCTAAAGGGCCAGGGTGGCAGCAGGCAGAGTCCCTCTGTTAGGTGGGCAGGTGGCACTGCCTTAGCGAGGTCTACCATTGGTTTTGCTTCTCTTTAAACTGTAAAAGTCAGTAAAAGGAAACCAATCCCTTGATGTTGCCCATCCTGCTTCCTTCCTACAGGAGTCCACCCCATTCCACCTCTGGGGATACACATGAAGCAGAGATGAGACCAGGTACTTGTGCACCAGTGTTCCCAGAACATTAGGCAAAATGGCCAGATGGAGGAAACAATTCAACTGTCCATCAGTGGGTGGATGGATACACAAAATGTGGTACCTCCAGACCGTGAAAGGCCAGCCAGCCTTAAAAAAGAAGGAAATTCTGATGCAGGCTACAACATGCATAAACCTCAATGTTATGCTCAAGAAATAAGCCAGTCACAAAGGCACAGACACCGCATGATTCTGCTTTATCACTCTTGCTCTGTCACGAAGTCAGGTCCGACTCCGCGACTCCATGGACTGTAGTCCATCGGGCTCCTCTGTCCATGGGATTTCCCAGGCTGAGTATACTAGGGTGGGTTGCTATTTCCTTCTCCAGGGGATCTTCCCATACGAGGGATCAAACTCGTGCCCCTTGCATTAGCAGGTGGATTCTTTACCACTGAGCAAATTACTGGAATTAAAAAAAACAAAACAAAAAAATCAACAGGTGAGTGCCTGCCAGTCCTCATACCTTTCTCCGGCCATCATCCTCGTCCTCAGCCCGCGGGCCAGCCTGGTCGTTAAGCAGGGGGCTGACCAAGGGGGAGGCCTGCTTGGTGTCAGGGCTCAGGTTGGGCGACAGGATGGCATTGGTGGGCACTGTTCCTCCCTGCGAGTTGATGGACAGCTCTGAAAGGTGAGGGCTGCCAGTCAGGGAGCCTATTTGGGGATGAGAAGTATTAAAAAAAAAAAAAAAGTAATTTCTTCTGGGACCCAGTCTCCACTTACAATTTTCACCTTTCAAACCTTTAGAAGCTTAGACTACTATATTACTATATGGCACGCTTAAAATGCCCTCCATGACTTTCTAGTTGTTTTTTCCCTAAGTTGCAACAGCCTTCATCCTTAAGATACCATTCAGTGGAACCACAGTTACGTCATTAATGATAAGCTGGAGAACTCTGCATAGAGCATAATTACAATAGTTTAAAAAGCATTGTGTATCTGCAAATAGCATCTTCATCTCCTAACTACTTCCTTAATGTCTTAAGAATTACTCGAGAAAGACACAGGGTATATATCACAAGGAGATGTGGAAAATGACTAGAAAATAGCGCTATTCTAATAGAAGACTAAAGGACTTGGGACACCCAGGACAGACTACATCTTGGAACAATGGGTCACAGCTAAAGAAAGGGAAAGCAGCTACCTCCCCATTCTACAAGAACAGAAGCAAGCTGGTTATACCTGGTGATGGCACTCCATGTCTCTCTCACTGTTTGGGACAGAAACACTAGTATCACAATTATAGCAAAGGTGATCATTTAAAAATGCAAAGCTGGAGGTTATCACATTATCGCAATTCCCCCTTTTGAGTCAAAAATGACAGGTAATTAGTTATTCCTCTGAAAACGATACCAGATCGTAGGAAAATGTATAATTACCCATTATGAGTCAACCAAATGAGATGACATGCACATGAAAACTCTTTGCCAACAGCATTTTGCAAATACCAATACCTCAACCTATTGAAACTAAGTGGGATACTTCAAAATCTACTTCTAAACTCAAATGTTTCGGCCTAACAGATCTATAATTCTCATGCAGACTCATAGAAACTAGGATTAGGATGAACATACTTTAAGTAGCCTGCAGCCCTGTCAGTTACCATCATAGAGAAAAACTACGTGAATGCTTTCTCTATTTTCCAATATCCAGTTTCATGGTTGTGGATACTCAGCCCAGTATCAAGAAGCTCGGGGAGAGAGGTGAAGGGTAGTTTTCTGGGAATTCCCCAGTTTGTTCACCTCTATCCTGTCTCTCTGGATTCATTCATATTTGCCTGGACATTTCAAGATAGGTCTGCCTCGAATGGAGCTGCTGGAGTTGGGTCGTGAACGTGACCCCAGTATGAATGAACCATGCAGAAACCCCCACCAGGCCCCACCCAGTCTCAGGTCTCCCAGCTAGCCGTGTTACCTACATATGGGGAGAAAGCCACCACGCCCACAAAAACTACAGAAAGCAGACGTCCTGCCCACTGACTATTGGTCAGTACAATCACCCTTGAAGAACAAGATTAGAAAATGTCAGGACAAGTTAGATTCCAGAAGTTTGCATTAAAAAAAAAAAAAAAAAAAACCCTCCATTTCAAGGTCTTGCATTTTCATAAACATCATTATAACAAAGTCCTGATGTTAGACAAAGACCCAATCACCCCTCTCACACCACCAGACCCAGGAAAACCCGGAGAAAAAGGCCAGAAATTGCTTCACAAATGTCAATTTTATTGACACTAGTGCACAACTGAATACAATAATTTCGAGAGAATTTGAACCCGTCAAATAGAAATAGTGACAACAATCATAACTGCAATTGATTCAAGGTACTATGCTATTCTCTTAAGGAAAAAAAAAAGAATCACAAAAAGAAAAATGTTATCACTACAAAGAGGAGTTAGAAAAAGAGAAATTCTGGCAGTCTGTCTGTAGATTGAAACATTTCATGCATTTGTGAGTCGCTGCTGGAGAGTCACTTTTTATTTGTTCACATCTGACGCAATGTGGGGGCTTACCTTCAGTTCTCACAGTGAGTGAGACCAGGTGAGGCAGTTTAAGTGAGACCGTGCTGGGCCTTGAATCTGCGGTGACGCGGACAGAAAAAGCACTTGCCTCGTCATTGAAAGAGTTGGAGCCAAGAACAAAAAGCAGTTAGAAGGCTAGCGTGGACGAGGAGTGTGGGTGGGGAGATAGTACCAAGGAAGCCTTGGACCACACCCAGCAGCAGATCAAAAACCAGCTGCCACATCGCGAGGGTGAACACACTCGAGTGCAGCCAGGTCCACCCTCCAAGGCCGAAAGCTGTTGTTGCTGCCCTTGTGAATTCCCCTGGGGACGCTTCGGTTTGGTAGACCCTGTGGGCCGGAAGGACGATCTGACAGACAGGGCTCTTGGAGAGGTGCCACGCTGCCAAGAAGGAAGGACACGTGGCAGAGAAGATAGCCATCTAGAAGGCTCCCCACTGGAGACAGGAATCAGAAAGTGGGGCACTGAGAATTAGCCCAATGGCAACTGTGCTCCTAGGTAGAGTCAGGGAGTTCGAGAGTCCTACAGTTCTGGGTCCAGCTACGTTTTCACTTATCAGGTGGCCTAAAGATGTGTGTGCGTCACTAACATTACACGTGCAATACACAACTCTGGGGGAGGACCAAACTACAGTAGACAAAGTCCATTTCCAGAGAGGTTACTTCAGTTGGCTTCGTGCCTTATCATGGGGCCCGAGAAAGCCAAGGCGATGACAGTAAGACCAATAGATCAATAAATGCCAAGCAGCCTGTTCTAGAAATCTATCAGCAACGCTAAGGAGGGGAAGGATCCAAAACTCTGACGCTGGATTTTACCAATCTGAGCCACATCCGTGGAGAACAGCCTCTTTCCTCCCCTTGCAAGAGAAACTCCTCAAGGCTTTGCAAGTTCAAGGATGACAGGGTTGCAAACACAAGCAGGTAGATTCATTCACCATTCAGCAGCCAGTGGAATATGCGGACGGGAGTCATTAGTAGAATCTGGCAGCTTGATGAGTAATTAAAATTCTCTTTCGGCTAAGAGCCAGTGTGTGGCAAGGGTCGGTACAATCTGATGTCCACAAGGGGCCTGCCCTTGCTCCAGTGTGAGGACCTGTGACCCAAACGTCACTGTCTGAGGTCACGGTTATCAGAGCTAGATGTAACCAATTTTCACTGAAGTAGTCCATTTTACAAAAAAACAAAAGGCAAGCAAACACGGGGGCGTTAGATAAAATGAGTCTGCCAGGTTTCTGCAGCTTCATTAAGCCTGCTCTCATCACAGTCTGTCACCTGCCTTGAAGGTGCAGCCCTGCACGCCGAGGAGAAATGGCCACTGGCGTCCACTGCTACCCTTGAACATATTAATGCCCAGGAATTGTATATCTTTCCTCCTTGACACAGTGTTATACATCTCCTTCACTGACACAAAGGAACTTCTTTGAGCAAGGGGCTCTAGGTAAAA
>SJYT01044883.1:228190-408382 GCA_006410635.1 Cephalophus harveyi
GGGGGGGGGGGGGGGGGTGTCATCTAAGAAAAGCACCTGGTTATTAAGGCAATGGGTAGAAAGAAGTATGAGATTAGAAAAAGATCAGTTATACCTTGAAAATCTGGAAGCTTTTGATTCTAAAAAATAAAATAAAATAAAAGTTTCCCCCTATTTTTAGAAATCGCCCTGCATGTTTTCAGCATTCAGTTATATTTCTGGTTTATAACCTTCAGGTCCCTTACCTGTACCAAATAACTTCCTGATACCCTCCCTCCCTACCCTTCAGCTGTATCCAGCGGGATGAATTTATGTCACTCCCAAGGACTAAACACACCTTCACCAATGTTACTCTTGAGGGAGGCATTTCTGCTAATTGCTTTTAAAAACCCTTTTACATGTACACGTTCTCATGGCACAGACAATTATGGAACTTCAAATTAGCACTGCAATATTTATGGATTCCAGTTTATCATCCAGCCTGGAAAATGGCTTATCACTTTAATGTAAAATACATTCATAATTCTTCTCTCTGGCTGCACATGAGGAAGCTGGGTTTGCAGCCTTACCCACACTGGGGCATCTCTCCACCAACTCTCCGGCAGAGGCACATAAACGGCAGGAAGATAGTTTATGATCAATGAGCCAAACTCGCACCCTCCTTCCCCTTCTACGACTAGGCACAAGCCATTGGATAACCATCTCTTCCTCCGACTCTATTAAAGGCTTAAGAGCCAACTCACATAAGCCTGGGAAAAGAGAATTTTCTGTTTTTCAAGTCATAAAAAAATGGCATTTCAAACACCTAGTTGTACCTGCCCTGTTTTAAATTAGCCAATAAATTGGGAATCTTCGCTTTCAATTAGATAAGTGTTATTTTTCCTGTTAAGGAGTGAATCAGAAAATCTGACTTTAAAAACAATCATCCACAGGTTTGTGAAATACGAAAATATCTGAGATCGAGAATCCTGATGAAAACAAGACCATTGATGGCTTTCTCAAGTCCTCTTTCCAAAATTTAGAGAGTACAATGACTAAAAAACTATCCATGCAAGTTCCTCAGTATTTCCCCCAGAGTTACACATTTGACAAGCTTCTAAATGTCATTCTTCCATCATTACTTATCTTTTGTTATTTGGTTCTAAAATATAGGAGATTGCATCTCTATGTACCCACAATGTGCTTCAAAGGTACACAGAGAAAATACATTACAGATGTAGGTTTTCATTTATTTTTAAAAAAGACTCTTTCTAAATCCACAATCTCCCTCTAAAAGAGAAGACAAACTTTCTTTGGAGATGGCTGCATTTGAAAGCCAGTTATCGAAAAAAAAAAAAAAAAAGGTCAGTATTGTATTGATTCATGGCTAGTTTCCAGAACAAGCATGATTCATTCTAGTCTGATAACGAAGCTGGATCCCACCCCAGTGGACTGTGTGAGGGGAAAAAAGGGCTGACCAGTATTTCATTGAAATTACAAGATTCCATAAGAAAAACCAGATTACAGGATTACCAATCAGAGCAGGGTTGCCTTCTTCTCGACAGCTTAGGTTGTTGTGGGAAATATATGTGCTTCTTAGACCAAGTTCCTTGAAGAAAAATTTTACAAGGAGCCAAACATCAGCGTTGCTGTTCCTCACGAAGCAATTCAGAAAAGCAACAGTGACCCAAGTTGCAGAAAAATAAAGAGAAATGCTGCGAATGGGAGAATATGGTGGTGGCAGGGGTCGCAGTGCTGGGTTGGGGTACACGGTGCTTTGAACCAGTGAAAAACACCATCTTGTACTTAGAACAAAGCTTCAGGCATCAGTAGGAAAGAACAGTTACAATTGACAGTTTTTACAGCAAGATACCTGTTAGGTCAAGTACAACCCTCTTCCGGTTGAGATTGACAAAAGCTATTAATCCCATGCATACACCATGACATGAGTTTGGCCTTCCCTGCTTAAAGAATCACCGAGTTCACTGTTACTGGAGAAACCAGCTACCATCCCAGTGGAATAAATCCATGCTTTAGTGAGACACTGTGCTCAGCTGTGGCGAGAAGATGGAACCAGACAGTATCTGTGAGAGCCTACATTCTAGGTAGACAGCAAACCATTACTCAAACAGCTCATTGGCCACAGGCGCCAACTAGGGTGGAATCACAGAAAGTTCTCTCTACATTTCTACCTACCCGACTCCCTAACAAAACACACAGCTAAACTCTTATAAGCTATATAAAGTTTGCTATTCCCTTTGGAATAGAAATGTGCATGTGTGCTTAGCTGCTCAGTCATGTTCAACTCTTTGCGACCCCATGGATTGCAGTCCACCAGGCTCCTCTGTCCGTGAGATTCTTTTCCAGGCAAGAATACTGGAGTGGTTGCCATTTCCTCCTCCAAGGGATCTTCCAGATCCAGGGATCGAACCCATGTCTCCTGAGTCTCCTGCACTGCAGGTGGACTCTTTACCACTAGCACCACCTGGGAAGCCTATTGGAATAGATGCTCCCATTGAACAATAGGAAGCCTATCTTTCGGCCAGCTGTCTGATCTCCCCTATGTAAGCTCCTTCACAGATGCTCTCTGTTTCCATGAGCCCTGCTGTGCCCCCCCCACTACAGAGATCCTGCTCACTTCCAAAGGCCACCCCCACCCCCACACAGTATGAAATGCAGGCCTGGAGAAAATGAAGTCATGAAAACGAAGTCCGTTCTGTTCATCTTCTATTTCCCCATCTTTAGTGAAATACGGTACCACCGAGCAAGACCACTCAGGATGTCTCCGTGGTAAAGCTTGCTGTTTAGTGAGCAGGATCACTGTATTCTAGAAGAAACAGGTATTCCAAGTACAAATTGGTATTCAGTCATGTTAAAAAAAAAAAAAGACGTCAGACAGTGCTCCAACAATGCAGGGAACAGAAGGTACACCATGCTCTGAGGATAAAGACAACGCTGGGGGGAAGAAAAAAAAGCTTTCTTTTAGGTAGGTACATGCTGACCATCCAGGGCATACCATGGCACGACAGAAAAATGTTTTCTCAACTCGATTAAACAAATGACAAAAATGAGAATGAAGTCCCCAGTCTTGTCTATTGTAAAATTAGCTTAGCGTATTAGAAATTTTTAATAAAATATTAAATATGCACACAGAAAGAACAGAAGGGAATTGGGTTAATAATAAAGGCCAAGCTTGTGAGATGGGGTTAGTTAGGTTCTCATGGCACCTTTCCAGGCAGAAAGGAGGTGAGGGCAAGGGACTGAACCCACTGGCCATTCAGGTGCGAGTGTAGACGGCAGCGGGGGCGTGTCCTCGACTAGGGAAGGCTTATCTTCGGTCTTTCTATAAACCATTGTGGGCAGAGTGACAAATGCTTTCTTTCTTACAAAGGAACTTCCAGGCCCAGGAAAAAGCAATTGCTGGCCTAGTTTCAGGAGCCAGAAAGGTCATCTGTGAAAATGACAGGCCCATCACAGGTTCCAAAATGATCCCGCTATTGTTTCCTATTTGAGAGGCAGTCAACAACCCCAATTTATAATAAAGGAAAAGCACTGCTTCCAAACTCTCAAACTAACACCTCCACCTCTTTCGATGCTTTTTTACCACACACACACACATCACACACACACACTGCTCCTCCCTCTCTCATTATTTTGCATTTGGCAGTGATTTCTAACTACTACTCTTCAATAGCCTGATGTCTTTGCACTTGGCCCCTAGCAGCAAGCTCACGCAATTCCTAGGACCATTTCCATGGTTACATCAACAGTATCTGCCTAGGAGCTAGCTAACCTTCCACACTGGCTCTCGAGTACACCCTTAGATCAGATAATCCATGTCAACTGCAATGAGGTTTTAATCCTCCTACTTTCAAATGTAAAACCTCCCCAAGACATATCAGGGTAACCTGATCTAACACCCACACCAAGATGCCAAGGAGCTGTCTCCTACCAGAAGTCACAACTGAACACCAGGGGCCAAGAAGGCTGCCGAAGGCTGTTTTCAGGCTAAGCTGTGATGTCTGCATTGTTTAGTCCGTCCACAAGGACACGATCCTGAACAAATCAGGGTCTCTGATTTTTAAAGCTTTAAGGAAAAGATTTTTTCATTCTACTCCAGGTTCCGCCAGGGTTTTAACTGTTTTCATTGGAAAAGGAATAAAAAAAAAAAGTTTCCCATGTTGGAGGGTTCGTCAATGTTTTCTGGAGTGATGTGTGGTGAATTTTATGAAGGAAGACCTTTTTTTGTTTCCACAAGATTCAACTCATCTCCTTTCAGATATATCTATGACATATAAATCAGCATTTGCAACTTCCATTCATAGAGGAAATACTCAAAATCTCTAAGTTTCCCAGAAAACAGTAATAGTCCTTTTCCAAGTATGTGTTCAAACAGGTGGAAATCAGGCCACTTTTGATCTTTGATGTCTAAAATACTAGGCCAAATCATGGGTATTTTTGCTTTTCATGATGATGATGATTTTTTTATCTTTAAAAAGGCTGCCACATTAAGTGGCACGCTTATTTTGATCCAAAAGTCATGGCTTCAATTTAAAAACCAGCAACCGGTGTTAAGAGGTATACACAGTGTACACTAGAGACCGGAGTTCCCTGTATTACATTTCACTTAACTATACAGAAACAGATGGAATTAGACTAACAAGGAAAACACAGCACCAGTGAATTCTTTAAATGTCACCAGAGGCAAGTGTTTTAATCACTTCTTTCTTGCAGAGGCTCAGCCACTGGTACCTTTCTTTCCATACATTCTTATGAGCTTGCTAACATGGCTGACTGTAAAACTCATCTGAGAGCTATTAGCAATGGTTTCAAAATGTCCACCTCTTCCACGTTAAAAGAAACTTACTCTATTGCAGAGGTTGCGCTGAAAGATTCTTCTGCAGTTTGATTTGTAAAATCTGCAGCAAGAGAGTTGATCCTTGGACAACACTGCAGGGGTCAGGGGTGTAGACCCTCCGAACAGTAGAAAATTCACAGGTAACGTGGAATCGGCCCTCTGTGTTATATATTTACACTTCCGCATCTGCGGATTCAACCAACTTTGGATTGCGTAGTGCTGTATTATTTACTACTGAAAAAATATCCAAGCCTAAGTAGACCTGCATTATTCAAATCCATGTTGTTCTTCTAAAGTCAACTGGAGAGAGGAAGGCCAGCCTTAGAGTCATTAAGCTCTTCAAAGGATGGATGTTTATACAGTACAAAGGAGATGAAGAACAAAAGAGCCTTTCTTGGGGAAGCAACTCAGAGAGCTCTTTAAATTCTGGTTAATAAAAATAAGGACTCAGACAAAAAAGAGTGATCGAAACAGAAGCAAATAAACTCAAACCTAATGAGGAGGACCCCAAGTTTCTTAAGGCTGGGCCTACCTGTAGTCACTAATGACTTCAATTGCACCAAACCCATGAATATTCACTGGAAGGGCTGATGCTGAAGCTCCAATAGCTTGGCCTCCTGATGTGAAGAGCCAACTCAATGGAAAAGACCTTGATGCTGGGAAAGGTTGAGAGCAAGATGGGAAGGCAGTGACAGAGGATGAGATGGTTGGATGGTATCACCAACTCAATGGACACGAGTGTGAGCAAACCGTGGGAGATAATGAAGGACAGGGAAGCCTGGCGTGCTGCAGTCCAAGGGGTCACAAAGAGTCGGACACAACTGCGCGACTGAATAATAGCAACACTGTGCTGAAGTAGGGAATAGCATTTTAAGTGGAAAAAGTTGATTAAAAACATAGGAACGCCGGTTAAAGACAGGAAAAAGGGAAGCTGATATGCATGTTCACCAGTTTTAACAAAATTTAAAATGGCATCTTAATATTTTAATTGTTTCTTCTTTTAGAAACTGCTTGACAACACAGTCAAAACTGATTCGAGAGCTAAGATGCAAGCGGGGTTTCTGATTCAACTGTGGACCTGCTGGGTTCCGTATACTTGGGAATTTCATGAGGCTCATGTTATATGTTGGTTTTGCAAAAAAACAAAAAAAACCACATTGCTTGGTTTGAATCTTCAAAGCGGTTCTGAAGACTCAAGTGGGAATTATTCACATTGTAAGTGGAGGCCACAGCAGCACAACTTGGTGAGATAAACCCGTGAGAAGCTTCCAAATGAGTCACACATGCAGGGGAGAATCTGGCCCACAGACGTTCTTTAATTAAATGCCTGTCTAATAAAATGTTGTCAATGGCATACAGATGACCGGTAAAGGAGCCAGGGCAACCGGTTGTTGAGTTCTGGAACTCATTAAGTGCATTTCTTTATGCTACGAGAATTTCTTGCATTTTTATCTTGCCCCGAATGAGCAACAAAAAAGTATCTACCGCAAAAGGGTCTATAATTTACATATTTTGAAATATTACCGAGAGAAAGATATTAATGCAGGGAGGCCATGGAGTAGCCCTGAGTGGCTTGAACATTTCTGCTTCTGTATCTGGCTTGTTTTTCATCTGAGGCCTTAAGAAGACATCATTGCATACAGCAGCCACGATGAGAAGACCTGGCTTCCTTGTTGATGCAGGCAACCCCCTCCACTAGCTACTGCCTTAGAAAAACTGGCAGACAGGTCTTGGGAAACCCTTTGGAAATCTGAGAATTCACGGGCCTCTCATCTCTGCTGCCCATTCTGTTTATACTCAGGCCCATCTCTGACCTCCCTGCACTTAGTTCAACTTCATGGATGTGTCTGCCCTTCTCAGACCACACAGGGAGATTGCAAAGGCCAGGGAAGGGCTTGGGGACCAGTCTCGCTAGGGGCAGGAGCATGGAAGGTAGGAGGGTGGAGGCTGTTGGCTTTCCCGGACAACCTCACATCAGGGAACTGGCTCTACCGCCAGCTCCCAGAACACTTAGGCTGACTCCCCCAGCAGCGCAGGCAAGCTCTCCCAGAGGCAACAAGTGAATATTCTGAGCACTTCAGAACACATGGCTTTTGAACAAACCATACCCCTCCGCCTGTGCCCCTCTTTTCCTGTAAGCACCATGATCCACAGCAAAATTGCCACTCTCACAAAGACTGGCTGAGAAGCAGAAACTGAGTTGTTTGGCTGGTATAAACCAACCTGAGAGAAACTCTCCCAGTGACCCTAAAAGTGGAAGATCTTGTCAGTATAGAACTGTGCACACCACTGTTGATCAGTTGCTTTGGAAAACACTTTAGATAAAAGCCTACTTCTTCAGGCTAAAGCAAAACAAAATAATTAAAGGAATATGTTTTGCTTTGGGATTTACATCTGATGATTCACATTCTAAGCCGGATAAGTTCATACCTTTCGCTCCTCCACATTTCATGATCAGACTGCTATATGATTAGAGGTGAAAATAAAACTCATTTGGGCAAACCACCTTCACAAATAAACCACAGATTCCAAATGTGACTCTGTTTAACTCACATTTGACTACTTTTTATATAGCAAGCTGACATCTTTTTCTAAGTTGAAAACAGGAAAAGCAAAATTGGGATATAAACTGCAAAAACCCCACAATAAAAAGCAGAAGTTCCTCTTAACTAGTATGGACTCTTAACAGCCTAAGCCTACATGATTCCTAGCCTTCATGATTTTAATTATTACTCCACACGAGAATGTCAAAAAATAAAATATTGAATCCAAAAGTTCCTAGTGCATTAAGATGCCACAAAGAGTAAAACGCTGAAGTCTAGAGGAAGGCTGAAGGCTAGAGGAAGGCTCTGGTTTTAGCTTTGTCATGCAATAGCTATAGGACAGCATGAAGTCTCTTATCTTCATCAGAACAATGTTTCTCAACAATAAATGAAGGTTTAACCAAGGTGACCGCTAAGATCCCTTCTGGTTTTAAAATTCTGTGACTCTGTTAAATATGTAAGTCTAAAGCAAGACATGAAGAGACTACTTCAATGAACATCTTTTAAGCTATCCAGTAATCAATTTGATTCATCAATCATGCACTGAATCAAATGACTAGGAAGATAAAGCCAAAGTGTGCATAAAAATGGATTAAATTTTCAGAATCTTTAAAACCAATGTCTTGACCTTCATGTGGACAGTCATGTGTGAACCACAGGGTCTGTCAATATTTTTGCTTGTTCAACGCTGCTGCCAAATTCTACTCAGTTTCCTAAACACGTTTAGTTAGCGCTTCCTCATGACAAAGCCACATGATGAGTTTTTATAAGGCCACTGGCAAGGCGGCACCCCAGGGATGGATCACTGTTACAACTCTTTCCAATAGTTTTGTAGTTACTTAGGATCTAAAATTTTTGTTCTACAATTTATCTTTAAAATAATTTTTAAAAAAGTACCAAAGACTTAAAAGTACCAAAGAGCAGGCAAAGTACCAAAACACGAAAAAAAATTTCATTTGCAATGCTTTTCTTATTCGGCAAGCAAGCCAACATTTCAGCTAACACTTCCATCACATTCCACTAGGTTCTAGAAGGCAACAGCATCTGGCCGAGAAATGACCCTGGCTGCCTAGCAGAGCCATCTGGGGAGCCCAAGAGGCGCTCCAGACCAGTTATATCTCAATTTCCAGGGTCAGGGCTCAGGCAGCAACCATTTTCAAAATGTCTCAGGTGATTCCAAAGTGCCGCGAAGGCCGAGAAGCAATGCAAGTTCAAACCACCTTCCATCTGAAATGCAGGAATACTCGGTGGAAGGCACTAGTATAGGTGGGACGATTTAAAAAGAAACCAAACCTCTCACTACTTCCACTTTCTTTTTTTCCTGCACAGAGAAACAGCCCGAAGTCACTTATCCGGGGAGAAGACACTGTTCCTGAGAGTGTGACTGTTAAGAATATGCATAAAAATCAACCAAAGGCCACGAGACTGGGAAACAGTCCTTCTTGCAGAGTGCACTATTCAAAGGCAGGCGCCGAGTTTGCTAACTTCTTGGTGACAATAGCATGCACCCTTCGAGATCTTCCTTTCTCCTGTGTCATCACTCCAAAGCATCTCTGTGCTTCACCAAGAGGTTCTGACAGCCAGTTACAGCTTCTTCAAGCATCACTAACATTTGACTCACGAAAGCAAACTCAAACCAAACCAGCAATCCCACGTCAATTATAGTTCACGAAGATTTATATCATTTCACCGGAAGTCTGCCAAGAAGAGAAAGAATTCGTGTTTCTGATTTAAATATTCATTAGTCTCCACCAAGATTTCAACCACGCTTCATCTCAACAAGCAACCAACTTACACTGGGCCTGGAATTTTGTCAATTCCTCACTTTATGAGGCATAGCAAAGCAGTCCTCCTTTTAAAGTAGGGGTTCAAAGTAAAGCCTGCACCTTTGCTGGGACCTCAATGACACTTTAGTCCCAACACTCAACCAAATGGGAGAATGATCTGTGTACATGATTAAACATACGTAGAAAATTTCCATGTAAATACGACACACTATACACAGGATCAGATTCATTACAGTATTTCTTCCTCGCCTTCAACCAGAAAGAGAAACAAGCTCTTGGCATAATCAGAGAAACTTGTCATGATATGTGAAGTTTTGTTAGTCTGAAACATTTGAGAAGTCAGGCATGGCCTATCCAAACCCGTCTGCCTAAAACTCCCTGTGACAAATGTCAATTACAAATTAACAAGCAGCTAGGACTCATCCTCCCCTGGGAAACCCTGGACTCATGACACCAGGTTTCCAACCTTTGGGGACTGGTCCTCCTGTCTCCTCATTCATCCTCCTCTATCTCCTGGTTCAGAGGCAGGCCACCCAAGGACTTCTTTGTCCTCACCCTGGAGGGGGAGCTCAGTACGGCTGGATTGCCAAACACCAGGGGCCGGCTCAGAGGGTTCACCATTTCAGAATCTGAATCGCTGGATTCACTCCCACTGCTGGTTGAGCCCTCAGTCATTTGCAGAGGTGCCTTGCCAGCAGTACCCACTGACCGCGCCATCCTTGAGGTTGGACCCATGAGAGGTGTGCCATTAGCTAGCATTCTACCTCCTAAACCAGCCAGGCCTCCCTTTCCAAGCCCATCGGGCATATCCATTGCCTCCGGGGTTGAGGCTACCTGGCTAAGAATGAGTGGATCTGTCTCTGACTTGTTGTATCTAAGATTCCTTAAGCATGGCCTTTGTGAGCTGGGGGAACCGTTTTCATAATGGGGCTCCTGGCTTGGGAAACTCTCTCCTCCCACACCTCTCTCTCTGCGGTCATGTGTGTTTTCAGAAACATAGCCTTGAGACCCGGTCCTGTCCCAGCTCAGACTTGGACTTGAACTCCTGCTGCTGGGAGACAAGGCAGTGGCCAGGGGGCTGTGACCGCCTGAACCTCTGAACATCTCATCTATCAGAGAGCTGTGTCGTGGGAGTCTGGGGCTCCCGCTCAGATCAAAGCTGAGGTCTGCTGAGTCATCGTCAAGGAATTCTCTGGAAGGGGGCCGGGAGGACTTGGCAGGGTGAGGGGCAGCCGGGGGCCTAGCCTCTATTCGCCTCTCATCATCCCTGGACGGCAGATAAACGCCACTGGTCACGTCAGCCTCATAGTTGTCATTTGTTTGGGACCGGGACGCGTGCTCCCTGAGCAGGTCGGATTCACTGTCTACGTCACTGCAGTCAATGAAAGGAATGGACGCGCTGCTGCCTCGGGCAGCCTCGGATGCTGGACCTGTGCTTGGCTGCGGGGGCCGCGGCCTACTCTGCTGGGGCCTGTCCTTAACGAGCTCCTCGTCCGCCGCCGCCGCCCCGCCGGCCGCCTCTCCCTTCGCGCCCCCGGCCGGGCTCCTGGACGGGCCGGGGCTGCGCCGCCGCTCAGCGTCCTCGGCCGACGCCGCGGTCAGGCCCCCGCCCTGCGGGCAGCTCTGGCCGCCCGGGGCTTCGGAGCCTTCTCCGAGAAGCAGAGCCTTGCGCTCCGAGTGGCCCAGGAATGCTTGAGAAAGCCGGCCCTCCGGTCCTGGAACAAAGCGCCCTGGCACTAAGCGGGCCCTCCCAGGGGTGTCTTGCCAGGTTCCCGAATGTTCTTTCAGGGTCCCCGGCAGCCCAAGTGAGGCAGGGCCTCAGCATTCTAGGACCCGGGGTCTCCCAAGTTTTCTTTGGAACAAGAGCGCCCTTCCCGCCCACAGGGAGCTTCCCGAGGTGGAGTGGGGGCAGGGGGCAGAGGAAAAGGCACCCGCCCAGGGTCCCCGAAGGCCAGTTGACACGGATTTCAGACAAATGACAGAAACCATCTTTGTTTCAATGCCCAAGGGCAGGAATGAGCTGGTCACGGCTCTCTCTGGAGTCACACAATGAAAATCGCCTTCGTGTGCTTCCCCAACAAAGCTCTTATTCTCCTGTAGAGAAAACCCTGAGAGCACATCCAGGGACCAGCTCCGGGGCAAACGAGCTCTGGCCACCCTCAGAGCAACAGTGATAATGGGTTCGCCTGCCAACTGCGGGCGCTGCCCTGTAACACGAGCCCTGGGAACTGGCTGCCCAGTCAAGTCCTCTGCCAGCGTGAGGTTCTGACCTTGGCACCGAAGGGGAGCTACACCCATCCCTCGAGAACAAGGTTCCTGACACCCGGCCACAGCTGGAGGAGGAGGGTGGGCTTGGCTCTGGGGGGCCCCACCAGCCCTCCACTGAGCTCAGGCCAGCGAGAAACATCCTCGGGAGCAAGGGCGTGGGAGGGAGAGGGGCAGGGATATAGGCCGGGGTCTCGGAGCCCAGGCTTCAGAGGTGAGGGGCGCAGACCCTGAGTCTGGTCAGGGTCAGAGCACAGAGCTCGACTCCCCAGAAAACACCCCTGAAGGGTGAAGGACGAAGACCTCAAAAGCAGCCCCGGTCCTCAGCAGAGGACGTCTGGTGGCAAACAGCTATGAGAGCGACTGACACCATCACTGACTTGTTTCGGCACTTCTGAATTTGGCTCTGACGGCTGTGTAGCAAGGCTTCGGATGGAATGGATCTTGCTGTGTTTCCTGGGAGAAATCACACAAGACAGACCAAGTTAGATGAGTTGTGGGTTTTTTTTGTTGCTGTTGATTAAAAAACAAAACAGCAATAGGTACTCACTCAATAGTGAAGGCACCTAAAGTAGTCTGGATAAATGATCCCTGGAAACAGACCCCGCCATCCCTTCTATAACACCCGTAGGATCCAGGGGTTGCTTCAACCTTGAGCTAGTTCTCGGCATCCCTAGCTTTTCTGCTGGATTGGTCCAGCTGGTTGGGAGCACCAGCTACTGAACGCTCACTCTCTAGTTATGGGAAATGTCGCCGGGAGGGAGAAGGTGGCTGGACTTGGGAAAGCTCTGAATTGCAAGCGATGGTATGATGATACGAAATCAATTTGTGTCTCTGGGTAATGATTTTGTAGATCAGTTCTATAATAGAGGCCACTGGCACTAATCGGCTGACTCCTTTGCAGCGTTCGGTTCAGAGAAAAGGCCCTGCCCCAGGAATGAATTTACAGACACCACAGCAGAAGATTTCAGTGGATTTCAGTGCCACTAACACCTCCCCTTTAATCTTTTCTTTCCCTTAGGTAGGTGGCCCCACCTTCCCAGGGAGTAAGCATTAGAAACCTTTAAGGCATTCACACACGTGTGCAACCCCATGGACTGTAGCACGCTAGGCTCCTCTGTCCATGGGATTCTCCAGGCAAGAATACTGGAGTGGGTTGTCATTTCCTTCCCCAGGGGATCTTCCCAACTCAGGGATCGAACCCAAGTCTCTTATGTCGCCTGCATTGGCAGGCGGGTTCTTTACCACTAGTGCCACCTAGGAAGCCCATTCACACACATCAAACTGTAGAGAGAATAAACTTCAATGTCTATCCAGCTTTTCTTTAAAATACTCCAAAGTAACACGCCAAAGCTCTGGAGCACCCACATTCTGAGTCAGAGAGAGCAGGGCCCCTTCTCATATGATCCCCAAAACACTAATTTAAATCATCTGAAAAAATGATGGGGTTTGTTACATCTAGATAAACAGGCAAATAACCTTCTGAACCTTATGTCTCTGGATATGGGGAGGGAGAAACAAGCCCAGTTCTGAATCACGACAAATATACAAAGATGGTCATGGCAGTGTGTTTGTTTCAGCAAAGCAAAACACCCAACAACAAACACCCTGTTTGTCAACAGGGAATCAGATAAATTAAAAATAATACTTTCATGATACCATAAAACAATGAACCTAGATCTCAAACTCAGGGTAGGGTTTAAGAAGCAAGATGCCCAATTATGTACAAGTAATACTGCTTATTCAAATGAAAAAGGACATCCCCAGGGCAATTCTGCCTATTCTCTTGGGTGCATGAATATTTCTATTAGAAGTAACACGAATCAGGTACTTTGCCTCTGGGGAGAGGAGGAGGGGCATAATGAAGGCTGTTGCTGAAAGGGGATTTTTCACTACATCCATAACCACAATAGCTACGAATAAAAGAAGAAATAAAACCCCAGGAACAAAATACTAAAAATGTTACTAGCTAATTCTAAGTAGTAGGAACATGCATGCTTGCTGTATTCTCTGTGCTTTATTATACTTTTAAAATGTGTTCAAGTGAAAAAAGAAAAACATTAAAATAAACACTTGTAATTCTCCAGGTAGGAACATCGGAGTGGATAGCCATTCCCTTTCTCCAGGAGATCTTTCAGATCCAGGAATTGAACCCGGGTCTCCTGCATCGCAGGCAGATTCTTTACTGTCTGTGCCACCAGGGAAGCTGTTACTAAACAGTCCTTGGTGAACCAACATTTCACCCCTTGACCCTTTTCTTTTAGTCCCTCTAGGCAGAACAATGCTGAAGGGCAAAGGGCTCTGGAGCTGGGTGACCTGGGCGAGTTACTCAGCATCTTTGAGCTAATGTATCTCAATCTTTAAAAAGGGAAGAAAATAGCACTGACCTCAGAGATGGTATAAAGACTCCAAGAGTTCATATGTCTAGGGGACTTGGGACAAGGCCTGGCATATGACAAGAGCTACCAGAATTTGCTAACAACAACAATAATAAATTCTGTTTCTCTTCAATCAAACTTCATCGAGTTAAAAACTGTATGGAACTCTACTCAGTACAGTACTCTGTCATAACCTGCAATGTAGATTCTATGAGAGCAGGATACAAAAAGAGGAGATATGTGTATAACTGATTCACTTTGCTGTACACATCAGAAACTAACATTGTAAACAACGATACTCCAATAAAAATGAATTAAATAAATAAAACTAAAGAAAAGGGGTTGCAACTTTTCCAATTAAAAAAGATTTCATAGAAATACTGTCAGTTCAAATCCCCGAATATCTAAGGACTCAAGGGTGAGTAGGTTTTCACAGCGCTGTATCCCCTCTGTAAGCTCCTGTTCCTCCTCCATCCCTGTCCCCTGCCCCCTTCCTCTCACCCTGGAGTGAGGGTCTGCAGCTGTTCTTAACACTGAACAGGCAGGGCCCACCCGTGGCCCACCCACGAGAACGACTCCTCTCCAATCAGAAGCAGCACTGACATTTCTCTTACCTTTCAAACTGCACTTTCTTATGTCCGCCTTCTTTAACATAGTCGAGAACCTGCTTCTGAGTCCGACCACTACAACGAAGACCGCGGGCGGGAAGGGAGAAGACAGCAAGATGTTCTCAGGTCACACTCAGCCCAGCCCTCTGCCATCTTTGCCTCCCCTCCTCCCGTAAGCAGTCCCAGGAGAACCTGTGCTTTGCTCTCCCTTCTCCGTCTCGATACATCCCTTCTCAATATAACAGAAAAAAAGTCCAACCACCCAATAATCCTGTGTTTGGTTATGGAGCAACCATCCCAAGAGCCTGTATACTTCACGAAAGCAGGACAGTTCTAGTCACCATACACGCCAGTGCCTAGGATGGAATCTGACATGCAGCAGACTCTCAAGGATTTGTTGAAAGACTGAGAGAAACTGAAGCAACGATGGGCAAGTCTACACAGCCTTTGGTGAAGATACAGCAAACCTTTTTTAAGTTTTTTTTTTTTTTTTTTCTTCAACGTGGACCATTTTTAAAGTCTTTATTGAATTTGTTATAATATTGCTTGCGTTGTATGTTTTAGTATTTTGGCTAGTGTGGCATGTGGGATCTTAGCCCCTGAATCAGGAATCCACATCCGCTGCATTAGAAGGTGAAGTCTCAACCACTGGACTGCCAGGGAATTTCCTCTACAGCAAAGGTTAACGAGGCACTTTTGCTTCCACCTAGAAAGGGAATTCTTTGTGCATTAGAGTTCCACTGGGAGCTGACCATGACTGGGTAGACAGACTCGTGGCCATCTAGGATTCAAATAGGACACAACTAGGAGCTTCTAGGCTGACCAAGCAAACACCCGATCTGCCAAGCTGTCTTGGAAGATAACTTGAAAGTCTTAGGGAAATGAATCCATGATAGACATGGAGATGGGAAGTATAATCCTTACCTGAACCGAAACGATGACCCTCGGCTAAAAAGAACAGGCTTGGGCTTTGGCTTGGGCTCTTCGAAAAGTCTAAAAAAGGCATGATGTTCAACACAGATTTTCCAGAAGGACTTGCAAAAATCCCGACTGGCCATTAGGAATTCCAAGGTATCCTGGTACGAGCTCTAAAGAGAGAAGAGAGCATCATGGGTTTTCCCATTTCCACAGATGTTCAGTTGAAAAACAGGAAAGGGGGCAGAAAACAAAGTTGTCCCATTAAGTTTTATCCATGTTATTTCATTATGGCATGACCATAAATCTACATACTGAGTAAAATACAGGTGTTCCTTATGATGCCATATTGTCATCTTTCAACCATTTTCTTCCCCACTTAATTCCTCAGAGGAATTAACAGGCGACAGGACACTCGGCAGAAATCAACATTCCCTTTGACTGAATTCATAAACAAATTCTGTTCACTTGGCTTACATTTCCTTCTTCAAAAAAACCCCAAGTATCAAAATTCCTTTTATGCCTCTTTAAATGAATCGAAACAGTTTTTCTTTCCATTCTCTCTCTCATGATTCATGCCAACTCTGAATATTGTGCTTAAGCCTTTCCTCCATTAAACAGTGTAAGATTCCAGCCTCCAGGTGGCCCCAGGACCGTACAGGAAATGAACATTTTTTTCCTGGAGCACAAAAGTATCAGTCAAGGCTGAAAAATTCATGTCCTTTGATTTGAGAAAGGGGATGTGGTAATTTTCTACTCCTAGACTGAATGCTCCCAATTTAAGTGACCAGCTTATGTAAACAAAGGTTACCACAGTCCTTAACATTCCCAGCAGTTCCACAAGGGACTATAAACCTAGTCTGCCATTTATAATCTTTGTCCCCCCATGGGAAAAAAGTACTCCAGTTCTGGCTGGGGACACCAGTGCTCTGTCATCACCTCCTCCATCCCTATTTATGGTGGAAGGAGAAGATGCTTTCTTCCTTTTTTGACCCAGTGCCACGTGAGTAACATCTTTAGAGGCTCTGTGGGCAGCCTGTGTGGGAGGGGCTGGGTCAGTTCCTGAGAATGCACTGTCAGGGGTGGGGGGCCCCTGGATGGGCAGAGACAGGCCTGGAACACGGCAGAATGCTGAATGGGATCTGGAGTGGCCGAGGCTGGAGACACAGCGACTACAAAGCAGGGTTGGGGAGGGGGGTGTCGGATGTGCACACATCTGTGCACAGGGAAGTGACTCCTCCCAGGCACACATCTGTGCCCTGTCTACTGATGGCAGTTGTGGAGTGGCTCAGCCTTTGGACACACCGCACAGACTAGCAGAATCCTGGAGGGCGGCTGGCCACGGGTTCCACCTGCGCCCTAGTGAGTGAGACCCACTCCACCCCAAGGTGACTCAAGTTCACTTGAGGAACATCAAGTCCTGTCCCCATGGAGGTTCCTGAGAGGCACTTACGTTCACATCCGGGCGGAGCTTGATAAGAAAGCGCTTCCTCTTGAAGCTCAGCTTCCGTACCTTTGCCCAGTTGAAGGCGTTGATCTTCGTAAAACCCTGAGAAGAGAGGCATCAGCTGGTGAGCTGGGAAATGCACGATAAGCAACATGGGAGACTGTCTGCTTTGCTCCCGGGGATCAGAAAGGAGGGCTGATGTGACGGTTCATAAGAACGCTTCCTGCTGCAGAATTCCAGGGCTCTGTGGCTGTGAGTGATACCCGCTCCCTTCCTAGATTCATTGTTTTGCACTAATTCTATGATCTGACTTTCACACTTAAGTCTTCTCCAGGGAGAGAAGAGGCTGACCAAGTGGCTGATGAAAGAAAAGATAAATAAAAATAATAACCATGACAACCACCATAATTATTAGCGACCATCACTGAGCAAGTTCCAGGCACGGTCCCAAGTCATTTACAGGCCTTTTCTTGTGAAACCTTACATGAAAGCCCAGTTAGCTGGGTTTATCTTCATTCTACCCATGTGGAATTTGCAGCATGGCAAGATTTTAATTTGTTCTAAATCATACGGTCCCTGCAGCAGAATGAGATTCCCAGGCGTGTACCTAAACCAGGAGCTACAGAAGCAACAGAGCAGCTAGCAATCACACTTTGTCCACACTGTTCTGCCTCTGGACCCGGTGGGCTTCCCGCAGCACGCGACAGAGGGAGACCCCACCCTCGGGGTGTTTCTGATACCAGAGAACAGTCTCTGGGAGGGATGCATGTACCCTCATCTTCGATCGCCAGGTGGGATGTGGGGAACCTATAGAGGGGAGCCCCCATATTCCAGCTCCCATCTGTCCCATCCTCTCAGCTGAAATTAGAATTCCTCCAGCCCACTGGAACACCAGGACCATTTGTTTAAATTGGTTGGAATGAAGCAATTAGGCACTGGCAGGAAGATTAATTCCAAGACACAGTCCTTGTACATGATTACATTACTGAGCAGTTCTCTACATTTCAAGTGTCTCAAACACAATCAAAGCAAATTAATTCAATTGTGAGGCACGTCTTCCCCAGCTCCCCCCCACCACCCTGATCTTTAGAAATGTTGAAGGGTTTTAATTTTGAAATGGGATGCTAGGACTGACAACTACATTGTTTTATTGTCATTTTTTTTCCCCCTTTGGGGACTCCCAGATTATGTCTGTGGGTCAAGAACTGTTAGGGACAGTCACCTCCTCAAACGCTACACTGCTCTTAAAATATTGCTTCCTACTGTCTCAGAGGAAACCGACTTCAACTTCTCTTGGGACATGAATCTGTAGTGATTAGGGTTCATTGAAAACATCTGAGGGCTTCCCAGGTGGCTCAGTGGTAAAGAACCCACCCTGCCCAATGTGGGAGACCCAGGCTCAATCCCTGGGGTCAGGAAGATCCCCTGGAGAAGCAAATGGCTACCCACTCTAGTATTCTTGCCTGGAGAGAGGAGCCTGGCGGGCTACAGTCCACGGAGTTGCAAAGAGTCGGACACAACTGAGCAACTAACACACAGACGCAGATAAACATCTGACACAGGAGAGACAGAATCCCTGGTTATTTTGGTAAAATACAAAGGGGAGATGGAACACAATTCAGCAGAGTTCAAAAAAGTTTTAGGTCATGCATGAGTTTACACATTCAAAACAGGGTGAAATCTGACCCTACTTCATGAGCCAAGCAGATGCTTTCTTTATATCCCTTTGAAACCGAAGCACAGATTATCCACTCTTGTTTAAAAGAGAAGCCTTGAGGGATGCATTGCCCAGCACAGGGAATCTAGCCAATATTTTCTAACAACTTTAAATGGAGTATAATTTATAGAATACTCAATCACTGTGTTGTGCACCTGAAAGCAATATAATACTGTAAATTGATTATAAAAAAGAAAATTAAATTAAAAGTTCTTCAATGAAATAAAAGAAAAAAGTCTTGGGGAAAAGCTTTGAGGTGGTGCATATGTTCCCTGTCTTGATTTCATGGATGGTTTCATAGGATATACAAGGTTAAGAACTTACCCATATTGAAGAATGGCACACTTTGAATGTTTGCATTTAATTGCATGTCAATAATACTTCAATGATATTATTAAGAAAAAGAGATGCATTCATCAATAACAGGCCAGCAGCACTGTGATCAGGGGTGCACACATTTCCGAATGCAGAGTACTATGTCCTTTCATAAAACACAGGTAAGGGTCCAAGAACAGTATGTTTTGCTGCAAAATTACAGCAGGACATGGACACAGCTTCTAGGAATTCATAAAATTGCTGTATCCTCTAAGTTAGGTAAATGTGAAATCATAAACAAGCTGACTTAGGTAAAATCCAAATCAATTCAAACAAACAAACTCAAATTAGGTTAAACAAATGAGATGAATATCATGAGCAAGGGTGAAAAAGGTGCTTATTTTGTGGATCTGAAATCTCGATTCCATTCAACTATGTTCTACGTTAGGTCCACAGAGAGATACAGATATCTGTGATCCTACAAGGTCAATGTGCTAAGTCACTTTGGTCGTGTCCGCTTCTTTGTAACTCTATGCACCATAGCCTGCCAGGCTCCCCTTTCCATGAGATTCTCCAGGAAAGAATGCTGATTGGGTTGCCATGTCCTCCTCCAGGGGATCTTCCCAACTCAGGGATCAAACCCGCGTCTCTTACATCTCCTGCACTGGCAGGCGGGTTCTTTACCACTTGGGAAGCCCACAAAGTCACTAAACACAAACAAATCTGCAAGCATGGATTCCCCAAGCAGAGCAAGGGAAAGGAAATCCAGTCTGCAAGTGTGAGGGCACGGAAAGAAACAGGAAACCTAGTAGCGAGGTTTGTCTGTTCCCTTCGTCACCTAAAATAATTATCAGAGATCTTAGCCTGGACCACCCAACATGGAATCAGAGTTGAAGGTCAACTCTTATCTCTCCATCACCAAGGGAACCGAGCTGGTTCTAAATGCTCTTACCTGAAACACTAGAATCCCCGTGTTGGCCACGGCCAGGTTGATCTTCGTGCCTTCCCGGTCCTTGGCCGGGTGCAATCGGACGCCGTACATCTCCAGTTTGCGGGCAATCTCTAGGAGCTGGAAATCCGATTCTGCTGGTGTTTGTCCACTGACAATACAAAAAAATCAAGAGAAAGGCCAGGAGATTTGAACTCCCTGTGTCTATGAACTCAAGATTAAGCACCTTCTCCTGGTAAATAAAAAGGTATTTCATCACTAACAATGGGGCTACCTGATCAGAAGACACCCAGCCTCCAGTTCATTATAACTCACAGTCAAGCCAGTGGAACAAAAGCTGTATTGCTTGTGTAACACAAAACCCCCAAAGTCTATCTCATACTTGGCCAGTTTTTTTTTTTTTATGAAATCATAAACAAGCTGACTTAGGCAAAATCCAAATCAATTCAAACAAACAAACTCAAATTAGGTTAAACAAATGAGATGAATATCATGAGCAAGGGTGAAAAAGGTGCTTATTTTCTGGATCTGAAATCTCGATTCCATTCAACTATGTTCTAAGTTAGGTCCACAGAGAGATACAGATATCTGTGATCCTACAAGGTCAATGTGCTAAGTCACTTTGGTCGTGTCCGCTTCTTTGTAACTCTATGCACCATAGCCTGCCAGGCTCCCCTTTCCATGAGATTCTCCAGGAAAGAATGCTGATTGGGTTGCCATGTCCTCCTCCAGGGGATCTTCCCAACTCAGGGATCAAACCCGCGTCTCTTACATCTCCTGCACTGGCAGGCGGGTTCTTTACCACTTGGGAAGCCCACAAAGTCACTAAACACAAACAAATCTGCAAGCATGGATTCCCCAAGCAGAGCAAGGGAAAGGAAATCCAGTCTGCAAGTGTGAGGGCACGGAAAGAAACAGGAAACCTAGTAGCGAGGTTTGTCTGTTCCCTTCGTCACCTAAAATAATTATCAGAGATCTTAGCCTGGACCACCCAACATGGAATCAGAGTTGAAGGTCAACTCTTATCTCTCCATCACCAAGGGAACCGACTTGGTTCTAAATGCTCTTACCTGAAACACTAGAATCCCCGTGTTGGCCACGGCCAGGTTGATCTTCGTGCCTTCCCGGTCCTTGGCCGGGTGCAATCGGACGCCGTACATCTCCAGTTTGCGGGCAATCTCTAGGAGCTGGAAATCCGATTCTGCTGGTGTTTGTCCACTGACAATACAAAAAAATCAAGAGAAAGGCCAGGAGATTTGAACTCCCTGTGTCTATGAACTCAAGATTAAGCACCTTCTCCTGGTAAATAAAAAGGTATTTCATCACTAACAATGGGGCTACCTGATCAGAAGACACCCAGCCTCCAGTTCATTATAACTCACAGTCAAGCCAGTGGAACAAAAGCTGTATTGCTTGTGTAACACAAAACCCCCAAAGTCTATCTCATACTTGGCCAGTTTTTTTTTTTTTAATCTCAAAGAGTTTCCTTTAAGGTCATATGAAAGCAAAACACCACCATGCTGAAACAAGTTTCTAGTCACTTAACAATAGCCCTAAATTTGCAAAGTTCATGGCAACACTATCAAAGCCAGGACTCAAGTGCTTTCCTTGAAACACAATAATAAAAACAGGAGGCACAGAGGATAGTTGAAGATATTTTATGGATCAAAGGAAAGAAACCAAAATGGAGGTGGAACAAAGGTTCCCCATTTCCACACTATTCTTACGTTGTCCTGAGTTCATGAGGTCCCCTTCCTGATTTCCTGGTACTTGGGTCTTACACTCTTTCTCTTACTCAAAATCACAGGGTCCTAAAATGCCAGTGTTATTCTTGTCTCACAAAAAAGCAAGGAAGGAGTCCAGGGGTTTGGTCCTGAGTGGGTAACCTGCATCTCTGAGAGTCCAGGATAATTAAGAACACTGAGTAAGCCTCTGGGCTCTCCTCCCTCCCTCTTTGTATATTTCTTCCCAATACTTACTCTGTGCATGTGTACAGGTATTTAATGAATGTTGGAGGACAGAGAAAAACAGCTCAAAGGAAGCAACAAGGGAGACTTACATGTGGTTATGGTGAAATTCCACGATTTTGTCTTCTAGAGCATCTTGCTGAGGTATGTACTTATTTTTTGCTAAATGCTCTCTGTCTGACGCCTCATCAAAATCCCCAATCTCAGCTACAAAGAAAGGGAGAAAGAAAAACCAGCCACATGTGATTAACACTTCACAGTGTGTTACATTCCCAGTGGACTGTTCCCCAGCTAGTAAACTGGAAAAAGTAGCCAAGAACATAAGGCAATCCCAGCTGGTGAGTATCCTAAGGGCGGGATGTGAGAAGCTGTGGACGGGAGGACGGGTTTAACAGCTCTGCCAACGTAAGATGACAGTTTCCACTTTTTCTCATCTCTACCCATTGGAAAAAAAACTTCAGAATCATTCATCTTTGGCCATCCACGTTCCTGGTTTTTCCTCCTCATCCAAGTAGGGGTTGCTTCTACTTTAGGCAGTAAATTCTAAACAAGCGGATCTAAACATTCTGACTTCTAAATAATTTAGCCCCAGAATTTCAGGGCTTGACAAAATCGACTTTGGAAATGAACATATAACGATTAGTGCAAACCCTAATCTTTATCATGTAGAGACAAGATGATTGTAAGTAGGGGAAAAAGTACATAATGGGCTTGCCAGGTGGCTCAGTGGTAAAGAATCCACCTGCCAATCCAGGAGACATAAGACATATGGGTTTGATCTCTGGGTCAGGATGATCCCCTGGAGAAGGAAATGGCAACCCACTCCAGTATTCTTGCCTGGAGAATCCCATGGACAGAGTAGCCTGGCAGGCTACAGTCCATGGGGCTGCGAAAGAGTCGGACGCAACTAAAGAACAACAAAAGGTACCTACTCTAATTTGGTAAAAATATATGGCTCTTATTATCAGAAATGACCCAACAGACTGCAAATCCTTACAAAGTTTTCATCGACAAGAAAGAGGGTGCCTGTTTTTCTCATGTAATCTCAACACAGTCCCCTAATTGCTCTAACCTGGAAAATTAAAGGATAGAGCTTTAAAGTAATCACTGTACCTTTAAAAACACTAACTACAGCTCAGTTTATAGCAATTCAGTACAGATGGGACAGAGTGCCTTATCATACAGTCTGTGTAACAAGCTTAATAAAATGAACGGAGCCCAGCTGTTTAGAGGAAAAGCAAGTTAACCGTTGCTATGAAACCCACCCTTCATTTTGTCTTGCGAAGTAGCTTGTCACACTTTGGGCAATACACCCTGGTAATCACGCAGGATATGCACTATATGTTGCTATAATTCACAGCCCCTGAGAATATTTGCTTTGCACCCAACAGTGCCAACTCGCCTGGCACCAGCTGGGCCACTGGAACAATCAATCACTTGCTAGCTTCCGACTGCTATGGCAAAATCAATATTATTTCCTAACTGCCCTTTCTTAACAAATTTCCTCCTCCCTAAGTTGCCACTTTCTATCACAAAGGACAACGTGGAAGTGGGGGAACCTCCCCACTACACTGCCACCACCCTCTGGCGGCCTTGATGATGACGGCACTGTCTTTTCGGAAATCTCTTCTATCCTGGCTCAGAAGAGCCCAGTTCATCTCATTATTCATAGTAACAGTATTCTATCAAGTCCCTATGAAATATCAAATTAGTGAATACCAAACCATCATTCCCAGGGGAAATAAAAGAGCTTAGGTTCCTCTAAGAATCTTGAAATACTTTTTCATCAACTAGCCGAGTTTTCTGTATGCTTCTGTAGAAATACATTCTCTTTTATGCACTGTGTTGATTCATTAACACTGAACCCACAGCCAACAGCGCTGTAACTCAGGCCCGAATGAAGCATATCTGCACCCACGTGTTTCTCCACGTGTGCGTGTGGGCTCAGCCGCTGTCATGTCTGACTCTTTACGATCTCACGGACTGTAGCTTGCCAGGCTTCACTGTCCAAGAAATTTTCCAGGCAAGAATACTGAAATGGGATAGCCATTTCGTCCTCCAGGGGATCTTCCCAACCCAGGGATCGGACCTGCATCTCCTGCAATGGCAGGCAGATTCATTACCACTGAGCCACCTGGGAAGCCTTTATTTCTCCATAAGGCACGTCAAAACCTTCCTGCACTTGTGGTTCAGCAACGATACTTGGGGGCCATTTAAACAGGGAAGTTACCAACAAAGCACAGAAACGCAAGAAAGTGTGGCACTGAATGGATCATGAAAAGGATACTTGTTTCCAGTATGAGAGCTGAAACCAGAAAGCAGAGCATCACCTTCTCTGGCCCCAGCTGGGGAGGTGTGTGTGGGAGGTGACTCAGATGTTTTTACTATCATGTGCATTGTCTGCACTTGACCGTGAAAGCACTAAAAATGCTAATTCTGGGGCTACAAAGAAACGTTAGAAAGTGATCTAGTTTCATTCTTCTACAAGTGGTTGACCAGTTTTCCCAGCACCACTTGTTAAAGAGATTGTCTTTACTCCATTGTATATTTTTGCCTCCTTTGTCGAAGATAAGGTGTCCATAGGTGTGTGGATTTATCTCTAGGCTTTCTATTTTGTTCCATTGATCTGTATTTCTGTCTTTGTGGCAGTACCATACTGTCTTGATGACTGTGGCTTTGTAGTACAGCCTGAAGTCAGGCAAGTTGATTCCTCCAGTTCCATTCTTCTTTCTCGAGATTGCTTTGGCTATTTGAGGTTTTTTTGTATTTCCATACAAATCTTGAAATTATTTGTTCTAGTTCTGTGAAAAATACCGCTGGTAGCTTGATAGGGATTGCATTGAATCTATAGATTGCTTTGCGTAGTATACTCATTTTCACTATATTGATTCTTCCGATCCATGAACATGGTATATTTCTCCATCTATTAGTGTCCTCTTTGATTTCTTTCATCAGTGTTTTATAGTTTTCCATATATAGGTCTTTAGTTTCTTTAGGTAGATATATTCCTAAGTATTTTATTCTTTTCGTTGCAATGGTGAATGGAATTGTTTCCTTAATTTCTTTTTCTACTTTCTCTTTATTAGTGTATAGGAATGCCAGGGATTTCTGTGTGTTGATTTTATATCCTGCAACTTTACTATATTCATTGATTAGCTCTAGTAATTTTCTGGTGGAGTCTTTAGGATTTTCTATGTAGAGGATCATGTCATCTGCAAACAGTGAGAGTTTTACTTCTTCTTTTCCAATTTGGATTCCTTTTATTTCTTTTTCTGCCCTGATTGCTGTGGCCAAAACTTCCAGAACTATGTTGAATAGTAGCGGTGAAAGTGGAGAGATGATATGGGGTGGGAGGTGGGAGGGGGATTCAGGACTGGGAGCTCGTATATACCCATGGTGGATTCATGTTAATGTATGGCAAAACCCATACAGTATTGTAAAGTAAAATAAAGTTAAAAAAAAAAAAAAAGAAGTAAATGAGTTACCGATGAGAAAAAAAAAAAAGAAACGTTAGAGAGCAGGTGCATTTGCAAACATGAAATCTACAGATAATGAAGACTGCATATGGTGAGGGCGGGTGGGGACTCACCTAAACCCTGAATTTTTTTTTTTTTTTTTTTACGAGTTTTGAGTTTGGGTTTCTTAACATACATGGATTTCAAAACACAGTCTTTTCCATAATTCAATATAAGAGTTAAGACTTCCAGTTTGTCCTCTGGCATCCGGGTCAATATACCTGAATTGTCTTTTCCTTGGAATCACTTGCCCTTCAGCTCCTAAAATGCAAGCGCAACATGACTATGAAATTCACTTTCTCCCACATGCTTTCTTCTTGGAACTAGAAAGTGGCACCTCCTTATGTCTGGATAGTTTGAGAATTGATAAGTGTTCAAGATATGACTTGCTATTTTTTAATCAGAGGTGTCAGATTAGCTGATGCGTGCAAGCTAAATCGCCTCAGTTGTGTTTGACTCTTTACCATCCTGTGGCCACAGCACAGCAGACTCCTCTGTCCGTGGGGTTCTCCAGCCAAGAATACTGGAGTGGGTTGCCATGCCCTCCTCCAGGGGATCTTCCTGACCCAGGGATCAAACCCATCTCTCTTTGTCTTCTGCCTTGGCAGGAGCGCCACCTGGGAAGCCCTTATATCAGCTGATGTATATACTGAATTCCTTATCAGTCTACTCTCAGCAAAAAATAAAAATAACAACTCCAGATCTTGTGATTTTCCTGAACTCTCATGAAGATGTGCTTGGGCAAACTTGGGTTTGTACAGGCTCAGACTGCATGAACATACAACCTGCTGAAATGCACCCCAGGGGGCCTTCCAACGCTACACGAGAGGTCCTCTTATAAACAGGCCCACCTAGTGTTTGAATCTTCTCTTCATCAGCTTGTCTTATTGGTCTTCCCAAAGTTGATTAGGGAAAATTAAAAGTTTGAAGTTTGTACAGGGGATATCTAAGACAAGTAACAAAGGAACCAATGAAAAATATGTCTGACAGTGAATTCAAATGAAAAGAGGAAAATTTTTAAAAATCGGATTGTGTATATAGGAAAAGACAAGATGAAAATACAGCTCAGTAGAGATAATTTTCCATCAGCATTAATATCGCTTTCTGCAGAAGGGAGATGGACTGAGCCCTTCTACAGTACTGATCATGTAAATAATGATCAATCATTTAAAAGAACACACCATTCACAGAAGATTCTCCTTCTATGACACGATGTATGGTTTAATTGCTAAGCTGTGTCAGACTTTTGCAACCACCTGGACTGTAGCGCACCAGTTCCTTTGTCCATGAGATTACCTAGGCAAGAATATTGGAGTGGGTTGCCCTTTCCTTCTCCAGGGGTTCTTTGCAACCCAGGGATCTAACATGGGTCTCTGGCATTGTAGGTGGATTTTTTACTAACTGAGTCACCAGGGAAGCCCAATACAATGTATGGGATGCTCAAAAATACAGAAATAGGGTTTTGTAAGTAGAAAAATATTGAAAGTGTGTCACCAAACTGCGTATCAGAGAGAATGGAAATAGCAGGAGTACTTCTGGACCCACCTATTTCATCTCCTGTGGAGAATTCAAGATTCAGGGGATTTCTGAGCCCTTGTTGATGTCTGGGGGTGAAGGGTCCACTGGAGTGAGCACATGGCTCTCTGGACTTCAGTGACCGTCCACTTCCCATGTGCGTGGCTTACTCTAACCACAGACTTTAAAAAGGAAGGGGCCTAAGAGAAAGCGGCTACAAGACTAAATGGCATCAGAAATGGTTGAGTAAATTTCTCTTTTCTCACCAAAAGCCCAGGGTCGGAGACATTTCCTGAACTGGCTGTTCCAATAAGGAAGTTTTATTTCATAATTTCCCATTGTTTGGAAAGGGAGGGCCGCAGGTGAGTGAAAACAAAGAAAGATGGGTGCGTTTATTGAACTCCTAGCGTATTCTGAATACTGATGCTATCGTTTCATTTTCACAGCTGTAGGAAACAGCTTCTATTAATCCCCTGTTCCAAAGGAAAGAGAGGTGAGGGACTTTGTAACTTGCAGGCTGATCAATCAACTAATAGAAACGAGGACTGCCTGATTCAAAACATTGCTCACTCCATTGTTACTGTAAGAAGACAGAAGACCAAACACATGAAAGGGAAAAGTTAGGTAACTGTCTGCACCAAAGTGTCCCTAGTTTAAAATGGGGAGAACAGCACTGAGCTCATGGGGGTTGTTACAAAAATTAGGTGAGATAATACACAGAGCTGAGATAATACAAAGAACTAGAACATAGTAAAGTCTAATAAAGATTACTTTTTTTTTGGGGGGGTGCCTGTCCTTTCTTTCTCACATCATTTTTTTTTTTCAAATTAATAAGAAAACACCCATCTATTAAGTCTGGTAGATATTCAACCATGCCCATATACAAAAAGGGCTTCCCTGATAGCTCAGTTGGTAAAGAATCCTCCTGCAAAGCGAGACACCGGTTCGATTCCTGGGTTGGGAAGATCCGCTGGAGAAGAGATAGGCTACCCACTCCAGTATTCTTGGACTTCCCTTGTGGCCCAGCTGGTAAAGAATCCGCTTGCAATGTGGGAGACCTGGGTTCAATCTCTGGGTTGGGAAGATCCCCTGGAGAAGGAAAAGGCTACCCACTCCAGTATTCTGGTCTGGAGAATTCCATGGACTGTATATATAATCCATGGCGTCACAAAGAGTCAGATATGACTGAGCGACTTTCACTTTCATGCACACACACAAAAAAGATAAGCATGGTTTCTACAAACACCTTGTCATTTTGGACTAAAGTAGTTTGTTGACTACTAGGAGTGACCCTTCCTACAAACCTGGAGTCTTGTTAACTGGGCACCTATGTGGATAGGTTGGGCCTGATTACATGGGATTGCTTTGTATACAATGGAAATTTTAAAATGGTAGGATAGTATTTATATACTAGTGTTTATATATGTTGACCCTGGTCTATGTACATACTATCCTTCCTGAAGCATAATGTGTGTATTTTAAGTAACTTCTGCCTTACCAAGATAAAAAGAAATGCCTAGGTGGGTAGTCAGTAAGCCTTAGAATGAGCACAATCTAATTATCCTTTATTTAGTGTAAGAAAGTTAAAATGTCTACTTCAACCATCACTTGGATTCTATCCAGGGTCATGTGTCTTGGTTTACTGAACTCTTGAGCAGAGTACAGGAAGGGAAATCTTGGACAGTTTTATGTCTTATGTCTGAATGCTAAAGTGTCATATTCAATGACGAACATTAAATCCAAGAACAGGACAGAACTAGTTTCGTCTACTTGGCCACTGTCCATTCAACTGCATCGGATCAGTTGAGTTTTCAACAATTACATCTTCCATCTTGAAAAGCATGGCAACCACCAGGACACAGAATTCCCAGGTCAACGTCTGGGGGAGGGGGGTGAAAGCGTTAGTTGCTCAATCAAGTCTGACTCTTGGTGATCCCGTGGACTGTAGCCCTCCAGACTCCATGGGATTCTCCAGGCAAGAATACTGGAGTGGACTGCCGTTCCCTTATCTTCCTGACCCAGGGATAGAACTCAGGTCTCCTGCACTGCAGACTGATTCTTCAGCATCAGGGAACCCCATGGAAGGACAGGAGTATTAAATGATGTTAAGAGTGCTGTTTTCCACCCTCTGGCTTTTGTGCTAATGCAACATCAGCCGAAAACATTGTTTGTAGTAGGTATCATTTCCCCCCACCAAGCAGATGGCTGTGTATTTCCCACACACTTCCTGAAGGAGATCAAAAGAACTTACACTGTACAATGTGCGAGATCAGGAGGGCAGCGCTGTTGTCATTACATGCCAGTCTGCCTTGAGCCAGGTCCTGCCTCACCTGCAGAGCAAACAGGTACCTGCAAACAGAAGCAGAGACGGGCGTCATACACAGAGAGGTGGGCGTCCAGCAAAAAGGGCACAGAGTTTCCGCAACAAAGTCAGGCTCAACCGTGGCAGCTTGCCTTTACAGCGAGGACCTGGTGAAAGGTACATAGACCAGAGAACAAGACAAGTCTGCACAGGTGGGATGAATTCCCGGCCTAATTGGCTGCAATGTAAATATTCACACCTCCCTAAAAACACTGGGAGACACATGCCGCAATCCTCACACAATGAGTAATGCACTTCATTTTATATGGAGAGCTAACATCCATAAAAATTAAGACTATAACTTACCGCCCTATATATTTTTGTGGGGTATAGCATGCATTTAAACTTTTCTCACAGATCAGTCAAATATACTAAAAAATGGCTCTATGGCCTGGACAGTAACAGTAGGCTATCATGGTTAGGAAAAGCCTTGTCAATGGAAGTGGAAACACACGAGTGTCTTTTTTTGTGGTGGAACAGTCACTCAGCTTCTTCCATTAGCTGCCAGATGTGTAAAAATCCATTTATTTAAAATTTTGTTTCTTTACGTGGTAGAATAAAGCTAGTAAACATTTTTAGTGGAAGAGAAAACAGGATTTACAAATCAAAGAAATTAAGTAAAACCAGGGTAATGTTAAAATCGATTTGAGAATATCAATATCAACTCACAGATTATTGTAGGAAGATATTTGCTAGTTTGGGGCTTCTCTGATGGCTCAGATAGTAAGGAATTCACCTGCAATGTCAGAGACCTGAGTTTGATCCCTGGGTTGGGAAGATCCCCTGGAGGAGGGCGTGGCAACCCACTCCAGTATGGTTGCCTGGAGAATCCCATGGGCAGAGAAGCCTGGCGGGCTAGAGTCCATAGAGTCGCAAAGAGCTGGACACGACTCAGCACAGTTCCTTCCTTCCTTGCTAGTTTTGTCCACTGTCGAGAAGAAGTGTTACACTGGCAGCAAGCAACCCTCAGCAGCTAGACTCCGGCTCTCACACAATTGCTATTTGAAGGATATAAAGGCAGGGAGAAATGGTAGATTCCAGGCATGGAGGAGGGAAAGGTACAGAGTGAGCCTAGACTATCTAGGTATGCCAGAGGGCAAACAGCTTGCAAATATAAACGGGCTCTATTATAAGACGGAAAAAACCTGGAAGGGGTGTCCACTGGCCAACACCGTGACAACTTGAACAGCAACATGAAGGATTAAAGTGAATCAAAACACATGGAACTAATGAAATTTCATGAGTACTAATGAATTTCATAATTTTACATTATAATACTCAGGAAAAAAAAAAGAGAGAAAGCAGGAAAAATGAACTGTATTACCACTTGAGGAGTCTATTAAAGCATTCTGTATTAAAACTTGGTGATAGTGAAAGTTGCTCAGTCGTGTCCGACTCTTGGTGACCCCACGGACTCTATTCAGTCCATGGAATTCTCCAGGCCAGAATAGTGGAGTGGGCAGCCTTTCCCTTCTCCAGGGGATTTTTCCCAATCCAGAGATCTAATCCAGAGGTCTCCCGCATTGCAAGCAGATTCTTTCCCAGCTGAGCTATAAGGGAAGCCCAAGAATACTGGAGTGGGTAGCCTATCCCTTCTCCAGCGGATCTTCCTGACCCAGAAATCGAACCAATGTCTCCTGCATTGCAGGCGGATTCTTTATCAACTGAGCTATCAGGAAAACAAGGAAGCCCAATATCAATATCAAGGAAGCCCAATAAAAATTGGTAATCTAAGGCAAAAAACTGGGCATGTAATCTGTCTCTCCTGTAGGAAGAGTATTTCATGATATACAGATAGGTGGCTCTAGCGGTGAAGAACCTGCCTGCCAATGCGGGAGACCTAAGAGGTGTGATCCCTGGGTTGGGAACATTCCCTGGAGGAGGACATGGCAATCCACTCCAATATTCTTGCCTGGAGAATATAGAGGAGGCTGGTGGGCTACAGTCCATTGGCTTGCAAAAACTCAGACACAATTGAAGTGATTTAGCATGCACAGATAATCCAGCTAGATGAGGCAAAATTCTACTTTACAGAAGAACACCAACAAATAACACAACAAAATAATTATAAAACACTCATCCTACGGCCTCTAAAGAAATTACTGGCTCTGGCAAGGATTGTTCTTGGTGTAAAAACCACTTAGGAGTTTGGACATTTGAATGCAGACAAACTCACAAGACTTTCCTTCAGAAGGGAAAGGTCAGAATGCTACCACCCTAACTCAGCGATCAGTCTCAGCATCACCAATGAAACAGGAAGCACAAGACACCACTTACGAGGGGATTCTAGTCAAGAACGTGTAACTTAATCTGTCAAGCTTTTAGAACTGAGGTCTGGTTTGCAGGGAATACAGAAGACAGAGAAATAACCTACACAGGAAGCAATCAGACAAACTTAGGAGGCAGGCTATCTCACAGTACAGCTGGTCCAGGTTTTTCAACAAGATGGTATCACGAAGAAAAAGATTCTGCTAGATTAAAAGGGGGTCAAAGGCTGTAACAACCAGTTACAATGTGGGCTCCTACGGTGAATCTCACTTTAGGTGAGCAGATATAAATGACATCTGGGCGACAAAGGGGGGGCATTTGAATACAGCCAGGGTATTAAACGAGATGAAAAGTACACATATATACACAGAAAAAAAATCAGGAAAGCTCCCCCTCAGGTGCTAGCAAGGCTCAGCTCTGGGCAACAGGTACATGGAAGTTTTATCTTCTTAGTCACATTTATCTAGATAGTCTAACTTTCTACACTGTACATGGATTACTTTTGTAACAACAAAAGGGGTCTTTTTAATTTTTTAAAAAAGGGCTTTTAGCAAGACTCACCACAGAGGTGTTGTGAAGAATTAAATGATGTAACACATGGAAAGCACAGTGACGAGAATAAAAGCATTCAATACAAATTAGCAATTTTAAAAAACGGAATAAAAATGAATCCCCTTTAAGTCATTTGTGTGTGTGCTAAATCGCTTCAGTCACGTCTGAGTCTGTGGGACCCTATGGACTGTAGCCCACCAGGCTCCTTGGTCCATGGGATTCTCCAGGCAAGAATACTTAAGTGGGTTGCCACGTCCTCCTCCAGGGGATCTTTCTGAACCAGGGGTTGAACTTGTGTCTCTTTCAGTCTCCTGTGTTGGCAAGCAGCTTCTTTACCACTGCTGCTGCTGCTGCTGCTAAGTCGCTTCAGTCGTGTCCGACTCTGTGCGACGCCAGAGACGGCAGCCCACCAGGCTCCCCCGTCCCTGGGATCTTCCAGGCAAGAACACTGGAGTGGGTTGCCATTTCCTTCTCCAATGCATGAAAGTGAAAAGGGAAAGTGAAGTTGCTCAGTCGTGTCCGACTCCTAGCGACCCCATGGATTGCAGCCTACCAGGCTCCTCCATCCATGGGATTTGCCAGGCCAGAGTACTGGAGTGGGGTGCCATTGGAGGCATTTCATAACCAGAAAAACACAAACACCCAAAGGTCTACCAGTTGACGACGACCTTTCCCCAAGCCCCCATAATGTTCATTCATTCATTCATTCTCTTTCTCTGTCTCTCCCTGGGAAGTCAAAGCAGAGTCAAACAGCATATAAAGATAGTCACAACATCAGCACACAGGTGTACATGGGAAGAGGTGGCACGAACCATCCCTCTGGATTAGGCTGTGGTTATTGTTTTTTGAAGCCAACACTTCTTAGAACTACAGGCTTTAATTCTTACCTGTGTAGTTAATTTTCAGATAAGTAGGAAGAACGTGTGTTTTAAAAGCATGACATTCCGAAGGTAACCAGCTATCAGCTTAAACACAGGGCCCTGGTGGTCCAGTGACAGTACTCAGGGTTCAGGGCCTCTGGGGAGGGTCTCTCGTGGGTGTTGAGAGGGTGTGGGGTTCCGAGAGCTCCCCTCTTTCATTAGAGGGCAAAGCCCAAGCTGAAGGATACAGGAGGAGCCTGTCACTCCCCGATTATGCCGACTCTATCTGTCCTAAGGCCCTTGTAATCCCACTGGGCACCGTGTCATCTTGTAATGACAGCTGTAAGTCAGGCACGCCGGCTGCAGGGCTAACTTCAGCAGCACTTTCTGCACCACAACTGAAGCAATTCCCATCGAATTCACACAAAGTGCTCAGAGCAGAATCTACTGTCCTTGGCAGAAGGGTGGGCATATGAGGGGGGAGGCGATGACAGTGGTGGGGCCAGAGGGCGGTCACTTCCAGGGCCCTCAGGGGAGGAAGTCACACCCCTCGGAAGCCACGTTTTAAACACGTCTGTTTCCATTCACTTCATTCGGGAGCTCTCACTCTTTCTGCCACTCAGTGTGCATGCCGGTGTCCCAGCCAGCCAAAGGCAACGCTGCAGCAGACCCTGCCCGGCAGCAAGCTCAGACAGGCGCCCTCCGCCAAGAGGAGCTCAGCCGCGGGCTTCCTCGGCCGTCCAGTGGTCAAGGCTCCGCTTCCACTGCACGGGGCGGGGGTCCGATCCCTGGTCGGGGAACGAAGATCCCGAGAGTCATATAGCGTGGCCAAACCGCCTCCCCGCAAAAACACAGCCAAGTAGAAACTAGATCCTACTTAAGACGCGATGCTCAGAGAGTACTATGTCTGACCTCACCAGCACAGCCAAATAATTCCCAGCTAGGCCAGAAGAAAGCCTGGTAATTTCTTTCTCAAAGACCCCTCCCTCCTAAGTGGCTTTAAATTTGCACCGAAGAGTCAGTACTTAGCTCCTTCCAGATGCTTGAGACCTGGTGTCAGGAGAGTGAGAGATCCAGCGAGAATGTAGTCCAATAAATAGAAAGGAATTCAGCCTCTTGTTTAACAGCGAGATGCAATTCAATCTTTGATCTATACAGACAGGGAGCTGAAAGCTATTCCTGGAGGCTCGAAGAATTAGCTCCAGCTCGAGTGCCCTTCAAGTCCGCTCAACCGCAGGCCCATTTCCGTCTGTCTTGCTCTCATCCCTGTGTCCCTCGCCTGAAGTACTGTCCCTACGGGGCTTCTCTCAGATCCTCCCTCCCTCACCATCTGCCATGGAAAACTGTTGGGAGTCTCAATGGTCACATGACTAGATTTCTGCTTAAACAGGACTCTGTGGGAGTGTGGGAGTTGACCCCTTGGATCTGGAAGGTCGCCTTCCCATAGGCTTCTCCCAGATCCTCCCTCCCTCACCATCTGCCATGGAAAACTGTTGGGAGTCTCAATGGTCACATGACTAGATTTCTGCTTAAACAGGACTCTGTGGGAGTGTGGGAGTTGACCCCTTGGATCTGGAAGGTCGCCTTCCCATCACATCTTGCAGCAAAGCGCAAAGTGATGCGGAGCTTCTAAACTTCCGATCAAGTTTATCAACCCTGAGCCAAAGGAATTCTCTCGTCGGGAAAGCCTTCTAAGATGTCAGTTAACTCTGGAAGCCAGAAAATGGCAATAACAAAACCCCAAACCTGCTGTGGCAGTTGAGGAACTTATCAGGTTGTTCAGAGCAGCTAAGATACCAAGAACACACACACACACAGGGCTGACTGGTCACAAACTGTATGGAATTTTATAACCAGGACCAGAACGGTAGAAAACTCTCAAGTCTCTAGAGATGATGATTCATAAAAACTGAAAAGGTGCAAAACTCATTGCAAAGTAGAGTGGGGAGAAAGGCACGGGGAGTGGGGGTGGGGGCGGGATTTAATGCTGCCACCTCCCTAAGCAGGATGAAGGCCCAGTGAGATGCGGGAGGAAAAGGCCCATTGCCAACCAACAGCTGGACTCGCCTTTAGATTCATTTCAGTGTTCTGAGCTTCGAGCAACGCACATTCCAACAACAGGAAAACCAGGCCCAGAAACTGACACACTAGCCCAATAATGACACGGCGTGAAGATGCTGCTGGGGTCAGCCCCTCCAGCCTGGAACTTGGGGCGGGAGGTGCAGCCCCAATTGCTTCTCCTTCATCTCAGCCATGTGGGTCCCAGAAGGCTGACGGTTTCTACACGTCCTGGTCACATAACCGCTGCTTTCAAGGGATGGAAGTGAAGGAAAACACCAGTGGTGACTCATTCAGAACACAATGGGCTTCCATGGTGGTCCAGTCGTTAATGAGTCCGCCTGCCAATGCAGGGAACACAGGTTCGATCCCTGCTCCGGGAAGACTCCCCCTGACGAGAGGCGGTGGAACAACTCTACTGTGCCCATGCTCTAGAGCCTAGGAGCCGCAACGAGAGAAATCCGAGTGCCTTAGAGCCCATGAGCTGCAAGCACTGAGCCTGTGCTCTGCAACAAGAGAAGCCACCACAATGAGAAGTCGGGCTTCACAACCAAGAGTAGCCCCTGCTCGCCACAAGGAGAGAAAACCTGTGTGCAGCAGTGAAGACCCAGCCATAAATAAATAACATGCAAAGCCATGGGAAGGGGCTTCCTGGAATCGCACGTTCGGGTACCCAGTGCCTTTCTTGATGCAGCCCTGGGATGCTCGGCAGGGACCTCCCACATCACCTGGCAGCACCAGGCTCTTGACTCTCCACCCTCCCCAGTCCTCTACCTTCCCTCCACCTGTCCCCATTCTATTCATCACCCACCAAGTCCAAAACCTAAGCATTCCTTCCACTTCGCTCACTGTCTCCACTTCCCATCCATCACTAGCTCAGAACGACCCCACCTCCAGCACGTGTTCCACGAGCATCATCTTCTCCACTCCCACTCGTACCACCTCCTCTGCCACCATCATCTTGGCCTGGGTAGCTGCCGTTTCTTCTTGCCATCCTCCCCTCAGTATCCACGGCAACTGGTCTCTCAACACTACTTATCGTCCGGCCTCGGTCCCACCTCAATGCACTTCGCTGTCCATGTGCCTGCCACAAGAGCCCTCTGCGGTCTTTGAACATCAGGTGTCTCTTGTGATCTCGGGCACTGCCTAACCGTTCCGTCTACCTGGAAAGCCTGTCCTCCGAAAATGACTGACAGATCCTTGTTGCTTTCTCAGCCCCAACATCCCAGATCCAACACTGTAAAGTCATCAGAAGTCAAGTCATCACCAGTCTCCTTCTATCACATCATCTACTCCATTACCTAAAGGCTCTTACCATTATCTGATATTTTTTGTGTTTGTTTCATTACTGTGTCTGGTCCCATGTGAGTCAGGCCTGCCTTTTCAACCAGTACGTCCCCCGTTCCTGGGACAAGGCTTTCACACCATGTACATTTCATCACTATTGCTGATTGACTGCCTTCGCCCTTCTGATAAATCATGGTCAACCACCCAAGATACTGTGCTCTGTACCGAGGGATGAGAAAGATGAGACAGCCTTCACTGGGAGCAGCTAAAGCTGAAAGGCAAGTGTGGCAACAATCTGGCTGGTCAGACTAGCGTACTTAGTCTCGAAAGGGAGGCATTTTATCTTCACGTGTTCCCACCCAGGCTCTGCTCTCTTTTAGAACAGCATGTGTCTTGCTTCAAATTATAAAATGGGTAATCTAATAGTAGGGTTGAGGATGATGGCATCCCTCCTGGGTTCAGAAAATGACTCCCCTGGTGGTCCACAGATGGTAAAGAACCCACATATAACACAGGAGACCCAGGTTTGATCCCTTGATTGGGAAGATCCCCTGGAGAAGGGCATGGCTACCCACTCCAGTATTCTTGCCTGGAGAATCCCATGGACACAGAAGCCTGGTGGGCTAACAAGTCCATGGGGTCAGAAAGAATTGGACACAACTGAGTAACTAACACTTACACTTGCCTGATACTGGGTTCCAGGCACTCTGTGTATATTAGCGCTTATCCTTAAAACAACCCTGGCAAAGCAAGTGCTGCAGTCACATTGACATGGCAATGAACAGAAGTGCCGGGGGATTAAGTAACTAGCTGGCCACACAGCAAGGGCAGGGCTTGGCCACGCTTTTGAAGAAATGGACAGTTCACAGCCATTCGGCCACCGCAGCAACAGACAGAAACTCTGAGTTCACATCTTGGCTCCACAGTAGACGTTCATTTCCCAAAACTGCCTTGTGATGTGACAGACAGAGAGGAAGAAATATGACAGTAACAGATTACAGGCCCAGATACATCATAGCACAGCTTTTAAGAAATCAGCTTGCAGGGAAACCGCGGTCCTTTCTTTCTTCCCACGCTTGTAAACACAACTAGGAGAGAGGAAGGTTAAACTGTCTGGCAGAGAGCACACGCTGGTCAAGGCAACATCATCAAAGTGTTTCATCAATCGACTTATAACATTCACTCTCTCTCTGTGGCACCCACAGCAACAAACACCCCGTTTCCAAACCACTAACCTTGTGAGCTCTTCCTGGAGTTGAGTGTGGTCAGGTGGAAAGAATTTCACCACAAACTTGACGACAACATGCTTCGGCCCTAAAAAGGGGGAAAAAAGCAGCAAAGCATTTATGGATTTATCTTGCAAATGCCATTAAAGAAAAAGACACAAGAGGCAATATTATACACCTAATAGTGAGTCTCGTTCCAAGCTGCTAACAGGAGTTCTGCCGACATGCAAGTCATTTAATTAGTTGGTTAAGTTTGGTTATTATTCATATTTTCACATTGTGGGGAGACAAACAGTTCTTTTTTTTTTAATTAAAAAAAATTTTTTTTAATTCTTTTAAATTAAAAAAAAAAAAAAAAAACACAAACAAACCCAAAAAACAAAAAACCTCATGGCATGTGGCATCTCAGTTCCCTGACCAGGACTGAACCCAGGCCCACTGCATCGGAAGTGTGGATTTTCAACCACTGGGCTGCCAAGGAAGTCCAGATACCTGTTTTTTAAAAATACTGTGACAAGTGTATTACATGAGGCATCAGACTTTTTCTCTGGAGACTTATCCAGATTTTAAAGCAGACATGTTCCCAGATGGCGCTAGTGGTAAAGAATCCGCCTGCCAATACAGGAGACACAGGTTTGATCCCTGGGAAGATCCCCCGGAAGAGGGCATGGCAAACCACTCCAGCATTCTTGCCTGTGGAATCCCACGGACAGAGGAGCCTGACAGGCTACAGTCCATGGGGTCACAAAGAGTGGGACACGACTGAAGCAACTTAGCATGTATGCACATTAGCCCCAATATAGGCTTTAGACAGCTTAAGGAAAACATAATGAAAAAGTAAATCAGTTATGTAATTTATTATTTCTGTCTCCAAGCCACAGCAGCTAATGTACTTATTGCTGTTGGTCAAAGCCTTTGTTAAATGTCTGGTATACCATTTTATTAATAATGCCCAACAAAATTAAGAAACAGGTCTGGAAGGGGGTGGGCAGGGTGAGACTGGGAATGAGATCAGGAACTTCACAGAATTAGAATATCAAATTGATGATAAAATAACCATTTGTCACCTGAGTCAGAGTTTATTTTGCTGTATAAGCCACAATGCAAAAGCAGTCTTACAGGTTCTGACATTTAGAATAACAGCAATAAGTTTATGTTCTATAAAATACAAGGTATTATGATGAAATCCAAATCTCAACAACAGTGGTATAAAAGCAGAAAATGTCTTTCTGATCCACCTTTCACTATCACAAAAAAGAGATGTTGTGCTATCATTTCTATGATAACACATTCAAATATAAAGAAAACTAAAATGATATATCATAAGGTGATGTTAAGTGATTTGTACAAAACGGAAAGAAAACAAGGCCCATGAGCACTGAAGCCAAGAGCAGCCAGGCTCTTTCCGCTAACCACTCCCCAAATGAACAGAAATTGTAATTTATTACAATTCCAGCTCACGAAAGAACAAGAACAAAATGGGAAAGACAGGAATGTCTAGCTAATTTCGCACAGCAATTTTCACAAACGGGGATTTAAACGAGGCTACTTGGATCCTTAGACAACCCGAGGCTAGGCAGATGCTGGTACTAAATGGAGATCAACAGCCCAGTCACACGAGACGAGTCACAACCCACAGAGCTGGAAAGCGGAACCTCTGCTCGGGCTGACCCAAGTCACAGCCGCGGTCCCAGCTCTGACATCCTTCCACCATTTGCAGTTCCCATCTTGGGTTCCCATCAGGGACGAATGTCATTACTCGAGATGATACGCTCCCTCCAGCCTTCAGGCCTGGGGGCTTTTCTCAGCCATGTGTCCCGCACACTTAGTCCCTGGCCAGCCGCCCAAGAAACGCTGAACAATGGCTGTTTTGTTTTCTGCCTTAATAATTGCTTAATTTCAATGATAGAAGATCAACACCAATTTCAACTGCATAAGGGCCCATTTAACACAGTGCGCCTGTTTATTACACTCACATAAATTGCTGTAAGTGGCCTGGTGGGGGTTTCTTAATCAGACAGAAAACCGACCCCACGAGGTACTGCGTGTTTCATGCTCAACTAAAGGCATGCAGCTTGGGTACCATCCTCAGACTCTTGCCTGGTGTCTGGCTGCAGTGAGGCACCATGTGGGATGAACTGGAGAACAGAGTTGTCTCTGAACCTGACCCCTCCAATCAGAGGGAGGGGAGAGCGGTTTGGTGCTGCTGCACAATAAGAGGAAGGGGAAATCCAAGTGTGTCTTTTTCTAACTTCTCTCTTACACCCTCCTTAACCTTTTCTTCGACAACTGTTTAAATGCAGGCCAGACCTCCTCTGTTTTGCTTACCATTCAGACACACACATTTTGGGGCACCTATTTCCCCCCGCCCCAAATACCACTTGCACTCTAATTTCACAGGCTTTGAAAAGGCAGCACAGAAATCCTAATGGCAATTTTATGAATAAATACTTCCACCTCCCTCTGCAAAAGTGACAATAAGAAACACAAGCACAGACAGAGACCAGCTCAATTGCTCTGGGCCTTAACAGCCTTCTCCAAAATGACATTTGACTTTTCCAGGCAAGGTTCTGATTACCAAATTGTTATATATTAAAATTGCAGAAGATGGATTTGAATAGCACATAAATCAGCAGACGACAAAACACAATTGTAAGGCAAAAACAGAAGAGGTGGCTCCAGGGCTAGTCGCCTGCAGGGCAGTGGACGTCTAGACAAGGCTCACATCCTACAGCACTGTTAAACAGGAGGGGTGCATACTTACTTCTAATCTGCTTGACAATAGGTTTTAAGAGATCCAGCCACACCTACAAAGGAAGAAAGAAGACACTGAGACACAAATTCTCAATGATAAGACTCACAAGTATTTTGAGACTTCACTAGGAGCTGTTTAAAATCAAAATAATTTTGAGGGTTTGAGGCTGCCTCTGTTTTTTTTTCTTTTCTCTAGAATGCTGTAACTTATATTGTCTCCCACATTTATAGAACAGACCCGAATTTGCTAAGAGTATCCCTGAGCTTGAAAATCAAAATCTCTCCTAGACGCAAATAGTTCACATGGCCCACTAAGAATTTTCTATTCTCACTGGTACTTTTATCACACTTCAGTTTTATTCAGTAAGCATTAATGCATCATTGCATGTCTGGCTATAAATGGAGTAAAATACACACGCTCTTTAGTGAAACAAAATTCACGTATGTAGACACACCTACAGAACAGCACAGCTTCGAGGGGTACGGAAAGGGAGTATTTATAGAACACACCTCTGCACCAGACACCATCCATAAGATATCTACCTCTCAAAGCAAGGCCAGAGGATTCCTGTTACTCAGGAGAGAAATGTGAGACTTGCAGAGGTTCAATAAATATCCCAGGCCCTCACCTAGAGTGTGTGTCAGGGCTAGGACTGAAATAGGTCCGTCCAACTTCAAAAGTCCAGACTCTTTTCACACACAGTCTCCTGAGCATGCAATCTGAACAGCAAAATTTTAAAGAGAGAGAGGGAAACCAGTTGCCCTTCATAATAAAGTGTAAGCTGACTCTTGAACTTGTGATCCTGTGAAAGGGTTCTACTGAAGCTCATATTTGCATATATAATAAAAACAAGGTTAATGGGCTTAATTGAAGAGGGGTTTTATAAGTAAATACAAAAAAGAGAAACACTCCTAAAGAAAACTTTGCAAAGAATAACAGGGTAACTGATGACAAAAAAAATGCCAATCGCTCACATGAAAATGTCTAAGTTTAGAAGTAATTTGCACTGTAAGTGCAATATCACTTCACTATCATTTCAATATCATTTCCACCCACTAAATATGCAACTAGATGTGCCTGTATGCAGCGCATGTGTGTATTTTATAAACCTGAAGTTGGCAAGGGTGCCAGGAAAGGAACACTGCCTTACTTTATTGGTAGATGTATGAATTGGTACCATGTTTCTGGAGACCAATTAGGGAATGATTATCTAAAGCCTAAAAAGCATTCACAAAGATACCCTTTCATCCAATAACTTGACTTTTCATGAATATTTGAGAGTGTGGGAAACTGTTTCAGAGGTGAGAAAGTGGGTTATTTCCTCTTTTCTTCTGCCTTTCTACATTACCCATATTACCTTCAATGATCATCGGAATTCTCATAATGAAAACAGTAAAAATTTTAAGTGTTTACTTATTCAGGTTAATCTTCCCCCATCACCTTTTCAAATAAATATGCTTTCCTAATGAAATTCTCATCTCTCCACTCCCCATCCCCAACCACACTGTTACATGAGAAAAACAATAAAGGCGTTAAGTTACCTTAGGATCATCTCCACTGTCACACTTATAAGACCCAACCTTAAATGAGAGAGAATAACCATTCAAAACAAGGGTCTTGTTAGATGTATTATCTTCCTCTCAAGAATCTTAAAAGATGGCAAAAAATCCTCACTGATAGATGAAGAAATTGAGATTTGGAGCACAGCAGCCCAGGGTTGTTGGGATTCGAACCCTTTTCTTCAAACTCATTTACTCATTCAACAACACACCACTGTGTCCTTCCCATTCCCTGGTTCTGGGAATGATAAGAGACCAGTCATGGTCCCTGCTTCATGGAGAGTAGGGTCTTGTGAGAAAGACAGGAACGAAGACCTTCCCAAGAAAAGTAAAGAAATACCGAGGACAAAAGCACTTTGCCCACAGAGGTCCATCTAGTCAAGGCTATGGTTTTTCCAGTAGTCATGTATGGATGTGTGAGTGCCGAAGAATGGATGCTTTGGAACTGTGGTGTTGGAGAAGACTCTTGAGAGTCCCTTGGACTGCAAGGAGATCCAACCAGCCCGTCCTTAAGGAAATCAGTCCTGAATATTCATTGGAAGGACTGATGTTGAAGCTGAAACTCCAATACTTTGGCCACCTGACGTGAAGAACTGACTCATTTGAAAAGACCCTGATGCTGGGAAAGATTGAAGACGGGAGGAGAAGGGGACGACAGAGGATGAGATGGTTGGGTGGCATCACCGACTCAATGGACATGAGTTTGAGTAAGCTCTGGGAGCTGGTGATGGACAGGGAGGCCTGGCATGCTGCAGTCTATGGGGCCGCAAAGAGTCGGACACAACTGAGCGACTGAAGACCAAAGAAACCAGGGGGAGTTCCAGATGACTGAGCGTCAGGACAGAGAGGTCTGACTCAGGTGGAGATGAGGCAGGAGGAGGGCTTGCCTGAACGTGACACTGTGCTGAGATCTGAAGGGGATGAGAGAGGTGAGGGGAGGCTATGAAGACCTGCAGTAGAAACACCTGTCCAGATGGCTCAACATCGTGACGGGAGACCAACGTGACTGCAGAACAAGGCTGGTGGGACAGGAAGGGGCCAGACCCCACGTGAAGCACTTCACTGTTATCCTGAGAACATGGTGAAGACTTCTATAAGTACAGGGCTGATACAATCAGATCAACACTTTGAAAAGATTAGTCTGGCAATGTGAGAACAGACTGAGGGGTCAGAACGGATGCAGGATGCCTGCTGTATTCGAGCAGGAAAAAAACTAGGGTGTTTTGGATCCGGAGGGGAGAAGCAGAGTTGGGGAGAAGAAGGCAGACTCAAGAAAAATGTTAAGAGGTAAAATCCAGTGGGACTGACTGATGGGCTAGATGAAGTGGCCGAGCAGCAGGCAATAACCAGAATGACACTGAGATGTCTGCTGTAGGTGTCTGGATGGAGGCTGGTCCATGCAGAGACAGCAAGCGCTGGAAGAGGGTCAGGAGGGAGGGCTTCTAGACATTTTAGGAGGGGCCTTTGGATTTCATGAGGAAGAGAGCGCGTGGGAGCGGTGGGACACACACACACGAAACTCAGAGAAGCCTGGACGGGAGATCTCCCAACGCCTGACTCCGGGAGGACAAGGCGGCCTCGTGGAGCCCAGAGGATGAAATGCATCAGCACTGATGACGGGTCTACCAGAGAAGGGCCATCGGGAGCAGATGAGGACAGAAGGAACGAAAGGGGCGAGTGGGGCCACGAAAGGCAAGGGAACACGGTGTTTCCGCAAGGAGGAAGAGCAAGAACTGTTGGACTATCAGACAAGGCGAGAACTACAGGATCTGTGGGTCAGTGGACTTGGAGGTGGGTCTGAGAGTCGGGTGGACAGCGAGGAGATAGGAAGGATGAAAGGCTTTTCCAAGAAGCGGAAGAAGCCAGAGACTGGGAATGGGGAGGAGAGAGAAGAATCAAATAAAGGTACTGTCTTTTAAATTTTTAATTTTTTTAAAGGGGAGAACAACTGCTTTATTACATTACAGTATTGTCAGCTTCTGCCGTACAACAACATGAATCAGCTACATGCATACACACACACACACACACACACACATGCATATATATCCCCTCGCTCTTGGACTTCCCTCCCACCCCCGCCCGGTCATCACAGAGCACCGGGCTGAGTTGAGTTCCCTGTATTATACAGCAGCTTCCCATTAGCTGCCTATTTTACACATGGTCGTGTATATATGCCAACGCGTCTCTCGCAATTTGTGCCCCTCTCCATCCTCTCTGTGTCCACAAGTCCATTTTCTACGTCTGTGTCTTTATTCCTGCCCTACAAACGGATTCATCAGGACCATTTTTCTAGATTCCATATCTATACGTCAATATACGATATTTGCTTTTCTCTTTCTGACTTACTTCACCTCTGTATGACAGACTCTAGCTTCATAAATAAAGGTACTGTTAACTGCTTGTCTCCCACAGGAAAGACCTGCTGTGCTTGGAAAGGGGAGGGTTGAGAATATGAGCAAGAAGGGATCACCACTACCCTAAGACGTCTGAGATGGTGTGAATAGACAGCGTGAGAACACGGGGCATTGGGGAGGGAGCAGAAAGTCTAATGGTAGACACGTCTGTCTCCTGTTCTGATTCGGGAAGATGAGACAGTTCCTCTGATGCCATCTGTCTACCCCGGTACCATCTGAGGGCTGGAGGATCCAGGCAAACGGAGAAACTCCGACACAGCTGTGTTTGCTGGAGTTGAATTAACTGGAGAATTCTAGAAGGGTTTCCCGTGACGGCTGAGCGCCCACTTACAAGCCTGCCAGCCTGTGCTCTTGTGGCCCCTGGGGCCGCCTCAGGGGAACTGTCTCTGAGCTCATTCACCAGCACCGGCTCTGTCGCAGAATCCGCCTAAACTTCTGCAAACCCGCTCAGGACCCAACAGCTATGCTCTGGCGTGGTAGCTGCCAATTTTATGAATTGTTTTGAAACATCTCTCTTCTGTTTTTGGCATTTCTGGGGAATGCACCAAATACAAGCACCCATTTGAGCCAACTGAGCATGTGGCTTTAGAACATGGAGGTCTGGCCCGAATGAGCCTGTCGGGTAGAGCTCTACAGCGGTGATGCTCCAGGGCCCTCGGTAACATCACGGCTAAACCAGCCTCGGTGAGAACACTGGGCCTGCAAGAGCCTCTGTTTACCGATGAGACTGATATTTGCACACCTTGCCCATGGAGGATGCAAACCACTCTAAACGGATGAGCTGGAGGCAGCCAGAAGGAATATAGGGTTGCTGCTCGACTAGTTAAACGTATTGAAGCTTGATATATAGAGAGGGCTCTGGTGTGCTTAGTCGCTCAGCCGTGTCTGACTCTTTGCAGCCCCATGGACTGCAGCCCACCAGGCTCCTCTGTCCATGTGGATTCTCCAGGCAAGAATACTGGAGTGGGTTGCCATGCCCTCCTCTAGGAGATCTTCCCCACCTAGGGACTGAACCCAGGTCTCCTGCATGGCAGGTGGATTTTTTACCATCTGAGCCACCAGGGAAGCCCATGAATACTGGAGTGGATAGCCTAACCCTTCTCCAGGGGATCTTCCCAACCCAGGAATTGAACCAGGGTCTTTTGCAGTGCCAGCTAATTCTAAATCAGCTGAGCTATCAGGGAAGCCCACACAGAGGGCTCAGTTCACTTCAGTCGCTCAGCTGTGTCCGACTCTTCGCGACCCCATGAATCGCAGCACGCCAGGCCTCCCTGTCCATCACCATCTCTCGGAGTTCACTCAGACTCACGTCCATCGAGTCCGTGATGCCATCCAGCCATCTCATCCTCTGTCGTCCCCTTCTCCTCCTGCCCCCAATCCCTCCCAGCATCAGAGTCTTTTCCAATGAGTCAACTCTTCGCATGAGGTGGCCAAAGTACTGGACTTTCAGCTTTAGCATCATTCCTTCCAAAGAAATCCCAGGGTTGATCTCCTTCAGAATGGACTGGTTGGATCTCCTTGCAGTCCAAGGGACTCTCAAGATTCTTCTCCAACACCACAGTTCAAACTGAAGAAGGCTTTCTTATCTCTTCTTGCTATTCTTTGGAACTCTGCATTCAGGTGCTTATATCTTTCCTTTTCTCCTTTGCTTTTCGCCTCTCTTCTTTTCACAGCTATTTGTAAGGCCTCCCCAGACAGCCATTTTGCTTTTTTGCATTTCTTTTCCATGGGGATGGTCTTGATCCCTGTCTCCCGTACAATGTCACGAACCTCATTCCCTAGTTCATCAGGCACTCTATCTATCAGATCTAGGCCCTTAGGGAAGTATTTGAACTAGACCAGGTCCTCCTAGACAACTCACTTGTTCCTTCAGCCTAAGAAGAAGAGATGTGATTAAAATGCATGGGCTTCCAGAAAGGCCACATCTGCTCAGGAGGACCTCATGGAAACAAAAAACTTCCCCCACTGGGCTTTGAAGGCCTGGAAGTTAAGAGTTTGCTCAGGTTGCCATCACGAATGACCACAGATGGAGCGGCTTAAACAACAGAGATCCATTTCCTCCCAGTTGTGGACTCTGAAGGTGCCCCAGGTCTGGTTACCCCTGAGGGCTCTCTCACTGACTTGCGGACGGCCCCCTTCTGACTGTGTCTTCACCAAGTCCCCCCTCTGTTCACATGGGCCCAGTGTCTCCCGGGTATCTCCTAGCTTCCTCTTCGTAAAATTGATACGGTTCAGACTGGACTAGGGCCCACTCTAACGTCCTTATTTTAACTTAATCACCTCTCCAAAGGCCTTGTCTTCAAGAATAGTCACATTCTGAGGTGCTGGGTGTCAGAGCTGCAACATACACATTTGCTGGTGGCGGGGGCATGGGGGGTGGGGGATGACATAATAGAGCCCACAATACCTATGTTCCACAATTTAGTTTCAACACAGCTTTTCAGCCCCATTTTGCTCTGCTTGCCTATATCTCAGCCAGCCTCCCTGTTTTCCTTTGATCCCCTATTAATGTTACTTTCCCCTTTTGGCATGTGTTTTCTGCCCAGAAATACACTTAGAGAAGAAATGCTTTAATGCCTAGGTTTCAAAGGCAAAGCAAGATGAATCGCTGTCCCCAAAGCCTTTTTGTTCTTATCCTAAACATCTTTTTCCCCTATTGTTTGGTAAGAGGCATTTCAGGTGGGTTTTGTAGGCAACTGAAATATCTGAGGTACTTTTAGAAAGGGTCTTATGAAAAGAGAGTCACTTAGGAACTTCCCTGGCAATCCATTGGTTAAGACTCCACACTTCCACTGCAGGGGGCGTAAATTCAATCCCTGGTCAGGGAACTAAGATCCCCCTAAGTGCAGTGCTGCCCAGCTCCACCCCCGCACCTTGCAAAAAAGAGTCACTTAATATGAGAAGAGGCAGAAGGACAGGCAAGAGGTAACTTCATGATTTCTGTGTGCCAGGCACTGGATAGGTACTTTATACACTTTCATTTAATATTCACAACAAAATGGTTGTTTTACACATGAAGGAATCCAAGTTCAGAGAGCTTATTTAAGTTGTCCAAGGTCAGACAGCTGGGATTTGACTTCAAATCCATCTGACTCCACACCTGTGCTTTTTCTGCAACATAATATGCTGCTCCTGTAAAAAGACTCAAAAGTTCATCTTTCTTTTTCTTAATGTCAAAGCTGCATACAACAGAAATATTTCATCATCAACTATAAGATATATAGGAACCAGATAAAATCTGATACAAAATATTAGCCGGTGTCTAGAACTCACTGCAATAAATTAATCTTCCTGCAGGCTGGCTCCTATAAGAAATGACTTTACTTTGAATTTGTTTGTAATAGTTTGCTTGAATGCAATTTTCATATTGATCTTAATTGGTGGCTCAAATGGTAAAGAATCTGCCTGCAATGCAGGAGACCCAGGTTAAATCCCTGGGTTGGAAAGATCCCCTGGAGAAGGAAATGGCAACCCACTCCAGTACTCTTGCCTGGAGAATTCCATGGACAAAGGAGCCTGGCAGGCTACAGTCCATGGGGTTGCAAAGAGTTGGACATGACTGAGCGACTAACTTTCTTTCTTTTCATATATGGCTATATATATAGATGATATTAAATGTGGCTTTCTTTTTAAAAGCCTATAAATTTTTAGAGAGTTCTGATCAAACTAGAGTAACAGGAACTAGATTTATCTTCCTATATGAAAAACCAACAACAAAAAGAAAAAAAAAAAAATTACATCTGAAGATCTGAACACCAGTGAGAAACTGAGTCATCCCCGAGGAACAAAAAACTAGAATCACGACCCTGATGACTACACCAGCCTCTGCCTTGAGCATATCTCCAGGATATGGTGCAGAGAGAAAGAATATAGCAGAACCTGGCAAACTCCATGAGCTGAAGGGATGGGGCTGAGCACGCAAGGGATCAAGGCAGAGAGGGTTTGCAGGAAAGTAGGAAGCACACAGTAGAGGACAGAGCGCTACCAAGTGAGCAGCAGAGGACTCATCGACGTGGCTCACGTGGAAAGGAGCCAAGATGCGTCAAAGAATTTAAGAAACAGAACACAGAGGGTTAGAGGTAACAGGCTTGGTGCTCACACAAGGCCAGGAATGCTACCTGTTCGCTCTTGATTCATGAACACTGGGTAGAGTACTGAAGGGTCATCGCTAAGGAGTGGGAATAATTCGCCCCAGATTGCACACTACACCAGTCCTACCTAACAAGAATTAAAAGCCAGTTCTGACAGGACTAAATTATTTCCAAATAACTTACACGCACCTCCCTCCCCAAACTCAGTAACATTCATAGGAATGCAAAATTACCCAGCACTCAACACAGTAAAATTCACAGTATCTGATAGCCAATTAAAAAACAAAAAAATCACCAGGCATACAAAGCAGCTGGAAAATGACACATAATTGGACAAAACAAAAACAATCAAGTCCAATTTAGAAAGGACACAGATGTTAAAATTAGTAAAATAAAAAGGATACGAAGACAGTAAGACTGTATTCTCTATGATCACAAGGTTGAGATATGGAAGATTTTAAGAGGAATCAAACTAAACTTTGAGATGAAGATACATAATGTGGCATAAACACACCCATGCCCAAGATCAGATTAACACCAGATGAAACACGGCACAAGAAATACTAGTGAACTTGAACCAGCAATAGAAGCCATCCAAAATGAAACAGAAAGAAAAACTACCAAAAAATTAACAGAGTGTCAGAGAACTGCAGAATAACTTTGGGCAGCCTAACACCCATGTAATTGGAGTCCCACAGGAGAGGAGATGGCAGGGGAGGAGGAAAGAAACGAAAAAATACTAAAGATATAATGATCATAAGTTTTCAAAATTTGATAAAAACTATAAACCTACAGATCCAAGAACCTAAGCAAACCCCAAGCATAAGAAACATGAAAAAATCTGTATAAAAGCACAAGCTATTATATGATCAAATTATTCAAAAATAATGATAAAAAGAAAAAATTTTAAATCGGACAGAGGAAAAGAGATATTACATACAAGGGAGCAAAGACAAACACAACTTTAGCTTTCCTGACAGAAACAATGCAAATGAAAATGCAATGGTAAAAGATTTTTCAACACACTGAAATCATCTTAGAATTTCACACTCAGCAAAATACATCTGTCAAAAAGGAAAGCAAAATAGAAAACATTTCCAGTGAAAGCTCAGAAAATTTATTATCAGCAGAGCCACATAATAAGATATGTTAAAGGAAGCAGGAAAAAAACAACATCAGATAAGAAATCTGTATCTACACAAAGAAATGAGGAACACCAAAATGGCAACTTCATGGTTAATATGATTTAAGAATTTTTAAATTATGTCTCCATAGAAGGTAACTGACTGGTAATCAAGTATACTTCAATAAAAATATAACTGATTGGTAAACAAAAACAATGTAATACAGGTTTCATAACGCATGTAAAAGGAAAACTAACAATAGCAAAAAGGTCAAAAAAGTAGAGAATGGAAGCATAATGCAAGCGTGCTAAGTTGCTTCAGTCGTGTCCAACTCTTTGCAACTCCATGGACTGTAGTCCACCACGCTCCTCTGTCCGTGGGATTCTCCAGGCGACAATACTGGAGTGGCTTGCCAGGCCCTCCTCCAGGGGATCTTCCCAACCCAGAGACTGAACCCAGGTCTTCCACACTGCAGCTGAATTCTTTACCACTGAGCTATGTGAAATGAACCAGTATCACTTGAAGACAGGCTGTGATAAGCTGAAGATGAACATTATTAACCCTAACATAACCGTTCAGGTTGTGTTAAGAGTCACAGCTGCTGCTAAGTCACTTCAGTCGTGTCCAACTCTGTGCAACCCCATAGATGGCAGCCCACCAGGCTCCGCTGTCCCTGGGACTCTCCAGGCAAGAACACTGGAGTGGGTTGCCATTTCCTTCTCCAATGGATGAAAGTGAAAAGTGAAAGTGAAGTCACTGAGTCGTGTCCAACTCCCAGCGACCCCATGGACTGCAGCCTACCAGGCTCCTCCGTCCATGGGAGTTTCCAGGCAAGAGTACTGGAGTGGGGTGCCATTGCCTTCTCCTACAGTCACAGAGCTATAGCTCATAAATCAATAAAGAAAGTAAAATGAAATCAAAATATTCGATTAATCAAAAGGTAGACAGAAAAAAAAGGAACAAAGAGGGATAATAAACAGAAAACAAGCAAGATGACCCATTGTACGATATTAATAGTTAAGAGTAAATGTAAATGGTCTAAACACCTATTTACAAGCAAAGAAAGTCAGATCTGCTAAAAAGGCAAGATCCAACTATGCTGACTATAAGAAACCCACTGCTAATACAAAGACACACATAGTTAAAAACAAAAGGATGGGGGGGAAAAGCACATTATGCTAACATTAAGAACTCTAAAAAAATTGAAATGGTTAGATTAGTATCAAAGTAGACATTAGACTAAAGAATATCATCAAGAATAAAGAAGGTAATTTCTTAGTGGCAGAGAAGTCAATGAATTAAGAGAAAATAAACTCTTAGGTATTTATATGCTTAATAACAGAATTTCAAAATACACGAAACAAAAACTGATCAAACTGCAAGGAGAGAGATGCAAAAACACAATTATAGTTGGTAATTTTAATACCACTCATTCAATAACTATTAGAACATATAAGACAGAAATTCAGTAAGGATAGAGATGATTTGAACATCACTATCAACTCACGTGGCTCAGTGGTAAAGAACCTGCCTGCAATTCAGGAGAAGTGGGTTGGATCCCTGGGTCAGGAAGATCCCCTGGAGGGGGAAATGGCAACCCACTCCAGTATTCTTGCCTGGAAAATTCCATGGACAGAGGAGCCTGGTGGGCTACAGTCCATGGGGTCGCAAACAGCCGGACACAACTGAAGGCTGAGCATACACGTATCAACCGCTATGATCTAATTGACACAGATGGGATACTGCATTCCACCCACCAAAATTTACATTCTTTTCAAATACACATAAAACATTTACCAAAACAAACCACATTTTGGACCATTAAAGGGATATCAATAAATTATTTAAAAGCTTTCATGTCATACAAACTACATTCCCCAACAAGCAGAGAATTACATTAAAACTCAGTAACAGAACCGTGGAAAATCCCTATATTTGGAAACAAAATAACATACTTTTAAATAACTAACTTCTGAGTCAAAGGGAAACCAAAAGGAAGTTAGAAAGTACTTTAAACTGAAATGAAAGCAAAAACACAATAAATTAAAATTTGCGACATGCTCCTAAAAGCCTCTTAATTTAAAAATAATCTATTGGTACAGAATCATCTATATGCAAGCTATAGATAATTATAGATAATTCACATAAGCAAAATTTTTAAAATTACAGTCTACCACTGAGAGATAATGATTAACACTTTAATGAAACTGTTCTCAGAACTGAGCTTGTATCCTCTGTGATGACCTAAATGGGAAGGAAATCTAAAAAAGAAGAATATATATGTGTCCTAATAGCTGATTCACTTTGCTGTACAGCAGAAATTAACACATTGTAAAGCAACTATACTCTAATAAAAAGTATAAACAAGGGAAAAAAGAATTGAGCTTGTATCACATTCACTCTAAGAGTTTGTCAAAACATATACCACGGGGTATAACATACACATCTGGGTGAGGGCCTGAGCATCTGCATTGCTAAGGTGATACTGAATGCTGCTGCTGCTTGTTGGCCTGGGGAGTGTGATTTACGGCCCACTGCCTTCGTGTATGTCCCTTCTACATCTTCTTCCATGAGCAATGTCCCTGGATACAAACATGTACACTTTTTAAAATCCCAAATGAGGTCATACTGTTTATAACTTAGTTTTTGCTTTTTAGTCAATGATGTCTGTCTTTCCATTTTGTAAACTTTTTCCTCACCAAATACTCACACGACTCACATTTGTGCATATGAATAAAGAACGTCCTGAATGGTCTAGTGGTTTTCCCCTCTTTCTTCAATTTAATTTTGAATTTGGCAATAATGAGTTCATGATCTGAGCCACAGTCAGCTCCCAGTCTGGTTTTTGCTGACTGTACTGAGCTTCTCCATCTTTGGCTGCAAAGAATATAATTAATCTGATTTCGGTGTTGACCATCTGGTGAGGTCCATGTGTAGAGTTTTCTCTTGTGTTCTTGGAAGAGGGTGTTTGCTATGACCAGTGCATTCTCTTGGCAGAACTCTGTTAGCCTTTGCCCTGCTTCATTCTGTACACCAAGGCCAAATTTGCCTGTTACTCCAGGTGTTCCTTGACTTTCTACTTTTGCATTCCAGTCCCCTATAATGAAAAGGACATCTTTTGGGGGTATTAGTTCTAGAAGGTCTTGTAAGTCTTCATAGAACCGTTCAGCTTCTTCAGCATTACTGGTAGGGGCATAGACCTGGATTACCGTGATATTGAATGGTTTGCCCTGGTGGAAGTGAGAAATAGATTTAAGGGACTAGATCTGATAGACAGAGTGCCTGATGAACTATGGATGGAGGTTCATGACATTGTATAGGAGACAGGGAACAAGACCATCCCCAAGGAAAAGAAATGCAAAAAAGCAAAATGGCTGTCTGAGGAGGCCTTACAAATAGCTGTGAAAAGAAGAGAAGCAAAAAGCAAAGGAGAAAAGGAAGATATACCCATTTGAATGCAGAGTTCCAAAGAATAGCAAGGAGAGTTAAGAAAGCCTTCCTCACTGATCAATGCAAAGAAAGAGAGGAAAACAACAGAATGGGAAACTAGAGATCCCTTCATGAAAATTAGAGATACCAAGGGAGCATTTCATGCAAGGATGGGCTCGATAAAGGACAGAAATGGTATGGACCTAACAGAAGCAGAAGATATTAAGAAGAGGTGGCAAGAATACACAGACCTGGGAGTTGGTGATGGACAGGGAGGCCTGGTGTGCAGCGGTTCATGGGGTAGCAAAGAGTTGGACACGACTGAGCGACTTAACTGAACTGAAGGAATGTCCTTTCTGTGATCTGTTAAAACTAACATCCAATCCAGGACCATGCTTCATATCTGCTTATGTCCATTAAATCTCCCTTAATCTAGATTCATCCCTTAAGAAAAAAAAAAAGACTGCTGAAGGAACACGTGAATAAAATTTGAACTGAAAAATTGAGAATGTACTTATTTACAAGGAAAGCTTTAAATAAAAGGGAATTAAAGATAGATCTATAAACCAAAATATGAGGTGAAATGTATAAAGGTATTTATGCATTAGTCCATTAAATTCACTAGGCAGCATTTGATATCCCAGATGTATGAAAAGGGAGCTTACCAGGTGGTGCTAGTGGTAAAGAATCCATCTGCCAGTGGACTGGCAGGCAGAAAAGGAGACAGAAAAGACATGAGTTCGACCCCTGGGGTTGGGAAGATCCCCTGAAGGAGGGCATGGCAACCCCACTCCAGTATTCTTGTCTGGAGAATCCCACGGATAGAGGAGCCTGGCGGGCAGGTCCATAGGGTCAAAAAGAGTTGGACATGACTGAAGCAACTTAGCACTCATGCATGTATGCAAAGGAAAGTTTTGGAAAAAGAACTAAGAATATTATAATGCAATGCATGGGGCTTCAGAGGACCTTAGCCTGGAGGAAAAATTTAACCTTTGGGAACCTCAACTTTTTAAGAAGAGCTCAGCAGTAGACCTTAGGCATGGTACTCGTTACACATCAACTACTTGGTTTTAACCAATTTAAAATCATTTGTTTAATTTGCAATAAATTCAGTTCTAAGGATTTCACTTGGGCATTCTGGCTACTTAATTGGATATTCCTCCTTTAATCTGTAGTTTGTTTCTTCTGTTTCAATTTTTTTCCTCCATTTTAAAGCTATCTAAAATAACATACAAGTGCTTAAAACTGCTGAAAACAAATGTATAACTTAGTGAATTATTGTATCAACCAAGTCAAGAAACAGAACTCTGTCAGCCAATCAGCCATCTTATCCTAAAACCAACCCCCTCCTTCTAAAAGCCACCACTATCTAGATTTTTACAGTAACCATCTACATGTCTTGATGCTTCCCTTCATCAAGTGGTGTATCTCTATATACCAGTGCTTATTCTTCCTTATTTTCAAAAATGTTATGTCCTTCAAGCGTCTTTTTACCTACAGGTTCTTCCTCTATCCCTCTTTTCTTTATAGTAAATCTGTTGATTTGTGGAAGTTCCCGGAGTCTGGATTTCGCACATTGCATATACTCAAGGCTATCCTTCAACACGTTCCTCTGTTCTCTGTATTGAGTGCAATTTGGCAGCTGCATCCAGTTGGTCCCTTTGGTAAGGTTATATACATGGTGTGCTGGGAACAACCCACTTAAGGTTATTTTAAATATGACTGTGATACATTTATGCTGCTCAGTTTTATGTGGAAACTGTTTTCTAACCTTTTGAGAAGAAGGTATGGGTCACGGTAGGTTTCCTAACCTCCCAGAGCTTCCTCTTCTATTGATTTTGGGCCATTTTTTTTTTTTATTTAAATGGTGGCTTGCTTTCTGAGATCCCCTGGCTCTGTTTCCCTCCTCTATTATTTCTCTCTATTGTTCTGACCTGACTCAATTTCACTTCCATTCTCCATAGTTTCTCCTAAGTGATGGCCTGTCCTGGAAGATTAATTACTCCAGCTCACTGGAGCTGGACTGATCCAGCCTCTTCCGAGCTCCCAGTTCCCACTGTTCTCAGACTGTCCCCGGTGGTTTCCTGTGGCTCTTTGGGGGTTCCCTTCTTTGGTCCATCGAATGCCCTAGTGCTCCGCTATATATCTCCTCCCGTACAGGCCCTGATACAGCACACAAGACCTTGTGTCCGACTGATGCTTTGTTTCTGGTTACCTGTACTTTGGGGTCTTGGACACTTTGACACCTAGCTTTGACATAAATGTGGTTCATGGGTATTCTGATTTTGCCAAGTAGCTGTTTCTATGTGGGATCTTGGGTTTGTGAAGATCCAAAAACTATGATTCCACTTTCATCTTCTCAAGACTATCCATTTTAGAAAGCTATTTCCCTGTTTGTTTGTTTTTTAACCAAACTAAGATGAGGGTCTTCATTACTCACATACTGTGGGGTGAGGAGACACGCCACAGCATGCAGGGCCACGTGGGGAAGCCCCAGGGTCGGAAGCAGAAGGGGCAAGGACCAAGCGTGTGCAGGAAGCATTCCCGTGGGTTCCGTGGGGAGAGGCAAGCTAAGTCAGGGTGAGAAGCTTGAGTCCTCGCAGTGAGCTCCGGGGTGTCGGGCCATCTCTAGGTGTCTAATACCTGGAGTAATTATGGGAAACAAATTCTGTCTTCTGAGGCCTAAGAGCCACACAGAAGAGGGGGTTTGGGCTCTGGATTCATTCATCTGCATGTTGGAGGTGTGCTGGCAGGGGAACCATTTGCCATCTCTAAGAACTGGCCTGCTCTGGGAAGGGCAGTCTTTTCTCGTTCAGTGAGGCCCCAGATGCTGAAGCATCAAGAACATAGAAAATAAGAAAATACTGAAGGAAAAAAATATCAGTGGTTCTTAGGGGCTCAGAGAGGGCTCAACACACAGAGTAGAGGGGATTTTTAGGGCAGTGAACTCTTCTTTATGGTATTGTAAGGATGGATAAATGTCATCATACATTTGTCAAAATCTACAGAAGGTACAACATGAAAAATGAACCCTAAAGTGCACCTGGAACTGTAATAATACTGTATTATCACACTAATAAAGTAAGATGTTAATAAGAGGGGACACGGTGTATGGAGAGACAGCAAGGGGGACCACTCTTGACCTTCTGCTCAATTTTTCTGTAAACATAGAGCTTTTCTAAAAAATAAGGCCTAATAAATAAAACACAAAATAATAACAAACAAAACCTCAGATAGCTTTCTTCCAGTCTAAGAAACGGAAGATCATCCATAGCTGCATTTTTCCAGCAAGTTGCCCTTCCCCCGATTCTCTCCTGGAGGAAAGCTCTGCCTCCTCTGGGACTCGCCCTGTTGCCACAGCCTCAGCCAGTCAGATTGAACCACGGGGCTGCTCTGTGAGGTCACGGGGCTGCTCTACCACCCCACCTCTGCTGGCTGCCCAAACCTTCCTCTGTTCTTAAGCCTGCAATGTTCTCTACCCTTTACTCCTTGCATGTTCTGTAAGGAGCCCCTCCTGGTCTCAGATGTCCGTAGGACCCCAGGAAGAAGCAAGGTCACAAGGCTGCAACTAAGAGATGAAGGACATCTGCCCAACCTTAGAAGAGCTGGACAAGGATCAGTAAGTGATGCCGTTATCCCAAGTAGCTGTGCTCTCTGAGCTCAAGCTCTAGAAAGCATGCTTGCTGCTATGGACTGAATTGTGTCCTTCAAATACCTCTCTTGAAGCCCTAACCCCCAAAGTGGCTATATCTAGAGATAAGGGTCTTTAGAATGTAATTAAGAACGTGGCTCTATCTAAAGATGGGGGTCTTTAGAAGGTAATTAAGGTTTAATGAGGTCATATAGGTGGGGCTCTGATACACATGTTCTGTAAGGAGCCCCTCCTGGTCTCAGATGTCCGTAGGACCCCGGGAAGAAGCAAGGTCACAAGGCTGCAACTAAGAGATGAAGGACATCTGCCCAACCTTAGAAGAGCTGGACAAGGAGCAGTAAGTGATGCTGTTATCCCAAGTAGCTGTGCTCTCTGAGCTCAAGCCCTAGAAAGCATGCTTGCTGCTATGGACTGAATTGTGTCCTTCAAATACCTCTCTTGAAGCCCTACCCCCCAAAGTGGCTATATCTGAGATGAGGGTCTTTAGAATGTAATTAAGAACGTGGCTCTATCTAAAGATGGGGGTCTTTAGAAGGTAATTAAGGTTTAATGAGGTCATATAGGTGGGGCTCTGATCTATTAGGATTATAGCCTTGTAAGAAGAGAAAAAGAGATCTCTCTCTCTTTGCTGGCTTGAGGACACAGTGAAAAGGTGGCCGTTGACAAGCCAGAAGCAGAGTCCTCACTAGAATTTGACATGCTGATACCTTGATCTCAGACTTTAATACTTAGAGAAATGAAATGTCTGTTGTTCAAGCCTCCCAGTCTTTGGTATTCTGTTATGGCAGCCTGAGCTAAGACACCTGTCAATGGCAAAACATTTTTTCCTGGCATAAAGAAGATTATAAAATGAATGAAAGATTCTTCCTGAGCTTTGAAAGTGAAAGTCACTCAGTCATGTCTGACTCTTTGTGACCCCATGGACTGTACAGTCCATGGAATTCTCCAGGCCAGAATACTGGAGTGGGCAGCCTTTCCCATCTCCAAGGGATCTTCCCAACCCAGGGATCAAACCCAGGTCTCCCACAATGCAGGTGGATTCTTCACCAGCTGAGCCACAAGGGAAGCTCAAGAATACTGGAGTGGGTAGCCTCTCCCTTCTCCAGCGGATCTTCCCGACCCAGGAATTAAACCAGGGTCTCCTGCACTGCAGGCAGATTCTTTACCAACTGAGCCATCAGGTAAGCCCAAGCTTTACCAGTATTTATTTATACAAAACTGGGAATTTTTTATCAGATCTCTGAGCATCATCACTTTCATGAAAGATGGGTGAGCCAGCCACACCGGTTTCTGAGCTAGAATGTAAGAAGAAAATCCAACAGATATCTGAGTGTCTTGCTATGCCAGAAATTCTGCTGGGCTCATTATTATAAAGCATCTGAAGAATTCCCATGATAACCTTGTAAAATAGTCATTTATTAATCCCAGTTTTCAGATAAAGCACAAAAATCAAAGACATTCAGAATCTACCCAGCTGCTAAATGACAAAGCAAAGGTTTAAACAGATTTACAGGCTGTAACACAGAGCTGTTCACACTCTCCCCAGTAACCACAAGATAAATCTTAGATACACACCCATCTCTGCTGCCTGGTGTGCACAGCTCTTTGCAGCGGGAAGATGCAGCCAAGGCAACAAGTGAAGCAGAGAGAAGTTGCAACGCCTGAGACAGGCCTGCCTGTGACTCACGGTCACACAGTCCACACTGAATCTGCTCATTGTAAAACGTGGATGATAAAACACCTACCTCGGAGAAATGCTGTAAAGCAGAGATTGGTAAACCAAGGCCTATGGGCCAAATCCAGCCTATGATTGGTTTTGCTACAGTCCAAGAGCAATCACGGGCTGTTAAGTGGTTGGGGAAAAAAAAAGTAGCAATATATTTCATGACATGTGAAAACTCTATGACATTCAAATGTCCATGTCCATACATAAAGTTTGATTGGAACTCAACCGCCATCATCCATGTACATTATCCATGGCTGCTTTGCATGGCAGTGGCAGAGCTGAGGAGACGTCACAGAGAGGGTACAGCCTGCAAAGCCTAACGAATTTATTCTCCGGCTCTTTGTGCCAACCCCTAAGGTGCAGAACAAGGAGATCAAACCAGTCTCTCCTAAAGAAAATCAACCCTGAATATTCACTGGAAGGACTGATGCTGAAGCTGAAGCTCCAATACCCAGTCTCTCCTAAAGAAAATCAACCCTGAATATTCACTGGAAGGACTGATGCTGAAGCTGAAGCTCCAATACTTTGGCCACCTGATGCAAAGGGCTGACTCACTGGAAAAGACCTTGATGCTGGGATGATTAAGGGCAGGAGGAGAAGGGGACGACAAAGCGTGAGATGGCTGGATGGCATCACCAGCTCAATGCACCTGAATTTGAGCAAGCTCTGGGAGATAGTGAAGGACTGGGAAGCCTGGCGTGCTGTAGCTCATGGAGTTGTAGAGAGTCAGACACGATTTGGTGACTGAACAAGGTGAAGAACAAACAAGGTATATTTAGGTTAACAGCAGAGTGCATGGCATACCGTAGAAGTTCAAGGACAGTGAGCTCTTTGAGTCCACTGGCAACCCAACCTCTGTGACCTTTACCAGCCTTCAGACTCTAGGTACCCACTAGGTGGCATGTTAGGTAGAGGGTCCTGATTCCTAAGATCCATAGTGTCCCTGCCATGGGAAGGCAAATCAATGGTGGGGAAAAAAGCTGATTAAAAGACTTCTCTGCTCCTATGGGGCAGTCCCATGGGTCAGCTGTTGGACTCAAGGACAACATGGGCCTGACTTGCATGTAAACCATAGCAATCAACTCTATTAACAGGCAAGCCATGGGACAAGTCTAATTGAGCATAGAGCACAATTGATTACTTACTAATTATCACTGGTTTATTCCCAGTCTTAGGAAACACATCTTAGACAGTGGAATGCATTCATTCTTAAGTGCTTAAGCTTTTTCAAATCCTTACTATGAAGAATGCTCTGATGTGGGCTATTTAATGACAGAAATGATGAGAAAAGGGTGGAAGGCTGAGCTGCAATGAGAAGTGCCTGGCCTTACGACCTCGGGACAAAGGTTCACAACCTTGCATGCTGGGGACCTTGGGGGAACAATTAGTTTCCAACACATCACATACAGATAAATAAACAAAGTCAGTAGTGACAGATAGCCCAGGTCTGGGCATTTGAGACCAACCACGCTTCCTATTGAGCTTCCCAGACGGCATCAGTGGTAAAGAACCCACCTGCCAATGCAGGACACAAAAGAGATGTGGGTTCGATCCCTGGGTCTCGAAGATCCCCTGGAGGAGGGCATGGCAACCCACTCCAGTATTCTCGCCTGGAGAATCCCATGGACAGAGGAGTCTGCAGGGACCACAGTCCATAGGGCTGCACAGAGTCAGACACGACTGAAGCACACGCACAAGCTTCCTGTTGGTTTGTCAGTCATGTGAGCGGCCTCCCCAATGAAGCCTGGCAGAGGTAATCATCACGACAGCAGTATTAAAAATAATAATGACAACCCACCCATGTTCGTTGCAGCATTATTCACAACAAGCAAGGGCGAAGCAACCTAAATGTCCATCGACAGATGAGTGGGTAAGCAAAATGTGACGGAGCCAACAACGGAATAGTATTCAGCCTTAAAAAAGAAGGACATTCCGACACCTGCTTCAACATCGATGGACCCTGAGGACATCACGCTAGGTGAAATAAGCCAGACACAAAAGAACAAGTGCTGTGTGATGCCACTTACATGAGGTAGCTAAAGTGATCAAACTCATAGAAACAGAAGGTAGAATGGTGATCACGAGGGGCTGGGGGGAGGAGGAAAGGAACTAGTTGTTGATCAGGTGCAGAGTTTCAGTTTTATATAATGAAAGTCCTCTCTGTTGCGCAACAATGAACACACACATTACTGTACTGCACACTTACTTAAAAAGGGCTAAGATGGTAAATTTCATGGTTATTTATTTTTGACCATAGTGAAAAAAATGGTAATGATGATAATGATATCAATAAAGTTTTATTGAAACAAATCCATGCCCATTCATTTACACAACAAGGGAAGAGCTGAAGAGCTGGAGTGGAAACACTCTGGTGTGCAAAGTCTATTCTAGTATTCACTATCTGGCCCTTGAAAAGCAAAACTTTGCTGCTCCCTGCTTTAGAATGTGGGCCTTGTTCACTACTGAGTCCACAGGAACTAGAGCACTCTGATGTGTGGTAAGCTCTCAGGTAGTGGCCTATATTCGAAACAGTTAGCTTCTATGTCTTTAAGCCATCATTAATGGGTTTAGTGAATTTCACAATTGAACACACTCCAAAACAATATAATAAGCAAACAGTGAAATCATAAAAATCAAGCCTGATAAAAGCTGAAACAAGTCATCTCTGAAAGATCAACAGGTTTGCAAACCCTAGTGAAAAAGAAGCACCCACAGCTAGTACAAAAGGCACCAAGCCTGAGGTCAGAAGATGTGGTTAGAATCCTAGCTCTGCCGATAGTTAACTGGATGACCCAGAAACGGAACAATCCTCTTGCTATCCAGGCTCGGTACCCTCACCACTGCTAATTTACAGTTGAGAAAAGAAACTTCAGGAGGATCAGAACAGGATAAGACTGGAGTCAGGAAAACCACTGGAACTCTGAGTAATGCAGGCCGGTTGTTAGAAATAATGAGAAAAGAAATCTTCAGGTGGTTTGAGAATCATTACTGTAATACAAAAACAAGTCTAAGAAACAATGTTCCACTGAACTTGCTATATGGTAAGATAATTATTTGCTTCCTTATCAACTTTCCTAAGCAGGTACTTCTAATGACCGGGAACAATAACTATTGCTGACAAGCTGTCCCTTCAAAGCCGTGTGTCTTCTTCTGTATGAAGTTTGATGCTGGGTTTGGCATTGGCACAAATAATTGTTAGGTGCATAAATGAATGTGGCATTAGATGTGGCCCCTCTGTGGTCATCTGTCACATCAGAAAGAGGACTGGGAGTCAGGGCAGCTTCGATTTAATGTAAGCACCAGAAAATGGCCAAGAAGGCTTAGAAAGGGAAAGTGAAAGTCACTCAGGCATGTCTGACTCTTTGCGACCCCATGGACTATATATAGCCCATGGAATTCTACAGGCCAGAATACTGGAGTGGGCAGCCTTTCCCTTCTCCAGGGGAATCTTCCCAACCCAGGGATCAAACCCAGGTCTCCCACATTGCAGGCGGATTCTTTACCAGCTCAGCCACAAGGGAAGCCCAAGAATACTGGAGTGGGTAGCCTATCCCTACTCCAGCAGATCTTCCCAACCCAGAAATCGAACCAATGTCTCCTGCATTGCAGGCAGATTCTTTATCAACTGAGCTACCAGGGAATCCCAGAAGGCTTAGAGGTTAGAAGTATGTTGAGAAAACACAGTTTGTGCCCATCTCTAGATACATGTTAGATTCCCTGGTCTTCCCCTAATCCAATCCAGTGACAGTTCTCTTTCTACACCATAAATCAGATCATGTCACACTCTCTTTAAAATGCATTTACAGCTTCTTCCCAAACATATTAGCTCAGTACAGAGCTGTGCTGTCCCCACACACGTGACCACCAAGCCTTGAAAGACAGCTGGTCTGGCTGTGACTGTCACATATATATCGGATTCAAAGACTGAGCAGGAAAAAAAAAAAAGTAAAATCTCCCATTCATAGGTTTTGATGTTGATTTCATGTTGAAATGATAATGATTTTGGATGTTTTATACCAAATTAAATAGCCTATTAATTTCACTTATTACAAACTTTTAAAACATCAACTGCTGGAAAAATTGAAATAAAGTTCGTGGCTCATATTCTATTGCTACTGGGCAGTAATGGAACAGAAAGCCCTTTGAAATAGACCCGGCTTCCTGCTCACCTTTCAGGGCTTTTATCCTTCCCGCTTTCAACAGAGCCCTCCTCTGCCTACCTCTAAACTTCAGCCTCATCTGCAGGTTCCCAAAAAGCCTACTTGCTACCTGGGATTTGGCATCTGGTGCCCCCCTCCCTGGAACACCCTATCAGGTCAACTCCTACTGGCCTCAGAGGACTCCGTTTCGCAGTATCTGGGAGGGACTTCCTGAACACAAGCGTCGTTTGCTGTCCCCAGTGCCCCACGCCCCCTGCTTCCAGTGGACTGTGTGCCACACGCCTTGAACTGGCCACTGCCCCAGTGACTGTTACTGCTGTTGTTTAGTCGCTCAGTCGTGTCCAGCACTTTGTGACCCCACAGACTGTGGCCCTCCAGGCTCCCTGTCCATGGGATTCTCCAGGCAAGAATACTGGAGTGGGCTGCCATTTCCTTCTCCAAAGACTCAGTTTGATGCCCCACCTGGATCCTACATTCTCTCCATCTCACTCCTGTTGGGTCTGCAGTGACCAACAAAAGTTCTAGGCACTCAGTGTGGACTGAATGAAAAGGTAAATAGAAATGCAATCAATAAATTTACACCCTAAAAGGGTGCCTCATAAGAGGCAGATGAGGATTCAACCTTGAGAAAGTGCCATCAGCCAAAAGAGAAAGAGTCACAATAAGTTATATTCTAAACTTTGGGATCATGTCAATGAAACCTTTTCAAAGACCTACGTTACATATTTAGCAAACATCAAATGCATGATCAACAAGACTCTAAAGCAGGCAACTATACTCCAATAAAAATTAAAAAAAAAAAAGGCTTGATCTCATAGATGATACAATTCTGTGCCTTTGGATCTGAACTGAGATAAATCCTTGACAACATGAATGCAAATACAAAGGCATCAGTATGTTCACTTGGAGCATCATTTGTAATAGCCAACAATTCAGTACAATCTAAGTATCCCACCCTTTACAGCAAAGATTGTTAAGTGATGGTATATCCATTCAGTGGAACAGTATGAAACTGTGAAAAGGAAGGAAGTCAACTCTATGTGCCGAAAAGGAAAGGTCTCAGGATATAGGTATAGTGTGTTGCTTCTTCACGTTATCATATTTCAAAAATGTGTGTTTGTGTGCACATATACACAGACTTTTACAGGAAGGAAACCCAAGACTCTGCTGCTGGTGGCTCCTGGAGGGAGAGGGAGGCGGCCTGCACTGTGCACTCTCTGTGGACCTGCTAATCATGTGCACACATTACTTTCAAAGACAGATCATCAAGGGCTTCCTGGGCACTTTTTCTGGTGTACACTTCCGTCAGGCCCAGAAAGGTCCCAATTATTCCCCTCTCTTAAGTCGAATAGATGGTAAAACAGCAGCGTCTCATGGACATCACCTACCGTGATCTTCTTGTGGTCGGGAAACTCGAGGCCAAAATAGTCTCCTTCCACGAGGTTGAGGTGGTTGCACACGGCGTCCAGCAGCACTTTACCGGGCGCTCTTTGCTGGGAACAAAAAGAGCAGGCATTACGCCCTCGCAGACAGGCAGCTACGGAAACAAACCACGGCTCCCGCCGCAGGAGGCCTCTCACCGGGTCTGCAACAGCTCCGCACCCCCCAGCCCCGCCTGGGCACACTGCTGGTTCCCGCCCCACGCTGCTCTCATGCTTCCAGGCTGACCTCTGCCAGCTTTTCCTCACCCCAATGCCGGGCACTACGCCCCTTAAAAAAAGGACAAATACCATATGAAATCACTTGCATGTGGAATGTAAAATATTCCACAAATGAACTTGTCTACAAAACAGAAACAGACTCACAGACAGACAACAGACTCGTGGGTGCTGAGCAGGAGGGGCAGATTGGGAGTCTAGGATTAGCAGATGCGAACTACGGTACAGAGGATGGAGCAGCAACGAGGCCCTACTGCAGAGCGCAGGGCACTCTATTCAATATCCTGCCGTAAACCACCATGAAAAAGAATTGCATATATATGTATAACCACCCCCTTGCTGTACAGCAGGGCTTCAGGGTAGGGGAAAGCACAACATTGTAAAATCAACTTCAACAGAATACATTTTTAAAAATACACTTTATTTTTTAGAGCAGTTTCCAGAAAGTTGAGCAGGAAGTGCGTACCCAGAGTACGTGTGTACCAGGTACCCACCACACCCGGGGTCTCCTCTTACTGACATATTGGAATAGTATAGTGCATTTGCTACAACTGTGGAGCCAACATTAACACATTATCACGGTGAGAAGACATTAGGATTCACTCTGTCTATAGCTTATGGGTTTTGACAAAGGCATAACATCATAAAGCCCCCATCACAGGATCACACGGGCGAGCTTCATCAGCCCTAAACATCCACTGTACTCCCCTCTTTCACCCCTCCTCCTTCCCCTACCCTGAACCCCTGGCAACCAATGATCTTTTTACAGTCTACAGTTTTGCTCCTTCCACGATGTCACATAGCTAGAATCATACAGTATGGAGATTTTCCAGATTGGTGTTTTTCACTTAGTGTCATGAATTTAAAATTCCCCCCATTCTTGTCATGGCATGCTCATCATTTCTTTTTATTGCCGAATGATATGCCACTGCCTGAGGCGACTACAGTTTGCTCAACCGTTTATCTACTGAAGAATATCTCAGTTGCCCAAGTTTTAGCAATTATTAAAGATGCTACAAATATTATTTGTGTGCAGTTTTGTGTGGATGGAAGCCTTTATGATCCCATGCCCATTTTGTGACAGCTGAATGCCTGTCCCTGGGTCCTCTCCCTCCTTAACAAATGTGGAAGAATGCATGGCTTTCTTCTCTAGACTTTGTACAGGCTCATCTAGACTTCATATGCATGAGTGTAAAAACCACAGGTTATGTTTCTATTTATTTAAATTAAAAAAAAATTGTTTTACAATGTTGTGTTGTTTTCTGCCATACAACAAAGTCAGAAAGAGAAGAACAAATAGAGTGTTTTTAAGGCCATAGGTTCTTAATCGTCTTACCCAGGATGCCCAATGAAAGAAGAAATGAATACAATCACTCATTCCATCGTATTCTATTAATATGCAATTAAGTATCCACAAGCCTGTCTCTCTAATGAAACTCTGGGCTACGTGGTCACCTTTCTGTTCCTCCTGGCAGAGTCCCTGGCACTCCTTCAACGTCTGCTGAAATCCGTATTACACATACATATTCTATACCTTGAGTCTACAGTGAAAGGGAAATGATATGCAAGAATCCATTATCTACCTTCAACAGCTTAGCATCATACGCCTTGGTTTCTTTTCACTCTCTGGTCAATTCTTAAAGGAAAGAAAGTGAAAGTCACTCAGTCGTGTCTGGACTATACAGTCCATGGAATTCTCCAGGCCAGAATACTGATATGGGTAGCCTTTCCCTTCTCCAGGGGACCTTCCCAACCCAGGGATCGAACCCAGGTCTTCCGCATTGTGTACGGATTCTTCACCAGCTGAGCCACTAAGGAAGGCCCCAAAATATGGAATACTTCACAAATTTGCGTCGTCTGCTAATAATCTGCTAATCTTCTCTGTATCGTTCCAATTTTAGTATATGTGCTGCTGAAGCGAACACCAATTCTTAAAGACTCACTTGCAAAAGAGATGCAATTCCACCACACAGATCAAACTCAGTAAGAAAAAATGTTTCAAAGACCTTGTCCTCTCCAGTTACTGGTTTTATACTGTCACCTCCCTTCTGCGAAGAGCAGAGCAATTTAGGAGCCACTCAGTAACCCAGGAGACTAAAGGCAGTAGGAATCAGACCCTGACAAGCTTCATAACAGGCCCGTCCATCAGGCTGTCCAACAGCGTGACCTGAGGAACCAGAGATAAAGAATGTCTCTTTTAAACAGATACCACTTTATGCTCCTATATTCCTCGTTGGAATTCAGAAGATGCTCACAGCTATCTAAAGGCATGCGGCAATCTCCATGCATAACCTCAAATTCACAAGGCTCTAGACATTGAATGCCTGGTCCAAGGGTAACTGGGAGAGTCATCTCAATTACCCCGCTGGCACAACTAACACGTGATGATGTGTAAACCCCATGTCAATCAAACAGATCCCCACCACCCTATCCAGCACACACGTGCGTGTCCAACTCTGCGACCATAAGAACTGTAGCCCACCAGGTTCCACTACCCATGGGATTTCCCAGTCAAGAATACCGGAGGGGATTGCCATTTCCTCCTCCAGGGGATCTTCCTGACCCAGGGATCAAACCTGTGTCTCCTGCATTGGCAGGCGGATTCCTTACCACTGAGCCATCTGGGAAGTTCCCCACCCAGCACACACAGACACACAAGATTGGGAGTCTAGGATTAGCAGATGCGAACTACGGTACAGAGGATGGAGCAGCAACGAGGCCCTACTGCAGAGCGCAGGGCACTCTATTCAATATCCTGCCGTAAACCACCATGAAAAAGAATTGCATATATATGTATAACCACCCCCTTGCTGTACAGCAGGGCTTCAGGGTAGGGGAAAGCACAACATTGTAAAATCAACTTCAACAGAATACATTTTTAAAAATACACTTTATTTTTTAGAGCAGTTTCCAGAAAGTTGAGCAGGAAGTGCGTACCCAGAGTACGTGTGTACCAGGTACCCACCACACCCGGGGTCTCCTCTTACTGACATATTGGAATAGTATAGTGCATTTGCTACAACTGTGGAGCCAACATTAACACATTATCACGGTGAGAAGACATTAGGATTCACTCTGTCTATAGCTTATGGGTTTTGACAAAGGCATAACATCATAAAGCCCCCATCACAGGATCACACGGGCGAGCTTCATCAGCCCTAAACATCCACTGTACTCCCCTCTTTCACCCCTCCTCCTTCCCCTACCCTGAACCCCTGGCAACCAATGATCTTTTTACAGTCTACAGTTTTGCTCCTTCCACGATGTCACATAGCTAGAATCATACAGTATGGAGATTTTCCAGATTGGTGTTTTTCACTTAGTGTCATGAATTTAAAATTCCCCCCATTCTTGTCATGGCATGCTCATCATTTCTTTTTATTGCCGAATGATATGCCACTGCCTGAGGCGACTACAGTTTGCTCAACCGTTTATCTACTGAAGAATATCTCAGTTGCCCAAGTTTTAGCAATTATTAAAGATGCTACAAATATTATTTGTGTGCAGTTTTGTGTGGATGGAAGCCTTTATGATCCCATGCCCATTTTGTGACAGCTGAATGCCTGTCCCTGGGTCCTCTCCCTCCTTAACAAATGTGGAAGAATGCACGGCTTTCTTCTCTAGACTTTGTACAGGCTCATCTAGACTTCATATGCATGAGTGTAAAAGCCACAGGTTATGTTTCTATTTATTTAAATTAAAAAAAAATTGTTTTACAATGTTGTGTTGTTTTCTGCCATACAACAAAGTCAGAAAGAGAAGAACAAATAGAGTGTTTTTAAGGCCATAGGTTCTTAATCGTCTTACCCAGGATGCCCAATGAAAGAAGAAATGAATACAATCACTCATTCCATCGTATTCTATTAATATGCAATTAAGTATCCACAAGCCTGTCTCTCTAATGAAACTCTGGGCTACGTGGTCACCTTTCTGTTCCTCCTGGCAGAGTCCCTGGCACTCCTTCAACGTCTGCTGAAATCCGTATTACACATACATATTCTATACCTTGAGTCTACAGTGAAAGGGAAATGATATGCAAGAATCCATTATCTACCTTCAACAGCTTAGCATCATACGCCTTGGTTTCTTTTCACTCTCTGGTCAATTCTTAAAGGAAAGAAAGTGAAAGTCACTCAGTCGTGTCTGGACTATACAGTCCATGGAATTCTCCAGGCAAGAATACTGATATGGGTAGCCTTTCCCTTCTCCAGGGGACCTTCCCAACCCAAGGATCGAACCCAGGTCTTCCGCATTGTGTACGGATTCTTCACCAGCTGAGCCACTAAGGAAGGCCCCAAAATATGGAATACTTCACAAATTTGCGTCGTCTGCTAATAATCTGCTAATCTTCTCTGTATCGTTCCAATTTTAGTATATGTGCTGCTGAAGCGAACACCAATTCTTAAAGACTCACTTGCAAAAGAGATGCAATTCCACCACACAGATCAAACTCAGTAAGAAAAAATGTTTCAAAGACCTTGTCCTCTCCAGTTACTGGTTTTATACTGTCACCTCCCTTCTGCGAAGAGCAGAGCAATTTAGGAGCCACTCAGTAACCCAGGAGACTAAAGGCAGTAGGAATCAGACCCTGACAAGCTTCATAACAGGCCCGTCCATCAGGCTGTCCAACAGCGTGACCTAAGGAACCAGAGATAAAGAATGTCTCTTTTAAACAGATACCACTTTATGCTCCTATATTCCTCGTTGGAATTCAGAAGATGCTCACAGCTATCTAAAGGCATGCGGCAATCTCCATGCATAACCTCAAATTCACAAGGCTCTAGACATTGAATGCCTGGTCCAAGGGTAACTGGGAGAGTCATCTCAATTACCCCGCTGGCACAACTAACACGTGATGATGTGTAAACCCCATGTCAATCAAACAGATCCCCACCACCCTATCCAGCACACACGTGCGTGTCCAACTCTGCGACCATAAGAACTGTAGCCCACCAGGTTCCACTACCCATGGGATTTCCCAGTCAAGAATACCGGAGGGGATTGCCATTTCCTCCTCCAGGGGATCTTCCTGACCCAGGGATCAAACCTGTGTCTCCTGCATTGGCAGGCGGATTCCTTACCACTGAGCCATCGGGGAAGTTCCCCACCCAGCACACACAGACACACACACACAGACACAGACACACACACAGACACACACACACACAGACACAGACACACACACACACAGACACACACACACACAGACACACACACAGACACACACACAGACAGACAGACAGACAGACAGACACACACACACACCCCTGCATTTATCAAGCATTAACAGCTCCATGGATTACTGGTCACCAATCTTTTTTCCCACCTTCCTGGCAGAGCAATATCATATTGAGAGCACTTGGGAATTCACTAGCCAGGCCCATGGGGTCCTTGGGTTCAAATTCTTACACCTGCCTCCATAGAGTTACACGAAGAACTTAGACATAGCTCCTTGTTCGGGGGCCTCCTCTCCATCCAGTAGAATCTGCAGACACCAGCTAGTAAAACCATGATAGGAATGTGTTGGGTGCTGAGAAGTTGTAGAGAAATTCCTGTATCGCAAGTTTTTTTTTAAGAGAAGACCACATTCTAGTTTCACAATTCTTCTTTCTCACCAGTCTTGACATTTCCTACTTGTCTTAAAATGCAGCACCAATTATCTGACCAGCTGGCAAGCACTCACTGTCTTCCAAAGAATTCCTGGAACTAAGTGAATTTGATAACTTCATCTAGATTTACAGGGGCTGGGAAATGAGACTTTACAATTCAACGCTGAAAGTCTAAACAAGTTTAAAAAAATCAGAAATGAGCATACCATGGACACCTTTATAGAACGATGTTCAACTAAGCATTTGTTGAGAGAGTATTACCGCTGAATTAGGTCCTTGACCGAGTTCACAGGGACTTTTGTGACCATACTGCGCACAGGCTGGTAATAATAAGAGGCTGGAAATAGATGTTTGGAGTCAATCTAGTTAACACATAATGTAAGTCTTGTCTCAAGTCTTAAAAATTTCCTTAAAATTTATTACTTTGTACAAATCTTTGACACAAAATGACTTTTCAATGGGACCCCAGTTTTTATATCGGGAGAAGTTAATTTCAAGTTTGGGCTTCCCTGGTGACTCAGACAGTAAAGAATCTGCCCACAAATGCAGGAGACACAAGAGACGCAGGTTCAATCCCTGGGAAGATCTCCCGGAGAAGGGAATGGCTACCCACTCCAGTTTTCTAGCCTGGAGAATTCCACAGACAGAGGAGCCTGGTGGGCTACAGTCCATGGGCTCGCAAACAGTCAGACATGACTAACACTTTCATACTTTTCACTTGACTGATATTATAGCTCTTAAAATTGGCCTGTAAAATAGATGCTTTTAATGCATTATATGAATTCTCCTGTCAACACTGGCTATCTTCAGGGATATAAGGAAAGCCAGTATGTAGCATTACTAGAAAGTATTTCTAAGGGTTGGAATGAAGTCAGTACATGAAAACTGCATGGGAAAATAGATATGGCATTAACGTCTCAATGCACACCAAGCAGCTAGGCCTAAAATGTTTCTAGACATCACAACAGCAAAGTTCAGGGACCCTATTCTCTTCTAAGAGTTAGTGTAGAAATGTCTGGGTTTCATTAATGCACCCAGAGCTGAATTCAGCTTCAGAGGAGGCACCTCAGAGAAGGGAAGCCAGAGAAGGTTCATCCACGTTCTTTAAGAAAAGTCATCCCCTCCTTCCTTCCAACAGTGGGTTCACTCCATTAATCATCAACATCCTTCCTTTATGCTTGTCTCCGAGGAATTCTGTGAACTTCACATTATAAGTAATTCTGCTCAAAAATCACACCACGGAATCTAAAATGGATGGTTGTACAACCCTGTGAATGTACTTAACACCTCTGAATTGTACTCTTAAGAATGGCTAAAATGGTAAATCTTTTGCTGTGTTCATTTTACCAAAATTTAACAATGCAGAAGAAAGAAGACCAGGGGAAAAAAAGAAAGTAAACAGAGGATGGTATTCATATCTACAAATGATTGAAGAGGGTTACTCACAATAGAGCCTGTTTAAAAACTATTCTTAAGAACAACAAAATAAAGAATCCACTTCCTTTACATTAGATCTTAGAATAACACTGAGGGCGGTAGGGCCCAGCTCAAGGTGAGCGGCGGCGAAGAGCCTTATCACACGGGGGAAATGAGCGATTATCCACGTGTGCGACGAAAGGGCTGTTAGTATTTGACAGCACAAAGGGCTCTTTTACCTGTCTGGCAAAAAAGGCTGGGGGGGGATGATATGAACATTGTTGGAAGTAACCACAAACTGTGCCCTGGGGCAGGCTTTGCACTAGACGGATGATGGGATTCAATACCTACAAGTCCACCAGCCCTCTGCAGCTAAAACAAACCTGTGAATGAGTCGAAACAGTCTGGACGTGGGGAAAAGTGGCAAAAGTGCAGATTAAGCTGTCAGAACACAAAGAAAAGATGCTCAGAACATTCATCTGTAAAGGCGCAAAGAGCGGCTTCCTTTAAGAAACACAGAGACTTACATTTACGACTCCACAAATGATCATACATGAGGAAGGAAAACCACGTCACGTAGGCATCGTTTGAAAACCTATACATGTTAACAGTGGTTTAACATGAAAGGGACCTTACAATGAATGTTTTCCTAATTGTTCCCAAGTGTTTCTACTGGGGCTGAGAGGCCAGACCTCTGAGACTCCCAGAGCCTCTAAGAAACTCAGTAAGAGTCTGGCGACCCCACACATGGCCAGTCTGGATTGAAACAGTCCAGAAGCGTACTCCTTACAGAGAAGAAACCAAATAGTCATTATATGTTATATTTGAGAGAACAAACTGGTGATTAGTGAAACCACATAATCAAATTTTGATCACTTTTTCTTATTGGCTACTTTCAATTATGCTCCAAGAGGCATGTGAATTTTAATCAGATGCACAAATAAGGTGGCTGATTGCTTTGAACAGGCTTTTCACGGAATCCTATAAAATTAAATTTTAGGAGGAGGTTTACATTCTTGGGGAGTGTCTGGCAACGAAGCGCTGAATAATAAATAGTATGAATTCACACAGAGCTTCAAGCTATTAAAAATGGTGAATCAAAGTCGCTTTGGTTTTTTGTGCCTTTAAAATATGTCTGTGCCTTCAGGTTATTTCTGTCACATCAGGTTTTATGAGCAAGTATTTTCTTTCTCCTCTAAAAGAATAAAGACAATTCTTTCTGGGTTGGGAGTGTCTTCTACACCCTCCCCACCTCCTCCGCAGGACCTAACAAAGGAGTCACCTCACTTGATAGAAGCTAACGTCTGCCATGCTGCAATAATCTCATAGATGGAAATGGATGGAGATAACATTTGACCAAGTTCACAAAATGTGCGTCTGCTGAGGTTTCAGAGAGTGGTTTCTGGGAAGTATTTTGTTTTTCTCTCATTTGGGATTAACGTAACCATGACAACCAGGGCATGCTCTTCTCCCGCAAGAGGGAAAGGCTCTCTCAAAGCCCTTGGCCCCTTTTTGCTACCATTACTACCCATTAGAACATTGTTTAGATTTCCATAGCCCACTAACCCTCCACACGGGCACTGTTAACACCGCAAATTCTCCTCCTGCCCCTCTGGCAGGTTTTGAACAGCTGGGTGGAAGTATTAATAGCTACGGTGGCTTAAGAAGCCTGGGGTACATCTGTCACGTGAGTAGCCACATACAGGCACTGTGCTAGGGGCCCAGGGAATGGAGATCAATTCAACATGTCTCTCTCTCTCACTCTGTCAAGGGTCAGACATTAAAGTGACAAGGCAACTAAATTAGAATGTATGGTAAGTGCTAAGTTAGAGAGAGAGACATACAAGCAAAGTACACGCACACTCTGATGTCATTTCTTAGAAGGATACTAATCCTATGCGATCACGGCTACACCCTTATGACCTCATTTGGCCCTTCCTACACCTTATTCCAAATGCAGCCCCACTGGGAGTCGGGGTGGCCATGAACGGATTACGGAAAGCAGGGACACCATTCAGCCCGTGGTACATGGGGCCATGAAAAGACTGGAGATGCTGTCGGCCCCTTAGGACCAATGCGAGAAAGAAATGAAACTCTGACTGCAAAGTATGTAGCAAAGAGCCTGGCACGGAACACGAGTTCTCTGGTACCGTAGCTTCCACTGTGAAGGGGTAATGCTAGCTGATAGAAAAAAGGGTAGGGGGATGGGTTGACAGCCCCACGGGCATGTCTCTGCATTATCGGGATAGAAAGCCCATCTCTGCTGCTGGGTGTGTGACCGTGTCCCCAAGGGCAGAGTCCAGAGTCGGGTATGCTTCCTCTGCCCTAGAATTCCACTGGAAGTGACCAGGGTGGAGCCTCTCCCATCTGTGGGCCCAGCAATCACCTGAGGACCCTGGTAAGCTACAGGAGCTGATTCTGGAGGGCTGGGGTGAGCCCTGAGAGTCTGCATTTCTAAGCAGCTCTCAGGGATGCTGCAAAGGCTCTGCTTTGAGAGCAAGGTGTCACTCATATCACTACATGGACATGGGGCTGTCCTGGTGGCTCAGATGGTAAATAATCCGCCTAATGCAGGAGACCCGGGTTCGATCCCTGGGTTGGGAAGATTCCCTGGAGAAGGGAATGGCTACCCACTCTAGTATTCTTGTCTGGAGAATCCCATGGACAGAGGAGCCTGGCAGGCTACAGCCCATGGGGTTGAAAAGAGTCGGACACGACTGAGCGACTAACACTCACTCACTCACTCACTCACTCACTCACCAGGCAGGGCTGGCCCTCTTGGAGGTCTCTGGCTCCAATCTACATTTGGGGATAACTTCAAGCTTGAGACTCAACCATAGCAAAAAACCAAATCTACTGTTATGTGCTGAAATGTGTCTCAAAAAAAATAAAGTGAACTGATGGTAAAAAATAAATAAATAAATAATAAAGGCAATATGTGGTTCCAGTTTGACCCTGGATAGAATCTTGAGATAAGGAGGAAAGATTGCTTTAAACAAAACAAAACAACTTTGGGACAATTAATAAATTTTGCAAATGGAATGTAAATTGTAAAATAATATATACAGGTTAAATTTTCTGAATTTGATAACCATACTGTGTTCATGTAAGAAAATGTGCTTGTCCTTAGGAAACAGATCTGTAGTATTTAGGAATAAAGTGAAAAGTGATATCTAACTTACTTCTCAAATGGTTAAGACAAAAATAATGTTGATCTGAGTGTGTGTGTGTGTGTGTCTGTGTGTGTGTGTGTGTGTGTCTGTGTGTGTGTGTGATAAAACGCAGATCTCCTGCATTGCAGGCAGATTCTTTATCATCTGAGCCACCAGGGAAGCCCAAGAATGCTGGAGTGAATAACCTATCCCTTCTCCAGGGCATCTTCCCAACCCAGGAATGTGTGTGTGTGTGTGTGTGTGTGTGTGTGTAAAGAGTGAGAGAGAAAGACAGAGATTTTTTCTGTTGACAAAAAATCAACACTTCGTTATTCTGGACCAAGAGTATCTGAGACATCTTTGTACTACTGCAATTCTGATAGAAATATAAAGTTAGAAATACTGTTTTTTTTAAAAAAGATATGAAGTCCTAACTCATGGTCCCTGTGAATGGAAGCAGGGTCTCTGCAGAGGTGACTGAGGGAAGTTGAGGTCATTAGGGTGGGCCCTAGCCCAAAATTAACATCGTTGTGAGATGGTGTAAAGACAGAGACACAGACACACGTGTCATGGACAAGGCAGAGACAAGCAATGCGGTGGTGAGCCAAGGCCCCCACCAGAGGCTCAGAGGGAATATGGTCCCGCAGATACCTCGATTCTGAACTTCTAGCCTCCAGCACTGCAAGAGAAGAAATTTCTGATGCTTCAAGCCACCAGTTCGTGATTCTTGGTTACAGCGGTACTCACACAGCCACCTTCCATGGGGCTGTTACTGAGCTTTCAGGCAAGTGGGGGCACAGATCACACAGCTACATGATGAACTGCACTGTCCCTTGTAAATGAAGAGATTATAGTGAAATAACAACAGGATAAGTGGACTGGGGATAACATAAACATTCTGTCCTTGAACATTCCTCCAACTCAAAAAATCAAATAAACTCATTAAGTAGTAGACTAATGATAGGCGGTGATTGATTTTTTCCTGCTAATTATTAAAAGGTGTTCCTCTTTTTCCTGTTGCTGCGCTGTTAGTCGCTCAGTCCTGTCCAACTCTTTGCAACATCATGGACTGAAGCCCGCCAGGCTCCTCTGTCCACGGGACTCTCCAGGCAAGAATGCTGGAGTGGGTTGCCATGCCCTCCTCCAGGGGACCTTTCCAACCCAGGGATAAAACGCAGATCTCCTGCATTGCAGGCAGATTCTTTATCATCTGAGCCACCAGGGAAGCCCAAGAATGCTGGAGTGAATAACCTATCCCTTCTCCAGGGCATCTTCCCAACCCAGGAATTGAACCAGGGTCTCCGGCATTGAAGGCAGATTCTTTACCAGCTGAGCTACCAGGGAAGCCCCGTTGCTGCTCTAGATATGAGCTGCATTCTACGATCAAAATTCTTTTTATATCCTAGTCTCTTCTGGGCCCTTCTTCCCATGAGTGGAGAGACGCGGAGTCCAGGCTGGAAGGTCACCCAACTCACACACGCTCTCCCCATCCCAGCCCTCCATCCAGGGCTCCCCCTTCCTGGCCCCCCAGCATGTAGTCAGGAGCTTACACTGAATGAAGCAGAGGGCCGAGAATACAACTCAAGAAATCCCCTAGGAACTCACTGATCTATCCATAAACACATTTTTCTTAGAAATTTTACAAGGCTATTGCCAGACTGTGCCTAATAGAAATGATTGGGAAGATGATACTTGGATTTCCCTGGTGGTCCAGTGATTAAGAATCCGCCTTCCAATGCAGGGGACATGGGTCGGATTCCTGGTTCGGGAAGACTCCATGTGCCACGGGGCAACTAAGTCCACGAACCACAACGACGGAAGCCTGCAGCCTGCACACCCTAGAGCCTGTGCTCTGCAACAGGGGAAGCCGCCACGATGGGAAAGGCGAGCACCAAAACGAGAGAGCAGCCCCCGCCCTCCGCAAGTAGATAAAGACCATGGGAAGCAACGAAGACCCAGTGCAGCCAAAAACGTGTGCGTTCAGACGTGTCTGACTCTCTGGGGCCCCGTGGACTGTAGCTGCCAGGCTCCTCTGTCCATGGGATTCTCCAGGCAAGAATTCTGGAGTGGGTGGCCATTTCCTCCTCCAGGGGATCTTCCCGACCCAGGGATCGAACCCGTGTCTCCTGCATGTCCTGCATTGGCAGGCAGATTCTTTACCACTGGCGCCGCCACCTGGGAAGCCCAGCCAAAACGAAATAAATAAAAGATGTGGCTAAAGATGACAGACTGAATCCTTGCAGCTTATCTCCACAATACTCAGAAACCCTGCTTAAAAAAAAAAAAAGTAAAGAAATGAAACAAGGAATAAATTCATAGAACAGATAAAATGAGAAGACAGACAGCAGGTGACAGATTTCCCCCAATTCTAGCAGATGACAGAGGAGCAAACTGCAGCCTAATTACAGAGGAGAAGAGGCGCGGCAGTAAGGGAGCAGCCTAATTCCGCAGAACTCCCCAAAAGGTCAGGAGTGGGAGACGCCAGGTACTTCCGCTGCTGCAGGGTAGAGTTAAAAACTTTTAAAAACACTGTAATTTGTATCCTCATATAGCTCAGAGTTTATAAGGAACATTACCCCAGGAGGTTATAAAAAGGAGTATTTGGTTAACGAGAAAGAGCTCTTAGGAAAAAAAAAAAAGCAGAGTAGAAATAAAAATGTCATGGGGAGAGTTTAAAGACACAGTTGAAAATTCTCCTGGAAACCAGACCAGGTGACGAATGAATGGGAGCCAGGGGAGGAGGTGAAGCATTTAGAGGGTCAGCAACTGAAGCAACCCTGGGACCCCTGCAACAGAGAGACCCCAGGGGAAGGGGGACGATGCAAGAATAACATAAGGAAGTTTCCAAGACTAAAAAAGGGTCAGAGGGTATCTCGCAGAATGAATGAGTGTAATCTATTTCAAGCCAAATCACTGGACAACTTGGGAACATCAGGAAAGACAAAGGATTCTAAAAGTAATGAGTGTGTGTGCGTGCTAAGTCGCTTCAGTCATGTCCAACTCCTTATGACCCCATGGACCGTAACCTGCCAAGGTCCTCCGTCCATGGGATTCTTCAGGCAAGAATACTGGAGTGGGGTGCCATTCCCTTCTCCAGGGGATCTTCCCAACCCAGAGATTGAACCCAGGTCTCCTGCACTGAAGGCAGATTCTTTACCAGCTGATTCTTTACTAGTGCCCCCTGCTGCTGCTGCTGCTAAGTCGCTTTAGTTGTGTCCGACTCCATGCAACCCCATGGACTGCAGCCTACCAGGCTCCTCCATCCATGGGATTGTCCAGGCAAGAGTACTGGAGTGGGTTGCCATTGCCTTCTCCTGTAACTGCATAGTGATACACTAATTCAAACTTACTGCTATGGGGGAAAAACACCATTTAATGAAAAGTGAAAGTGAAAGTGAAGTCACTCAGTCGTGTCCGACTCTTTGAGACCCGTGGACTATAGCCCACCAAGATCCTCCGTCCATGGGATTCTCCAGGCAAGAATACCTGAGTGGGCTGCCATTTTCCTTCTCCACCTGGGAAGCCCAACTAATGAGAAAAACAAAGGCTAGTGAATTGGAAGGGCTCAGGACTTCTGGGTGGTAGGCTAGAAGCCAGAACAGAGTCCCAACCATATCCTCTTATGGGATATCACTAATAATGTCTGTGTGACATGCAGGAGTCAATAAAGATACACCTGCCCCAGGGTGGGGGGGTGTGTATGGATGGGTGCCTCTGCACTCCCATGACGCACCTAAGTTGTACCCCAGGGACACTCCAGGCTAGAGGGCATGGAGTTGGCACCATGGGCATGCTCACTGTGGAGCTGAGACTCCAATGCAGCCTCAGAGAATCTGCTCCCAAGACTGTATTTCCCTCTTTTCTCCTCTAAGACTTCCAAGCCCAGTTCTGAGGACACAAATTGTCCTGGAGAAAACGTGCTGATAAAACCAAGGGAAGAGACTGCATTTGCCAGTGTTGTAACTTGGGGGACCCAGGCTAGTCAGTATGGCACATGGGCTGATACATAGTGTGACCGTAGTATGACTCAGCCCCCGCGGGCAGGCTGTGTCACATAAACCAGCAGTGACCTGATGCAAAGGCAGGACTCCTCAGTTCACCAAGAAATCGGACAGTTGACATGTGGGGGATATTTCCCATGCTGTGTCTCCAGCCCCTCGGGGGCCTTAGAGAAGAACTGTAATAACATTACGAAGAACACAAACTCAGGGGCCATGTGCATTCTTGCAAATCCCATATCTCCACTTCAGGCACTGTGACCTGGGATGTGTTAAGTCTTTGGGCCTCAGCTTCCACTTCTGTAGAATGGGCGCATGACTGGAACACTTCCTAGGATGTGGGGAAGATGAAACAACTCAGTATACAGCAAACCTGAGGACAGTACAGTACCCAGAACAAAGCAAGCTCTCCCAGGTATTAGATATGATGCTGTCTCTTATACACATCTAGATGTGTATAAGAGACAGGTGTGTGTGTGTGTGTAAAGAGTAGAGAGAGGAGGAGGGGAGGAGGGAAATGACTCAAAGCCCAACAGCAGAGCCAGTGGCAGCCTTGACTGCAAATAGCGTGATCTGTGATCTCCGTTGCTGTGAGATGCCAAGCAGAGCAAGAACAGGAACCACATCGGTAACACCAGAGTCTGTGGAGCCAGGACAAGGCCTTCATTCTGGGAGAATGGAGCTAAACGTGGAGGCCGGCCCATCTACTGGGTGCACAAAAGCCTAATTCTTCCTTGGCACTGCTGCTCCAAGGGTGGGCACGGCGGCGTCTGGCAGGCCCACACTGAGCTCCTGTTCCCTCCGCACTGAGCCCCCGCGTTTAGAGTGCTCATTAAACACTCTTCAGATTGGGTTTCAGAGTCCCGGCTCTGGCCGCAATGAGAAAGGGTCCTTTCAGCAACTTTGCTGCAATTCAGCTATGTTAAAATTGCTCACCTTCCTTCACTCCAAGACATTGTGTGCGTGCATGCGTGTGTTGTGCGTGTGTGTGTGTGTGTGTATACGTGTGCACATAAGGTGAAGGATTTCTACTGCTTTCGTGCAAACCTGTTATATGTGAACAAAAAAAGAAAAATATTGATGGAGAAACTGGCTACTCATAGTAGAGGTCCCCAGGGGCAGGGAGTCAGTGGGGACCTTGATTAATGGGTACAGAGCTCAGTCTGGGCAAAAGGAGGGAGATCTGGGGCTGGATGGTGGCAAGGGGTGCACGACAATGTGAGAGGACTTACTGCCACTGAACTGGACGCTTTAAAATGCTATAAAAGATGGCAAATCTTACATGTTCATTTTTGCTGCGTTTCATCATGGTAAGAATAAATGGGGAAAACTTAATTTTTTTAGCTTTGACAATCTATGGAAGGAACTGATAAGTTTAGGGTGAGGGATAAGAAAAAGGCAAGGACCATAGAAAGCATTTGCACCACAAAGGCAGAGGGGAATCTAACATTGCGACATTTCCAGTGGATGAAAACTATCACTATTATGTATTAAAACATGTGAGATGATGTTGCAGTGGAGAAATACAGGCTCTGGTGTTGGTCAGGTTACAACTACGATGCCTGGCTGCACAGCCCAGGCTGGGCACTGATCTCTTTTGAGCAAGGGAGGAACGATGTCCCTCCCGGAAAGAGGTGGCTGGGGGAACTAAATGAAGGAAACACACATCAAGCGCCAAGCACCAGGGCCAGTGTTCAGCAGAGACTCAGTAAATCATAGTCAACCATTAAGCTTCATTTTTAGTGGAAACCTTTCCCAAGTTATTTCCAACTTTTGGGACCTATGCAAACTCCCTCTAGAGCATGTTTATGCCTCACGACACATTCACCACTACAAAACAAAATTCTTATATGCCCTTATATTCCAGTTATCTGATTTTTTCAATATATATATATTGTTGCCTGGGTCTTCGTTGCTGCGGGGGAGCTTTCTCTAGTCGTGGCAAGCCAGGGACTACTCTCTAGTTGCAACGCACAGCGGGCTTCTCATTGTAGTGGCTTCTCTTCTTGCAAAGCACAGGCTCCAGGGCTCAGGCTTAGTTGCCCCACAGCATGTGGGATCTTCCCAGACCAAGGATTGAACTGAACACGTGTCCCTTGCACTGTCTGGTGGATTCTTTATCACTGGACCACCAGGAAAACCCTCCAGCTATCTTCTGATGAGGGGCTGGAGAATCCATATCCATAGATATTACAGGATTGATGTATAAACTAGGAAAATACTAAAAAGCAAAAAAAAAAACACCCCAAAACTGTATGCGTTCACTGTTGTTAACAATCCTTTCCTGCCAGCAAGCTGCCAGAGTAAGACAAAATATGAGCACACAGGCCTTAGACTTCGGCAAAAGAAACTTATAAATACATATACAAAATTACAGAAAGCACATCTCAAAATACTAACGTCTATTAGAAGGACTGAAAGTCTGAATAAGATGCATTTTCTCTTTATACGTATCAGACAAGCTCCTTGAGTGTACCACAGTGCTGACACACAAGATCTTCACACACAGATTCTTTAAGTTCTTACAAACTTCAGTAGAAAGGAATGCTGATCACCAGCCTAGATGTAATCAAGGAACTAATTCCAGTATAGCAATCATTCCAAAGGGACCCTGAAGATCAGGTTCACCTGCAGACATCCAATCGTTCACATTCTCTATTCCCAGGCCTCCCCAGAGAGTCGCACAAAAATGAAGAGCTTGGAGATGGAATCTGCCCTCTCCCTTACCACAGGATTCTAATGAACACACACCTCACAGGCATTTGTGGCACTCACAAACCTGGAAACCATTCAGCTTACCCTTTTATGGCATTCTTCTCAAATTCACCAGTTTGAATACCTTGCTGAAATTTTTTTTCATGACAATTCCTTCCATTTCCCTGCTGCTTCTGACTGCTGTCACTTCTGGTTACCATCTGACTCATTAAATACATAAATAATTCCTAAATAGCTTCTCAAGTCCATTCTATTAGAAACAATTAATCGACTAAATTAGATGTTGTCACTCCTCTGCTCAAAACTCAGAGTAAAAGCCAGAGTCCTGACAATGCAAAGCAAGGTCCCAGGGGGCAGTCCCACCTGTGCCACCACGCCACCCCAGCACCACGGCAGTCCCACCCCGCACCACCACGCCGCCCCGGCACCGGGGCAGTCCCACCCCGCGCCACCACGCCACCCCCGGCACGGGGGCAGTCCCGCCCCGCACCACCACGCCGCCCCCGGCACGGGGGCAGTTCCACCCCGCGCCACCACGCCGCCCTGGCACGGGGGCAGTTCCACCCCGCGCCACCACTCCACCCCAGCACGGGGGCAATTCCACCCGGCGCCACCACGCCGCCCCAGCACCCAAGTGCATGCATGCTATCACTTCAGTTGTCTCTGACTCTTTGCGACTGTACGGACTGTAGCCCGCCAGGTTCCTCTGTCCATGGGATTCTCCAGGCAACAATACTGGAGTAGGTTGCCATGGCCTTCTCCAGGGGATCTTCCTGACCCAGGGATCAAACCGGTGTCTCTTTCATTTACATGCATTGGCAGGCGGGTTCTTTACCACTAGTGCCACCTGGGAGGTCAAATTCAGCTGCTTTCCCCCTTGTTCACTGGCCTCCAGCCGCTCTGAGCACACCAGGAACACAGCAGCCTCAGGGCCTTTGCACTGGCTGCTCCCTCTGCCTGACAGGCTCTCTCCCCAGAAATCTTCATCGATAATTCTCTTACCTCTTGGGAATCTGCACAAACGTCAGCTCCTCAATAGGGCAGACCCTGAGCACCTAAGCTTAAAACTGCAATTTACCCCCACACCTCCAACCTCTTATTCTGGCCTATTTCTTTCATTTTTCACTTTCAGTTATCATTCTCTAGCACCTAAAGCAATGTATCTCTTCATAATATCTCTTGTATTTATCTTTTGGCTGCTCCTCACCATGTGGGATCTTAGTTCTCAGACCAGAGATGGAACCCCTGCCCCCTGCAGTGGAAACTTGGGGCCCTAACCACTGGACTGCCAGGGAATTCCCCATCATGTTGCTTATACGGTACACGGCAATCTCTCTGAAAGGACACACGATCTGCCAGAACATGCATCTTCATCTGTTTTGTTCACTAAAAACAGCATGGAACACAGAAGGTGCTTGTCAAGATTTGCTGAATGGATGAATGAATGAGATCATTTTAGAACCACAATTTTGACAGAGAGACCGTAATAGCACAGTCCTTAGCAAAAACAACTCTAAAACGGGGGTCTGGATTCTAAAGTCAGTTGGAGGATATATTCTGATTTCAAGAAATTGTTGCTCCAAGAGTTGACATCTTCCAAAAAACATACGTGGAAACCACTCAGGAAAGGCCAACCTTAGGGGAAATGTTAGCAGGAAAACAAGAAAATGAAAGATCACATTCTACTGATCAGGAAATACGTCAAAGTGGGCACGATACACGACAAACAGTCACACGGCCGTCACACAGGCACAGAAACAGCTACAGGAAGACACGCTGTGCACCGCACAGTGAAACTGTCACATCACACACAGCAATCGGCCGGGGCCTCTCTGAATACACTAAATAAGTGAGTACAAGTGAAGCCACGATAAACCTAGACAGCAAATTAAAAAGCAAAGCCAGCTCTTTGCCGACAAAGGTCCATCTAGTCAAAGCCATAAAGAAGGCTGAGCACCTAAGAACTGCTGCTTTCAAATCGTGATGCTGGAGAAGACTCTCAAGAGTCCCTTGAACAGCAAGGAGATCAAACCCATCAATCCTAAAGGAACTCAACCCTGAATATTCATTGGAAGGACCGATGCTGAAGGTGAAGCTCCAATACTGTGGCCACAAGATGCGAAGAGCCGACTCATCAGAAAAGACTCTGATGCTGGAAAAGACTGAAGGCCGAACAAGAAGGGCAGCAGAGGATGAGATGGTGAGGTAGCACCACCGATGCAACGGACATGAGTTTGAGCAAACTCTGCGAGATAGCGGAAGACAGGGAAGGACGTGTGGCGTGCTGCCGCCCAAGGGGTGGCAGAGTCGGACACAACTTAGTGACTGAACAACAAACAAGGGAAAGAGAAGGGGGGCTTGCATTCTTTTAATGCTGTTCAGAGACTAGACAAGCATGCTGGCGATTCCTGATGCAGTACTCCTAGAGTACCTGGAATTTCAGTCTTCTTCTGAACTGGTTCACTAACTTCTTGTCAAGAGTATTTATTTCAAAATTTGGTACAGAGAAAGATGCCCTGCGTTTAGTGCATTCTTTGTTAATGCACACTGGCTCCCAAGATTTTGGCTTGATGCAAGCCCCCTATGATAATACCTTATTTGGAAGTATGGGGTTGGCTAAAAAGTTTGTTCAGGTTTTTCCGTAAGATGTTACAGAAAAACCCTAATAAACTTTTTGGCCAACCCCAAAGAACATCTGGCAATCCTCATTTTAGTGATCCTTCATGCTTCTGTAGCATCACAGCTGTTCAGAGTGAGTGGTGGGAAAATAAAAGGCAAACAGATGTAAGGTCTATAATTAAAAGCACAGGTATAGATTACTTCTTTTATACAGAGTCCTGCCCAATTCTAATTTAGTATTGTGAGCAGCCTATGGTCTTCCCAACGTATTCATCTATTCATCGAGAGAAAGGCCATATTGGAAACATATACAGATATTTCTGAAAAACAAAAACAACAAGAACTGTTCGCTACAGTTTAATAACAATTGAAACATTCACCTGCAATGGGGACAGACAAGAAGGGATGTGCAAACTGAAAACTCTGAGTTCCCCTTAATTTGAGGTTATTCAGGATGACAGCATTCTATCAATGCTGTGGACTCGTTAAACGCATTGTGTCCAAATTTGCAAATTATTAAATTAATGCTAAAGCCAAATTAAACTAGAATACTGGAGGTCAATAAGCATGTTTCTGAGAATCTGTCATCTGTTGAAAATTAAATACACACTGATAAGAAGAAATAGAGTTCACAGGTTTGCCTAGAAACTGAATAGTTAGACTCATTCTTGCTGAGACAGAAAAAAGGTCTAGTTTTTAAAGGTTAGATCAGTCTTTTACTGCCTAATTTCTTAGTTCACTATGCAAGATGACTTTAACATATTTTAAACAGTGATGCCAAAAGAAATGCTAATTAGAGCTCCTTACATTCGTGGGTATATGCTGGTTCTATTTTACGAAGCCTCTGTGAAAATTATGGATGGTTCTCTTTTCCTTAAAGGCATGATTAGCCCAAATTGCACAGAAGCAAGAGAGAAGATTCAGAAATGAATATTTAGGAAAGAAAGCAGAGAACAAATTCATAGAAACAGAAAGCAGAACAGTGGTTATCAGAGGGTAGGGGGATAAAGATTCAGATTTGCAAGTTGAGAAAGTTCTGAAAAGGAGTTTTACAGCATTGTGAATATACTTAATGCTTCCTAGGTGACAATCTGCATGCAGTGCAGAAGATGCGGGTTCCATCCCTGGGTTGGGAAGATCCCCTGGAGAAGGAAAGGCTACCCACTCCAGTATTCTTGATCACGTATGAGAATCCCATGGACAGAGAAGCCCGGTGGGCTACAGTCCATAGGTGGCAAAAAGTCAGACATGACTAAGTATACAAGCTCACACGCTCACACACACACCAGATTATATTCTAAAAAATGGGCAAAATAGACCATTTTATATGTTTTTAACCACAGTTTGAAAACAGAAAAGAAAGCAAGGAAGACTAAATCTCCAAGTTGGAGCCTGTGAAAATGAATCTTTCCTTCCTTAAGGATACTATAGGCCAGGCTGGTTTATTAATTGCACGGAACGCAAGCAGAAAGCAGAAATAAAAGGCTAAAGGCAGGCTACACACCAGCACTTGAACGTCCTCCGGAGTGTTTATTCATTACCAGGCAGAGGGAGCCATTTGTGTCTTTATGTTTGATTTTCATTCATTTTTCAAAGCAGTCATCTACTGATGGATTGCCCGATGGAAAAATTTCAAAGACATTTATTATATCATTAACAGCTCCGTCTCAAGCCCAATGTGCCTCCAAGCCTGTCAGACAAACCTATGAAGAGCAGCGATAAAACAAGCTTTGTTTTCTCAACTGAAACGCCCGGTGGCTCTTTCAGGGTAGTAGGAACAAAGCAGAGCTTTCAGACTCAGTGGTTCCAGCTTTTACTTTTTTTTAAACACACAAGACATTAACTCTAACCGACACGCTACGTTAACACACTACGTGTTAGTGCGCTGGCATAACGCACTACGTCATGCCAACTCCCCAGCTACACTTTCTTCCTGTCGGATGGCTCTAGTAAGACCAAACTGGAAATGCTACAAACAGTAAGATATATATCCTTGAAGGATCTTCTGAGCATGTGTTCGAGAAGGTACCTTTCTGATTTGTCAAGTGACATTTGACACGTGTATTTTTGAATTTAGGGAACCTGATTTTGCCTTCACAGGTACGATAGCAAGAGAGGTAAGCCTAGCATTTCCCCTGGATCTCAGCTTGTAACCCTCCACCTAGAAGTCTGCAACAGTTCACGAATACAGAAGCTGGCAGAGCACCGAGCACCGATAAGACTGTTTACTCCAGAATGACCAGTCTAACCTGAATTTAATCAGCAAGCCAATGAGGCAAGCAGGAGTTTTCACATTTAGGAACATCGTATGGTTACCCAAATACTACCAAGAACAGTACATGAGAGAGAGAGAGAGAGAGAGAGAGAGAGGGAGGAGCAAAGATCAATGGTTTTATTAATCAGATTGATAATAAGCTGAGTATAAAGATGGATCTAATAATATTGTGACTATATATATATATATATTTCTAGAAGTACTGCTTCAGTACTCATGGGAAGACAGCTGTTGAAATACAGGAAATAATTTCTCCCAGAGCAACATCAAATGCATAAACTCAACGTGCCTGGTGCAAAAAATCAAATGTATGTGTCCTCCCAAAATCCGTAAGTGAACAGTGAAAGTGTTAGTTGCTCAGTTGTATCTGACTCTGTGACTCCATGGACGTAGCCCACCAGGCTCCTCTGTCTACAGGATTTCCCAGGCAAGAATACTGGAATGGGTTGCCATTTCCTTCTCCAGGGGATCTTCCCAACCCAGGGATCTAACCCAGGCCTCCTGCATTGCAGGCAGATTCTTTACTGTCTGAGCCACCGTGGAAGCCCACTTAAAAGCATTGAAATCTAACCCCCACTGTGATGGTATGGGGAGGTGGAGCCTTCATGAATGGGATTAGTGCCCTTTTAAGGAAGGTCCCCTAACCCTAAATTTAATGTTCTCTTGTCCCTTCCTCTGTGTGAGGACAGAGGGAGAAGGCGGCAACCATCTATGAGCCAAGACTGGGTTCTCACCAGACACTAAATCTGCCAGCACCTTGATTTTGGATCTCTGGAACAGAGAGAACTCAATTTCCTTTGTTTATAAGCCACTCAGTTTATGATACCTGTTACAGCAGCCCAAACTAAGACCCTTGGGGGCTATATCCAAAACAAACTTTACATTTGAAAGAAGAAAATTGGGAGGGAAACTTTACTCGTATTATCTGAAATACATCTGCTTCCGGCAGACAGGTGTCATGAGTATGGAAAGATTCATGAAGAGAGGTAAGGGACACCAAGATTTAGCAGGCAGCAGAAACTGGAGCTGGCCAAGAAAATTTAACGTTAGCAACATTAACAACATGTTGCTCTCCACTTCCTAAGAACAGCACCAGGAAAGCAAACCCTGGACCATTCCAATGACAAATACTGTGGATGTAGTTGAGTCCAAACTCAAGAGCAGCCGACCCCGAGGATGATAACAGAGAGGCACTCTGCCGGTTCAGCCAGAGAAACTGGACAGGGCTGCGGCTCAAAGAATGAGGGAAAGGAAAAAATATTATAGAAAAAGAGACCTTAAGCTTAAAGAGAATGAGTATTCCAAAGTAAAAGCATTCAACTGCGTAACAGTTTGTCTTGGAAAGCAACGAGCTGTCACCTCCAACGGGGTTTAAAGATATATGAGATGAGAGGGAAGATGGGGGCTTCAGGAAGAAGGTTACAACTATAAGACATCACATGAGGCAGGATATTCTCTATCTAGATAAGCTCAGGTACCATCAGATGCGAAGACACTGAGATGTAACAGGAAAACAGAAAGTCACTTGAAGCAACATGGTACAAGAAACTCAGAAGGCATGAAGCCGACCTGTTAATTAATGGTGACCTGCACGTGTGTGTGGGAATGTGCACACATGCCCACAAATGATTTGCACAACCAAACTTACAAATGGCCTGGCGCTCTCTATCTTGAGTAAATATTTATCTCGTAGGAGACAGCTGGTTTCCTACTGTGCTGATTCATCCCCCCAGCATCCAGAACTCAAGATCATTCCACACTTTCTTCCACACATCATCCCCCACCACCACTAAATAAAAAATGTTACCATTACTATGTAAAAGGACATGAAGCTTGCCACTTTGTTGGGGGGAAAAAAAAGTTCCACTAAAGCTTAGTGAAGTCTAAGAAGGGACAGAATTGAAAACATATGACAGTAAAGAGACCTCTGAAAAAAAAAAAGATCTAAAGATTAGTAGGACTAGTAATAAAAGGACTGAGGGAGGAGGAAGCCTACAGTTGGGGATTTCCCATAAATCGGATCCAATTTTTGGCCCCGAGGGGAAAGAGGAGACTATCAAATAAATTATGTTTATGGAGAGAATAAATCCCTTCGATGTTTCCCAGCTGAAAGAATAAAGTACTGTGATTCATCACAGTCATTTTGGTCACCACCCCAAAGAGGTCACTAAATTCTAGTAGGATGAACCCTTCTAAGGCACTTCATCTGATATTAAGGGCTTTGGATGCTCACAAACATACTTCAGCTTTGCAGGATGAAAAAAGTTCTAGAGTTTGGCTGTACAGCAATGTGAACGCACTGACATTCAAAGGGGTCAATTTTGTGTTACATATATTTTACCACAATTAAAGACATTTTGAAAAGTGTATTAGTGTGAGAAAGACAGACAATACTAAATGTTGGTGAGGACGTGGAGCGGACAGAACTCCTGGGAAACGAAGAAGGTACCACTCCTTTGGGAAACTGCTAGACAGTTTCTAAGCGGAACACAGGCAGAGACCCAACATTTTCATAAACATGCATCAGAAATCGGTATATACATTCAGCAAAAGACACTGCAATAGGCCCAAGTAAGAAACAAGCCATCATCAATAGAATGCATAAATAAATTGCAGTGTTCATTCCAGTAATCAGAATGAACACACCACGGCCAGAGTGACACCAGGCACGAATGTCCCAAACATAAGGCCCAAAGAAAGAATTCACATAAACGGACACATGCTGTTGGCCCTCCCAATTCACGGGTTTCACTTCTGCCAGTTCAACCAACACTGGATATGGGGAGCTGACTGTCTTCCGCCACTTTATATAAGGGACGTGACCATCCATGGGTTTTAGTATCTAGAAGAGGGGATCCTGAAACCAATCCCCTGTGGATAACAAAGGATGACTGCAATGGATGCCACCGATTACAAAGCCATTTGCCATACTAATCGACGGTGTTACAAATCAGGATAGTGGCTACCCGGGGGAGAAGCAATGATCCAGAGAGACTTGGGGGTGGGTTTGAACATCTATTGTTTGGTGTGGGTGAAGGACGCCTGAGTTGTCTACCTTGTGATCTGGGCATGCTTCTGTATGAATTTTATACTATAATAATGCTTATAAAAGCTACTGTTATCACTTGCTAGAGCTCATTTATTTTTATGATTGATCTAATTCTATGCTCCTAAAATCTGACAAACATCTAAATCCTGGGTTCTTACTCCTCCAGCTGGGTTTCTGCCACATTAACGTTCAACGGTTCTGAACGGCAATCCACCACAAGGGCCCCATACACTGCCTGCTCGAGGAATGTCGTCTGGACAGCCCCAGGAATGCCGGTTCTGTCCTGTCCACAGCTTCTCCCTGCTGCCTTCTGTGGGTTTCGGCCAGGATCCCTCCCAGGCCTGGAAAGAAAAAGCCACTAGCCAGAGAATTCCTGTTCACCCTGGGCTGCATTATGGAAACTCGATTTCCCAGGAAGAGGAGCTCTGAAGCGTGGATGAAAGGGTGGAAGGACCACTCCCAAGCGCTGACCTTCTACCAAAGCATGTGTTCCTTGGCGAGCAAAAATAATAAAAATCATATGTGTCAAGGATTTCTAGGACAAACAGAAAACACAGGACTGGCAGAGCTGCTGTATTCAATTACGTGTTAACATCTCAAAAAGCAGAACTCCAGGAGGCCCTGCATGATCCATAGGAAGGCAGCCAAGAGTCATGGAAACCAACAGGTGGGAGAGTCTGCCCTGGATGGTGACAGAAACACAGACCCTGACGACCCTCAGAATGGGGTCCAGCCCACTGCGACCTGATGCTTCTGAGGGTCTTACTGGCCCAAAGGCTTGAAAAAGGAAAGGAGTGTGGGAAGAGAATGGTTGTGAAAGAACAGGTCATGGAAGATGGTCAAAACACACAGCAGGTTTGGTCAACATGCTTTGACCACAAAAAATAGACCAGTGAGGTCTTCATATTTTTTCTGATGGCAGTAAACTATTTTCTTTTGAAGGCATTAGAAAAAGAGCTCTCTAAAAGTAAAATATCAAAAGTACACTCTTTCCAGAAAATGTCAAATCACTGTTATATCAAACTATTCAGACTCCACAATGAATCATGAATTTCAGCTTGGTAACAATTTGCAGACAGTTATAAATTAAATGTGAAAACTCTGAACACCCAGGTTATCCACTACAAAATAAATCTTACATAAGGAGCAGTAAGAACTGTGCTTTCCTTGTCTGTACTGCCAAAATACACAGGCTGGTTTAGATGTAGCAAGATTTCCTCCTGAAAATGGGATTTCCTTCAAGAAAGGCTAGGCTATAAAGTCTGAAAGCAACCTGAGCCTTTATGCTTTCCAAGCCACAAATTATAACAAAGAAAACTAAGAGTCACCTGGAATGAGAAAACATCTTTGCAACCAAGATTATATCAAAATTCAAATTTATAGATGAAATAAAGGATTACTGTAACCCTTAAATCACAGACCTCAAGAGCAAACTTTCCCAGTACACTGAACATATTAATCAAGTGCTACAACTCTGACTTATATGAAATTCTTTAGACACAGTTCATCTATGATGCAGCTCAGAAGGTCTATTAGTTATAAATACAAAGGTGACTAAATTCTATTCTGATTCTTAAGTATTTAATCGTTTTGGAAATTAAGCAAACATAAACAAATGGGGCCTAACCAAACTTATAAGCTTTTGCACAGCAAAGGAAATCATAAACAAAAGGACAACCTGCATACTAGGAGAAAATATTTGCAAATGATGTGACCAATAATGGCTTAATTTACGAAATATACAGACAGTTGATACAACTCAATATCAAAAAAGACAAACCAATCAAAAAATGCGCAGAAGACTCAAATATACATTTCTCCAAAAAAGAAACACAGATGGTCAACAGAGACATGAAAAGATGCTCCACGTTGTCAATTACTGCAGAAATGCAAATCAAACTACAATGAGGTACCACCTGACACGGGTCAAATGACCATTGTTGAGAAGTCTACAAATAATAAATGCTGGAGAGGATGTCGAGAAAAGGTAACCCTCCTCTACTGTTGGTGGGAATGTAAATTGGTACAGACACTACAGAGAACAGTCTGGAGGTTCCTTAAAAGACTAAGAACCGTTATCATATGATCCAGCAGTCCTGCTCTGGGATAGATGCCTGGAAAAGATGAAAACTCTAATTCAAAACAACACACGCACTCCAATGTTTGTAGCAGCATCACTTAACAACAGCCAAGACATGGAAGCTATCTAAATGTTCACCAACAGATGAATGGATCAAGATGCGCTACAGATACACAATCGAGTATTATTCAGCCATAAAAAGAATGAAATATTGCCATTTGCAGCAATATGGATGGACCTAGATTTATTATACTAAATGAAGTCAGACAAAGACAAATATTATATATCACTCATAAATGGAATCTAAAAAATTATACAAATCACTTATTTACAAAGCAGAAACAGACTCACAGACATAGAAAACAAACTTACAGTTATCAAAGGGGAAAGGGGACAGGGAAGGATAAATTAGGGATATGAGATTAATAGATAACACACAGCTATATGTAAAATAGATTAAAAAGGATTTATTCTACAGCACAGGGAACTATATTCAATATCTCTTAATAGCCTACAAAGAAAAGAGTCTGAAGCTGTATACCTGAAATGAACACAATATTATAAGCCAACTACAGTCAACTAAAAAATATATATATTGTACTGTGCTAAGTACAAAATATCAACCAGCCTACTTTCTTGGCTTATATGAATTAAATATAATAATGAATTTGGAACAATGAATAAAATATAGACAATACCAAAAAAAGAAAAAGAAAAATTAATGCTTTGAATTTGCAAAAAAAAAAAAAGAAAGAAAACAGAAAAAGGGATGAGAAAGTGACTGCACTTTTTCAAAGGTCATTGTTGGAGGAGTTCTGACTAAATGACTGCTTTAGGACAGATCTGTTTACAATTCAAATGCCAACAAATACTGAAGTGTCACTGGGCCACCAAGGGAGCAAGCTGAATCTGCTCATTCTTATCTGACTTAAGAACCCACCTCAACAGCCTGTAAGGCACGGACTGTGCCATCAGCTGCTGGGATAAATTAGGGATATGAATCCCCGTTCTCCCTTCTATTTCATCCTCATCTTCTACAGATGATCCTAAAAATTCAGCCTCACAAAACTTAGGATGGGTACAGGTAGCCAGCAAATTGAGCAAAACTATAAGCAGACAAGCAAAAACAAGCCGCAAGAGGGGCACCTCCAGATCATTCGGAGGGCAGAGGGTTGGGTGCAGAGACAGAGGGCGGGCGGCCAATCTGAGAGCCTTTTGGGGAATTTGGAACTGCAGCTGAGAACATGACCTTGCCTCTCTCCTGGGGGCAGGGCTGTGACTCTGGGCTCAGGTCCCAGGGTGGGCATCTTAATGCAGGTCAGCAGTTAGAAGAAAGAAGGCAGGCCCACAAGGGGGAGAGAGAGACGGTGTCTGAGCCCCAGACCAGGTTCAGGTAACATCAGAGTCCTCAACTGCACTCCCAACCTGGTGTCTGAGATGCCCTTGGAGCCTGAGAATCTATTTCCATTTTCTACTTCTCTGTTTACAGTAATTCAGAAATGATGATTTCTGCCCTCTGAACAATCTGGAGATCCCTTGCTGCCTGGTTTTTGTCTGATTATAGTTTTGCCCAATTTGCTGGCTACCCGTACCCAGCCTAAGTTTTGCATTTCAGTAATTCTCTTTTGTTGACGTAATTCAGAAATAACACTTTTAGTCTTTTTTTCCCAACTGACTTCAAGAAAAGAATGTCTTTTTCAGTGAAGATAGGTATCCAGATTTCAAAATTAAAGGTGAGGCTTGTATCTGTATTAAAAATATTCTACCATATTTTTGCCCTGGAGGGTACTATGCTAAGTGAAATAAGACAGGCAGAGAAAGACAAATACTGCACAGTATCACTTATACATGGAATCTTTAAAAAAAGAAAAAAAAAAGTCAAAGTCATAGAAAACAGAACGGTGGTTGCCAAGGGCTGGGGTGGGGATGGGGAAACAGAAGTTGGTAAAGACTTTCCGCAATAAGATGGATAAGCTCTGAGGATCTAGTGGATGACGTGGTGACTACAGTTGACAACACTGTATGGTAAAACACTGAAGTCTGCTAAGAGAGTAGAATTTAAATGTTCCTCAGTTCAGCCACTCAGTTGTGTCCGACCCTTTGCGGCTCCATGGACCGCAGCACGCCAGGCCTCCCTGTCCAACACCAACTCCTGGAGCTTGCTCCAACTCATGTCCACTGAGTTGATGGCGCCATCCAATCATCTCACCCTCTGTCGTCCCCTTCTCTTCCTGCCTTCAATCTTTCCCAGCATCAGGGTCTTTTCCAATTAGTCAGTTCTTTGCATCAGGTGGCCAAAGTATTGGAGTTTCAGCCTCAGCATCAGTTCAGTTCAGTCGCTCAGTCGTGTCCTTCCAATGAATATTCAGGACTGATTCCCTTTAGGAGGGACTGGTTGGATCTCCTGGCTGTCCAAGGGACTCTCCAGAGTCTTCTCCAACACCACAGTTCAAAAGCATCAATTCTTCAGTGCTTAGCTGTCTTTATAGTCCAATTCTCACATCCATACATGTCTACTGGAAAAACCCTAGCTTTGACTAGACAGACCTTTGTTGGCAAAATAATCTCTTTCCTTTTTCATATCCTGTCTAGGCTGGTCATAACTTTTCTTCCAAGGATGAAATGTTCCTACCCACACACAAAAATAAGAAAGTGAAAGTCACTCAGTTGTGTCTGACTCTTTGCAAACCCATGGACTATACAGTGGGTATAGTCCCACTGTATAGTCCATGGACTATACAGTCCATGGAATTCTCCAGGTCAGAATACTGGAATGGGTAGCCTTTTCCTTCTCCAGGGGATATTCCCAACCCAGGGAACAAACCCAGGTCTCCAGCACTGCAGGCGGATTCTTTACCAGCTGAGCTGCAAGGGAAGCCCAAGGGAAACGTGAGACAATGGATGTGCTAATTAACTAGATAGGGAGAATCCTTTCATATACACATAAATCCCACAATAGACACTTATAAAATCTTACAAATTTAACTGGTCATAACTTTTCTTCCAAGGATGAAATGTTCCTACCCACACACAAAAATAAGAAAGTGAAAGTCACTCAGCTGTGTCTGACTCTTTGCAAACCCATGGACTATACAGTCCATGGAATTCTCCAGGTCAGAATACTGGAATGGATAGCCTTTTCCTTCTCCAGGGGATATTCCCAACCCAGGGAACAAACCCAGGTCTCCAGCACTGCAGGCGGATTCTTTACCAGCTGAGCTGCAAGGGAAGCCCAAGGGAAACGTGAGACAATGGATGTGCTAATTAACTAGATAGGGAGAATCCTTTCATATACACATAAATCCCACAATAGACACTTATAAAATCTTACAAATTTATTTCAATTAAACCCCGATAAAGCTGAGATTTTAAAAATATTCTAGAATAGTCGATGATAACAAGTTGCTTAAGAAATAAAACTAATTTGATCTTACCTAGTTATACATGAGTTGCAAATTTTTTAAACGTGCTCTACTGCAGGTTTATATATAAATTTATGGTGGGAAAATAGAGAAATAATGAAGACTGTAAGCTTACTCTTGGTTTACCATAATGGGTTTCAGTCTTCTCTTCCTAGTATATGGGGCTTCCCTGGTGGGACCAGGGTTTGATCCCTAGGTTGGGAAGATTGCTTCGAGAAGGGAATGGCAACCCACTCCAGTATTCTGGCCTGGAAAACTCCGTGGACAGAGCAGCTTGGCGGGCTACAGTCCATGGGATCACAAAGAGTTGAACACAACTGAGCGACAAACACTTCCTAGTATTTACTGTTTAAAAACTAAACAAAGGCTGTACCATACGTACGTCTGAAAACATATGTATCTTACGTATAACACAGATGCACAAATGAAACAACCACACACACACACACTTTCCATATGCAAAAGCCACCAGAGGCTTAGACAAGCAATGGCAACCCCATCACCCACTACCTGGAGCTGAAGGCAAGGCAGGAACTCCAGAGGAACACAGCAGATGGCAAAAGAAATGGAAGAAAAGGTGGGCTGCTTAGTAGGGGAGCTGTAGCAGCCTGGGTACCAGTCCAGGTGCCCCCAGCTCACCTCACCACCCAGGAGCACGCAAGACCAGGCAGGGAACATGGCAAGAAGCCCAGGAAAGCAACAGCCACCTTCAACTGTTAGATGCTAGGGAGACACAGGGGGGTCTGGCTATCTCCCAGCCTCTTGCCTTGGGTCTCATCTTCTCCCTGATTACACGGCTTATGGATGGAATTGTGTGATCCTGCAAAACTCCTATATGTTGAAGCCCCAAATCCCCATGTGGCTGAGTTTGAGGTAAGCAAGTCATTATGGTTCAGTGAGCTCAGAAGGGTGGAGCTCTGGTCTAAGAAGATTAGTGTCCTTGTAAGAGGAGCCACCAGAAAGCTCTCTCTCCCTCTCCCCGTCTGCAAGTCAGGAAGAGAGACCTCACCAGGAACTGAATCAGCTAGCACTCTGATCTTGTATTTCCCAGTCTCCGTAATAGTACTAGACACATTTTCTTTGTCTAAGCCACCCAGCTCGTGGCATTTCCTTATGGCAGCTGGAGCTGATCAAGACAGTCACTTATCCCCAAAGACGGAGGGGATAAATGGACAATTCCATCTTTACCATCGTGGGAAAACAGGTGGATAGAAACAAAACAATCACCTTCATAGTGGAAAGGGGCCTTAGGGAAATCTTGTCTCAAGAATAAAACTTCCATTTCCAAATATATTTACGGAGTAGATGTCTCCATTTCTAAGCAACAGCACAGACCGTTCGAGGTGGGGTTTCACTAAAAAATTTCTTTCGACCTCAAGATTTCCTTTACGCTTGTGTGTATGTTGTGTGTTAGTCTGCAGTCACGTCCAGCTCTTTGCATCGCTGTGGGCTGCAGCCCACCAGGCTCCACTGTCCATGGGATTCTCCAGGCAAGAATACTGGGGTGGGTTGCCATTTCCATCTCCAGGGGATCTTCCTGACCCAGGGATCAAACCCATGTCTTCTGCATTGTAGGCAGATGCTTTACCACTTGAGCCACGAAGGAAGCCCTCTGTACTGAACTTTGGTCAAAACACGAAAGCATCTTTCAAGACAGGGAGTGGGGGCTGACAGAAGCTTCCTGCATCCAGTACAGATGAGAATCGAGCGGAGCCCAACACTTACCCTCAGAATTTCTGATGCAAAAACTGTTAACATCGGGGGATATTTAGAATCAGCCTTACAAGTCCTCCTTTCCAGGTTTACCAATCTACCAAAAACAGGTTACAAAAAAGGATGAAAAGAACACCTATTTGATTCCCACTGGTTACTTCTAAGCAGGTCTTGACTCTTTACAATGAATCTCCTAATCACACATGTTCAAACATCAGGCCTCATTTGATCTCTGCCTATATCACATCACTGGCCACCCAAATGCCACTTTAAGGAGCAAGACCCATTTCACCTAAATTTCCCGATAATATAATCACTGGAAAAAAATTATAAACAGACTTGAGATGTGGTCTTTTGGCATCAGCTTGTTATGGATGGAACTTTAGCTCTGTTCACAGACGGCTTTGGCAATGAAGCCAGCTGTCACTCAAAGGTGCCCCAATGGGGAAAGAAGACAGGTGCCCCCAGCTCACCTCACCACCCAGGAGCACGCAAGACCAGGCAGGGAACATGGCAAGAAGCCCAGGAAAGCAACAGCCACCTTCAACTGTTAGATGCTAGGGAGACACAGGGGGGTCTGGCTATCTCCCAGCCTCTTGCCTTGGGTCTCATCTTCTCCCTGATTACACGGCTTATGGATGGAATTGTGTGATCCTGCAAAACTCCTATATGTTGAAGCCCCAAATCCCCATGTGGCTGAGTTTGAGGTAAGCAAGTCATTATGGTTCAGTGAGCTCAGAAGGGTGGAGCTCTGGTCTAAGAGGATTAGTGTCCTTGTAAGAGGAGCCACCAGAAAGCTCTCTCTCCCTCTCCCCGTCTGCAAGTCAGGAAGAGAGACCTCACCAGGAACTGAATCAGCTAGCACTCTGATCTTGTATTTCCCAGTCTCCGTAATAGTACTAGACACATTTTCTTTGTCTAAGCCACCCAGCTCGTGGCATTTCCTTATGGCAGCTGGAGCTGATCAAGACAGTCACTTATCCCCAAAGACGGAGGGGATAAATGGACAATTCCATCTTTACCATCGTGGGAAAACAGGTGGATAGAAACAAAACAATCACCTTCATAGTGCAAAGGGGCCTTAGGGAAATCTTGTCTCAAGAATAAAACTTCCATTTCCAAATATATTTATGGAGTAGATGTCTCCATTTCTAAGCAACAGCACAGACCGTTCGAGGTGGGGTTTCACTAAAAAATTTCTCTCGACCTCAAGATTTCCTTTACGCTTGTGTGTATGTTGTGTGTTAGTCTGCAGTCACGTCCAGCTCTTTGCATCGCTGTGGGCTGCAGCCCACCAGGCTCCACTGTCCATGGGATTCTCCAGGCAAGAATACTGGGGTGGGTTGCCATTTCCATCTCCAGGGGATCTTCCTGACCCAGGGATCAAACCCATGTCTTCTGCATTGTAGGCAGATGCTTTACCACTTGAGCCACGAAGGAAGCCCTCTGTACTGAACTTTGGTCAAAACACGAAAGCATCTTTCAAGACAGGGAGTGGGGGCTGACAGAAGCTTCCTGCATCCAGTACAGATGAGAATCGAGCGGAGCCCAACACTTACCCTCAGAATTTCTGATGCAAAAACTGTTAACATCGGGGGATATTTAGAATCAGCCTTACAAGTCCTCCTTTCCAGGTTTACCAATCTACCAAAAACAGGTTACAAAAAAGGATGAAAAGAACACCTATTTGATTCCCACTGGTTACTTCTAAGCAGGTCTTGACTCTTTACAATGAATCTCCTAATCACACATGTTCAAACATCAGGCCTCATTTGATCTCTGCCTATATCACATCACTGGCCACCCAAATGCCACTTTAAGGAGCAAGACCCATTTCACCTAAATTTCCCGATAATATAATCACTGGAAAAAAATTATAAACAGACTTGAGATGTGGTCTTTTGGCATCAGCTTGTTATGGATGGAACTTTAGCTCTGTTCACAGACGGCTTTGGCAATGAAGCCAGCTGTCACTCAAAGGTGCCCCAATGGGGAAAGAAGGAGGGGGTGCGCCTGGCTTGGGAGGCCCTGAAATGAGAGGAAGGTGCCTGCAAACCCGGGGCTGCTCGGAGCTGGCTGCACCCTCTGGGGTGATGGTCTCATGGGTGAGGGGTAGAGTCAGACATGACTTAGCGATTGAGCACACACACAGAAGTTCACAATCAGCAGGGGCTGAGAACAAGGCGCTACGGGTGGGTGTCAGTGCCCGCCAGTGGTGGTACACCTGCTCTTTCAGGACGCCCATGTGCTTCAGAAGCAGGACAACAGCCAGAGGCCAGGTAGGGGCTGTGGGGTGTGGGGCAGAGGGTCACAGCCCAAGGCGGGACAGCCCTCTCTGCTGAGAGGGAATCCAACAGACAGGAAGAAAACTGCATACAAATGGGACCAAGATAAAAATGCCCAAGGGTGGCCACTGGATACAGGGATACCAACCTCGCTCCAGGCCCAGCACAGTCCCAGGGGTAGGACCAGAAGGAAGGAGTGGATAAGATTCTGATGCTCCGGCCTTGGTCCCGGAGCAGAGTCAAGTCTGCAGGAAGGAGCTGAGCTGGTGAGTATGGGGATGGTGTGGGGCTGCTGTCTCTGCCCAGAGAGGTCCCCTTCCTCTAATCCATCCCACCCAAGGGGAGCGTTTCCTATCCCGACAATTGTGTGGGCAGCCAAGCACCTTCCTGAGATTCAGACTGACAACAAATCCTGAATTAGAAAAGAACCCAGCCAACACTGACAGAGACGGGCGTTCAATCCCTGCCAGCGGAGTCCATATCATCCACCCGAAACCACCTCCTCTCACAGGCTCCCCCGCACTCCCTGGCCCCATTACATAAGATCGCATTTATTTTTATAGTTGAAAGAATTGACTGCACTACCCGTAGGAGGGATAGGCCTGAATTTGCTAAGCATCTGAAACTATCTCAGATTATTAATGGTAATGAGGTGCTGAAAAACAAAGCTTTAAGAGCTATTTTATTTGAGGATAATAATTATGACTCAGACTTGAAACCAAGATCTGCCCAGCATTTCGTATTCTCTAATAGCTCAACAGCTGAACCAGAGCTCAGAAAGCCATCAGTGAATTCTCCTAAAGATGGTGACTCAAACCTTAAGAACAACCTTTACATCGTAACTTCCCTGTAACATCATGAAGGGAAAGCAGGAGAAGAGCACAGACGTGTATCACTGGCTGGTACCACTGCCTGCATTGACTGTGATCTCCCAAAAGCAGCCTGATCCTCCTACAGCACACAGTCCTTTGATATAAGGCTGCGTATTTCCTACTAGCTCAGTTGGAAAAGAATCTGCCTGCAATGCAGGAGACCCGGGTTTGATCCCTGGGTCGGGAAGATCCCCTGGAGAAGGGAATGGCAACCCACTCCAGTACCCTAGCCTGGAGAATTCCATGGACAGAGGACCTGGAGGGCTATACATGGGATCACAGAATCGGACATGACTGTGCGACGAACTTTCCTTTTTATCCTCATATTCATGCCCTGAAACTCGCTCTGGAGGGGGAAACGGAAGGGCACAGGTAAGTTACTTGAATTTTGATGTTCACCGGCTTCAGTCAGATACTGCTACTGCTACGTCACTTCAGTCGTATCCGACTCTGTGCAACCCCATAGACGGCAGCACACCAGGCTCCGCCGTCCCTGGGATTCTCCAGGCAAGAACACTGGAGTGGGTTGCCATTTCCTTCTCCAATGCATGAAAGTGAAAAGTGAAGTCACTCAGTCGTGTCCGACCCTCAGCGACCCCATGGACTGCAGCCTTCCAGGCTCCTCCGCCCATGGGATTTTCCAGGCCAGAGTACTGTAGTGGAGTGCCGATAAGCACTTGACAATACATCAGCCATATTAATAGAACATCTTTGCTTAAAACATTTCATCCTTAATTTGCTATCAATTGTCATTGTGCAACCATCTGAAAAGGCCCAAGGAGGCATGAGCAGAGCCCCAGCGGCTCTCTGCTCCCCTCTGTCCATCTGCCACTGGGCCCCTGGTCACTCTCTCCCTACATCACCCTGGTCCCCTTCTGGAATCCTCGTTCCAAATCTGCAAACCATCTGCTGCCTCCAACCCGAGGCCCCAGGAAAACAAAAAGTTTTCTCTCAACAACACATCAATGCAGCATGTGAAGATGGTCTGCTGGGCTCTCTTCCCTAATCTGATCAACCTCCTTCCCCAGTGGCCAGGTCGCCCCAGGAAAGGGTACCCTGTATTTGAGATTTCCTTACAGCAGATACTGCAGCCACATCAAACGACACAGGAATCCACCAGAGGCTTTTTCCTCTCTTTTTTGAGTCATCTCCAGTTGCAAAATTAACTACAGTACTTTGAAGAATATAATAAGTACCACTTAGCACTGTCCCTTACAGTCTAGTATTTGATTTTTAGGTTGACTGATGTGAAGAAACGAAAAACTAGCATTTATTGAGCACCCACTGAACGATGCAAATTGTACCAGACACGGGCAGACCTCGTTTCACTGCACTTTGCCTTATCGTGCTTTGCAGATACCATGTTGGTTTGGTGTCGTCATTGTTGCTGTTGTTTTTAGCAATTTAACATCTGTGGAAACTGAGTCAAATGAGGCTATGGGCACCGCTTGCTCGCTTCATGTCTCTGTGTCACACTTTGGTAACCTGAAATATTTCAAACCCTCCACCAGCCAAGACAACTGCAGTTCACTAAAGGCTCAGAAGGTTGTTAGCAATTTTTAGCAATAAAGTCCTTTTTTAAAGAAAAAAAAAACAAACAAACATTTTTTGATGTGGATCATTTTTCTTAAGTCTTTATTGAATTTCTTACAATACTGCTTCTGCTTTGGTTTTCTGGCCCCAAGGCATGTAGGATCTTAGCTCCCAGGGATCAAACCCACACCCCTTGTACTGGAAAGCAAAGTCTTAACCACTGGGCCACCAGGGAAGTTCTTATAAAGTCCTTTTAAATTATATATATTTCAAGATATGATGCTATTGTACACTCAGACTACAGTATAAATACAACTTTTACATGCACTGGGAAACCAGGAGCATTCATGTGACTCGCCTTATTGGAATATTTGCTTTACTGCAGCACTCTGCAACCAAACCCTAAGCATCATCAAGGTCTGTACCTTATATACCTGACCTTGTGTATCCTAACATTACACCAAAAGGTAGGAATTATTTGCGGGAAATTTTAATTATTATTAGGTCATGTTGGAAGTACTACGATAAATCACTGGCTTGGAAGTGTTTCTAAAAATTAAAGCAATACATTTTGGTGCCCAGTAGAGCACCAGATGTACAGCAGACTCTTGAGAAAATGCTCATTCCTTCTACTTTCTTAGCGGGGCTGTGAGTTTCACAGCGGCCTCCGCATTGCACATGGAGGACAACAGCCAAGTTCAACCCCAAGTGTACCCGCCCCTCCCTGGTCTGAACCAACTCCTCGCACACACAGACCTTCCCACCCGACAGGACGGTGGACCCAGCCTAGCCCATCACACAGGCGGACAGTGTGCTTGGGGGCGGTCTCGGGACAAACAGGAGAAGGGGTCACCAGCACGTGACCCTCCAAGTCCAGTCTCTGTTTAGACCCTGATGACTCTCACAGGAGTTCTTCCAGACATGTACATCCTTCCCTAAAAGTGAAATATAACAGGGCCTCTGTCTGGGGGGCAGGTGGGCAGGTGTAAGGGGCCCTCACAGGCAGGCTGATGGGGTCTTCGCCTCTCACCCCTTCCCGGTGCTGCGTGAGGCTATTCTTCCACATTTCTCATCGGAAGGCTACCTTCCCCTGGTCACAGAACGCGCGTGGACTGGCGCGGCAGCCGGTGAGGGCTGTAAAGGGGGAGGGAAATGCCCGCAGCAGTCTGATGTGGGGGGTGTGGATCAGCTTCCAACGGCTGTTGTGACCAAGTAACAGAAACTGGGCGGCTCCAAATAAAAACTTTATTCTGTCACAATGCAGGCGCCGGAAGTCTGAGATCAAGGTGTGGGCAGGGCTGGTTCCGATGGCAGGCTCGGAGAGAGAACCTGGTTCTGGCTTCACTTCCTGCCTTCCGGGGCGACCAGCCATCCCTGGAGCTCCGCGGCTTGGAGACAAATCACTCCAGCCTCTGCTCTGTCTTCATCTGGCTCTCGGTTGAGTCTCTCTCCTCCTCTCCTCAGGACACTAGTCATACCGGATCAAGGATCCACCCGACTCCAGTCTGACCTCATCAGAGCCCACATCTTAATTACCTCTGCAAAGACCCTTTTTCCAAACAAGGTCACATTAGCACTTAAGGGTTAGGATGCCAACAGGCAGCTTGATGAGGGGCACAATTCAACCTCGCTTTCCCTGTTTATCCAAATTATGCCTGCGATCAAGTCAGAAAGAACAACATAAATATATGAAGGCAGCTGGTGACACTGGCTGAGACAAAAGGCAGAAAGAGCCCCAACTGGCGGGTCAGACCCTAGAGTAACCCAACAGTAGCATTCAACTCTGTTCTGTGTCAAAATTTACTCTCACTCTTAGGCCAGAGATGCTTGCTTCATTTTCTCAGTTTTCTTCTTATAAATAATGTCCCCAGCCTCCACATCTTCCTAAAACAAGACAAAACACCCAACCCTGCCCTGGCTGGGAGTCACTGAACTATTCCATTGAGTTATGTGAACCTCTTTTCAAGTCGGGGGGGGGGGGGGAAGGCATTCCAAAATGTCTTCACACATCATCAAAATTAGAACCAAAATGCTACAAGAAATCTACCTTTTCTCCATCTCTAATCTTTATAATTTGGAAAGCAAACAAGAGCCTTGGCAATGTAGCAAAGACCATCTTAAAAAGAGAGCTGAATTCTTAAGCAAGGCAAACACATCATTACAGAAGGCCAGTCCTGCTCATCAAAATTTAGTTTTTAAAGTATAAGTTCTTTCTGGGAGCTGAGGGTTATATATAAAATTTCTCTTAGAAAGAAAAGTTTTTGTTTAAGTCGAAAAGGGTCACCTACCAAAACACCAGAACTGCATTTTAAAAGCTATCATTTTACCAACACACACACATACACCTGATTTACCATCTGTCAATTTTCCTTCTCTTTGTTGGCTGAAGGCTTCCCTGATAGCTCAGTTGGTAAAGAATCCGTCTGCAATGAGGAGACCCTGGTTCAATTCCTGGGTCGGGAAGATGTGCCGGAAAAGGGATAGGGTACCCACTCCACTATTCTTGGGCTTCCCCTGTGGCTCAGCTGGTAAAGAATCCGCCTGCAATGCAGGATGGACCTGGGTTTGATCCCTGGAGAAGGCAAAGGCTACCCACTCCAGTATTCTGGCCTGGAGAATTTCATGGGGGTTGCCAAGAGTTGGACACGGCTGAGGGACTTTCACTTTTCACTTTGAGCTGGCTGAAAAAAGGTTAAGAGAGCTTGTCATGAAACTAAAAGACACTAAACAGTTTAAAGGTCAAAATTCATAAAGTCAATGGGGGTGGTGGGGTTGGGGGGCTTCTGATCAGCTGGTACCTTGCCAGTCACATTCCTTCTGGAGTGAGAAAACCTGAGATAAAATTCCATTCAGCTGCTCCTTGGCCATGACCTTGATACAGCATTGATCTTTCTGGGCTCCAGTTTCTTTCTCTGTAAAACAAGGATCATACAACTTCCCCTGCAGGTTTGTTGAAAGGGTGAAACTCTCACATGTAAAAAGGGTATTGAGGGGCACCAGGCCTTCAGCGGAAGCTCAACATCCAGTACTGATGCTGTTGCTGATGGGTGAGTGGTATTGTTTCTGCTGTAACTACAGCTATCACTGATAATACTACCAGATCGTAAGGCCAGTCTTCTGCTAAACTTCCTAACTGCCTCTTCCATACCTTCCACGGGCCTCCAAATGTGGCACCCTCTTATTCTCAGAACCCTGACAACTTCTGGGAATGCAGGTCCTTGCCCTTTAACCTCTCCTTCTCAGGTGATTGAGAAGAGGGATGGGCTGACCCCTGACCCCAAAGATGCCTCTGACTCCTTTGCAAGAGGGGTGAGCAGGAAGAAGAATAAATAAAGGTTTTTCTCAAATGCAAAATTTAAAACAAAATCTCAACAATCTCAACAAACAATTCGAATGTACTTAAATACCACGTGCTATGCTATAGGATTTCTCAGGCAAGAATACTGGAGTGGGTTCCCATTTCCTCCTCCAGGGAATCTTCCCGACCCAGGGGTTGAACCTGCATCTCCTATGTTTCCTGCATTGCAGGCGGATTCTTTACCCACTGAGCCATCTGGGAAGCCCCACTTAAATACTATATACATATGAATCACTTTGCTGTACACCAGAAGCTAACAACACTGTAAATCAACTATACTTCAATAAAAATTTTTAATACTTTATTTCTTGGGGAGATAAAGTTATTGCTTAAAACAAATCTAGGTGATGACCTACTTTGCCACCACCTGTTCAGCTGCTGGTTACAGACAGCCCTTGCAGGTAACATTTCTCCCCATGACCCAAAATCTACAGTTTTCCCACGTGTGGCTCATATCCACCGCACTTTCAGATCTCAGGTTATAACGTCCACAGTTATAACCCACAGTGCCCGCAGACAGCAAAGCCTATGACAGTGTCTCGCCGTGATAAACCCATACAACATTTCACAAAAATGGGTCACATAAAAAGGGACTGACACACAGGAAAGCAGAGGCAAGAAGTGAACATAAAACACGAAGCAAAATGTGAAGGAACATACAAGATGTCAAGGAAATAGCTGGAAACAGCTGAAATAATGTTCAACACAAGATGCTGATGCTGCCACCACATATGAGACTCTAAAAGATGCAGCCAGAGAGATCTACGGGCATAAATGAAGCAAGTGGTTGTGATGAAGAGGATGAAGATGTCCCAGGAAGAGAGGCTGGAGAAAAGCTTCACGTGAAAGAAATTCTCAGAGATACATCTTGACATTGAAAGTGCAAAGGATAAAGTGCTGGAAGCTGATCCAAACATTAAGAAGGAAATATGACAACGGACGAAGGCAGAGCAAAGATGCTCACTCGGCGTCGGGTCCTAATGCAGGACAAGGAGGCGGCAAGCACTGTTCAAACCACTCTCATACGTTTAAAAACTCTCACCTCATACGTTTGAAAATGTAAATTATGGCATACTAAATATGTATGAGTTTTTACTGTTTTCTTCATTTCCCTCTACATTTATAACTGACAGCAATCATGCTTTTCATGTATTGATGCCAACTTTTAGAGGTCACAGAACAACTGTAATTTTAAATTCTGGCTCTGCCACTAACTGTGACTTGGGTCAAATTACTTAATAAATTTGACCATTGTAAGTGTCTTAATGATTTTTAGTAAATGCAGGTGATGATACTACTATTACCACAATCCAGTTCTAGAACGTTTCCATCTCCCCTAAACATTTCCCTCAGCCGGTTTGTAAGTGGTTCCTGCTCCTGGCCCCAGACAACCATTTGCCTTCTGCCTCCAAAAACTCACTTCAAGACGTAGTCATTTGGGCTGGCCTGGCTTCCCAGGTGGCTCAGTGGTAAAGGATCTGCCTGCCAAGAAGGAGACCTGGGTTCGATCCCTGGGGTGGGAAGACCCCCTGAAGAAGGAAATGGCAACCTGCTTCAGTGTCCTTGCCTGGAGAATCCCATGGACAGAGGAGCCTGGCGGGCTACAGTCCATGGAGTCGCAGTGACTCAAACACGACTTGGTGACTATGTACGCATGCATCCCTCACTTAGCATAGTGCTGTCTGAGGTTCACACATGTTGCGATGTCCCTTTAAGGGAAATTTTATTGAGATTTCCTTTACAGTCTAGAGCCTGCTACCCAGAGAGCAAGTCCAAGAAAAACTGTACCGAGTCAACTGGTCATCTCCAGAACCTCGAGCAAATACCACAGGGGCACCCCAGCTCATCCTGGTTCCATGGTCTCCCCCCACCAGGACTCTGGGGCCTCTTGGATCATTTATTCAGGTGGGCGTATCACTTGCCTTCCTCCCCATCATCCTTGATTTCAAAGCACCCACAGCTGCAGATCAATACCTACCAGGCTACTCAGCTTGCTAATTTACTAGAGAGAAGGGATATATCCCATAACTGAGAACTAATGGCTATATTTTCACCCTAATGAGATACTGAAGAAGTTCTTCCTTACTCTTCATCTCACTTTTTCACTTGTCTAGCAAACGGGAAAAAGACGGTGTCTGAAGAAGTTCTTCCTTACTCTTCATCTCACTTTTTCACTTGTCTGGCAAACAGGGGAAAAAGACGGTGTTTGCCTGACTATGCCTCTCAAGGATAGGTCTGGAAAACTAGTTCCGCCTGTGGTTGGAAGAAGAGGCTTAGGGAAAGCAAAAGTGGCCATCTCCGGTGATTCATGGCTGCAGTGGTTAAAAAAAGGCGGTGGGTGAGGGGGGAGTGGGCAGGGTGAACGCATCAAGTAGGGAGTGCAGGACTGAATGTGAGATACAAATTAATTCTTTGCTAGAGGCAAAATGACAAGCATCCAAAAAAAGAAAAAAAGACATGCATCAATTAGCACTGGGTACTCACAGGAGACTCTCCAGAAGAGGATGAATGAATTTCTTCACGTGCACTCGCTGTGTTTTTCTGGAGGTGTGACTATGGCTTTCCATCCAGGAGTAGAGCCACAGCTAACTGGCTGGGCCCTGCTTTTGTGTCAGAAAAAAAAAATGTGGGGCAGCAAAACCCAAAGCATGGAGAATTCCTTTCTGCTTCCTGGTTCTCAGCAGGGTCCACAGAGGATCTACAGAGGGGTCCACATGGAGGTATGTCTACAGTAAGTTTTCCTTACACAGAATCTGGCTTCCTAAAGGCAAAGAATGTTTGTCTGTGAATGTTCGTGGCTAGAGCCAGGCTGATCTGTTTTATTTGTGAAATCCGGTCACCCTAATTAACCAGGTTGCCCTGAGCAACCTTGCAGCCCTAGCCCAGGCTTGTGCTCAAAAGGGCAGTTTTCAGTTTCTGCTTTTTAAAGAGGTCTGAGCCATATGCCGCTGAGCCCGTGTGCACTTGAATAAACAACGAAAACATGTGGTCCTTTAGCAGGTTGAGCGTTCCTGCCTGTGTTTTCCATGAACCACCGTTTCTTGGCTTGTTTCCACCCCCTCCCCTGCCCTCCAAAAGAACCCTGCCAAAACATTTCTACCATCACATTAATTTACCTTGTTGAAGCGCCTCTTCTTCAGGCATTAGCCCCTAGGAAGATTAAATGATACACTATAGTCTAGAAAACTCTGAGCTTTGAATAATCCAAGTCCCAGGAATGCACTGGAAATATGGAAGAGTAAACAAAGACATGTTGAGAAATTACTGCCAGGAAAACTCTAAATGAGAGAAGAAAACGAGCCACACATTTTTAACGTGGCTTAGAAAACTGACACCTCTGTGCCCGCGGTAACTGCCGATTTCTCACACTTGGCAGCACACAATGGAAGCTCTGTGTCCTTGAACTGAGCCCATCAGACTTATCCCAGAAGCAAGCTCCTCCATCGCTTCACCTAGAAAACCTGCAGATGGCACATCATCAATGGAAGCGGCGCACGAACCAGAGAAACTCTGCAATCCAATAGGAGAGCGGTGCCTTGAGACGGGAAGGCAGGAGCCAAACGGGTGCACGCCCTGGCTTCCTCCACGTGGGAGTGCCCCGACCTTGGCACGACTGACACTTTAGATGGATAATGCTTGGCTGCAGTGGGGGGTCTTGAGTATTGTGGGCTGACTGGCAGTCTCCCTGGCCAGTGCCCTCTAGATGCCATTAGGAGACAAGCAAAACAGTCTTCAGATGTTCCCCCCAGTAGAGGACCACTGGGCGAGACCAACTATAGCATCATCATTTTCAGGGTTGGAGGGATCTGGGAGACCACCAGGGCCAAGGCCTTACTGTTTAGGAGGAGTTGATGGAGTCTGAGTTAAGGAATTAAAGGGGCTAAGTCCTGGACTTCCCTGGTGGTCCAGTGGTTAAGGCTCCATGCTTCCAATGGGTTTGATCCCTTGATGGGAGGTTCAGCATGCCATGCAGTGTGGCTAAAAATCTTTTTTTAATTTAAAAAGTTAAAGGGGGCTGAACCCCTACTCTGTAGCAGCACAGAAACCAGGCACCAGGGTACCCGAGCAGACCACCATTTTTGGAGAAGCCTTTTTCCCATGAAATGACTGAATATAAAGTGCATCATACATCTTTAAAACCACCGCTGGGTAAAATAAAATAGTATTAACAATGCCAGTCTGTCCTTCTCTATTTTACAGAAGAAAAAGTACAGAGGAAACAAGAAGAGGTGGCCCCGTGGGGACACCCCAGCTGCTGAGATGGTGGATCGGATGAGGCCACCAATCAAGAGGGCGCTGTCGGAGCACAAAAATAGCACAAAAATAGCCATTTTGTGTACCTTTCTAAAATTACTTTGATGTAGTACAAAATTTCAACCCACTCTAAGAAGTGAACGCATACACATTCTAGATGCATTGTAGGCAGGTGCTTGGACAAAAGGGGTCCCAAGCACCCGCCATCCTTTCACCACTGTTCAAAGAACAGACTACTAGAAATAAGGGAATGGTGTGGTTTGGATAATTACCACCAAAATCTGGACAGCCACAGGGCCCACACATGCCACAGTGGCCCAGGACCTGAAGAATATGTTTCCAGCAATTCCAAGTGACTTACGGTGAAGCCTGCAGCCATCACCAAACCAGGACGCCAGCACCTGCTAACCTAAGACCTATTTCCTCCTTGCCTAAACAAATAATCTGAATCAAGATACAGGGCTCTCAGGGCATAGGTGTGGGCAAAGTCTCAGTCTGGTGGAGTTCTTGCCATGCCTTGGGGACCTAGAGGGAGTTGATCAATGAGTTCTTAGAAGATTATTTGGGGAAACACCAGAGACTATTGAAAGGTGAGCTCAGAAGAAGAGAGGGGATTTTCAAAGCTCCTGGAGTATTTTAGTCCCAATTGATTAGCAGATTTTAGTCCCAAAATGAAGCATCAGATAATCTGTGAAGCAGAAAAGCAGCAAAGACACTATATAAAACTATTTCAAACCATTTAAAAATAAGAAAGAGCCAGAATCAGATGCATGGATGACTAAAGCAGGAATGATTTCAGTACACGTTTTTTGGTACACGCAGTCATGATTTACAGCCACATTGCTCCATCAAGCAACTTTTTGTTACTATTTTTTTCCATTGAAACTCCCAAATAGAATGATTAAAGAATTACATTTCTTGTTAAGGCTGCTCATAGAAAAGGAAAGGAGGGAGGGACTTCGGTGTAGGGTTCTTACAATTTGTGAACTTTGGTTTCCAAGTGGATTACTGTTAGTGTAATTCTTCTGGGTGGGACCAGATCTTTATAATTTTCCCTTCTGTAGTAATTATACTGTCCTCTCAAGGGCATACTCTACACCCAACACTCAAGGCTCCTGAGTTTTCTATAGAAGAGGCAGGGAGAGAAATTGTGTGAACACAAAATCCTGCCTTCAACAGGCAGCCCCGACGCTTTCATCCACTTCACCTGTTGGGATCTAGGTTCCGAATGGAGCTGGACAGGGCACGCTTCTAGGTCTTTTAACCAGTAACAGGCTCATTGTCGAGGCAGGGCAGAGATGGTGTAAAGAGAAGAGGCTGCTTTTAGCAAAGCTCCAATAATTTGGCCACTCGATGCGAGGAGCCAACTCATGAGAAAAGACCCAGATGCTGGGAAAGATTGAAGGCAGGAGGAGAAGGGGAGGACAGAGGATGAGATGGTTGGATGGCATCACTGACTCAACGGACATGAGTTTGAGCAAGCTCCAGGAGATGGTGAAGGACAGGGAAGCCTGGTGTGCTGCAGTCCATGGGGTCGAAAAGAGTCAGACATGACTGAGCGACTGAACAACAACAATATTAATAAGATGTCCAGTGCACAGAAAAATGGACACCAAAATTTTATAATGGTGGTCAACTATGCATTGTTGGGCTTCCCTGGTGGCTCAGACAGTAAAGAATCTGACTGCGATGCAGGAGACCCAGGTTTGATCCCTGGGTTGGGAAGATTCCCCCGGAGAAGAGAATGGCAACCCACTCCAGTATTCTTGCCTGGAGAATCCCATGGATGGAGGAGCCTGGAGGGCTACAGTCCATGGGGTCGCAAAGAGGTGGACGTGACTAAAGCGACTTAGCATGCACACATGCATAGTAGAATTTCTTTTCTTTTCTTTGGCTTCAATTTTTTAAAAACAGGAACAGGTATTTCTTACTGTTCTATTTAAAATTTAAAAAAAAAAAAAAAGGATTGTTATTTTCTGAAGTTGTGAATTGTGGAATCATGCCTGGGCCTGCTCACCAATCTCCCAATGAAAGCCGTGTTTCCCCATCCTGTCTCTCTGGCCAGATGGCATCTACTAAGCAGGACGTTTCTGTGCTTGGCAACCCACCCCCAACTTCAACACAGTGGTCTCAGTGAGCACAGTCTGAAAGCTCTGAGAGAGACACATAACCAGAGAATTAACAAATGTCTGAGGAAGAAAAGATTCTGGAAGGTCAACAGCATTAACACACAGATTAAAAACCAAATGAGGAGTGTGCTGTATTCCTAAGAACAGCTGGCAGAACCAACTCACGATAGTTGAAAACCACAGGGATGGCTCAGTGGGTAAAGAATCTGCCTGCAATGCAAGAGACACAGGAGACATGGGTTCGATCCCTGGGTCGGAAAGATCCACTGGAGGAGAAAAAAGGCAACCCACTCCACTATCCTTGCCTAGAAAATCTCATGGACAGAGGAGCCTGGCATATAGTCCATGGGGTCGCAAAGAGTCGGACCTGACTGAGCGACTAAGCACACATCAAGAAACCAAAAAGAATTTAAAGCTGATGGTTGCACCCAAACCAAACCTTTCATACCAGCTGATGGTACAAAATGGAAAACAAAGTGCAGATCCATGAGAGATTATATCTACTGCTTTAGGACCTGGGTTTTCTAGGTGAGTCAGTTAAATTTGACAAATACTTCCTGAGCCCCATCTTTGTTCGGGTATAGGACCACTGCATGGCAGGCCCTTTAAAGCATCATGTTTAAGTATGAGCCACAGTTTCTTCCCTTGTCTTTGGTAAAATGGAGATAACCAAGCATCTTTCAAAATGCTGATATAGAAGTTAAAGCAAATGCTAGAAGTTAAGGTAAATACAAGGTGCCTCGTATATGACAGGTGCTTAAAAAGTGGGGTACACCTAGGGCCACTGTGTAACTCAGCTTTGGGGCTGTGGGGCATTCCCATCACAGTCTTGGCTTTGCAAGCAAATCCTGGATCACCCTTCTTAACATCCCGCGCTGAGTTCATTTCATTTTCCACCTCTCTGCCTTTTCTCATCAGAAATGTTCAACAGGACGATGGCACAGCAGGCCCCCATGAAATACGTGTGTGTGCGTGCATGTGTGTTACTCAGTCGTGTCTCTTTGAGACCCTAAGGACTGTAGCCCACACGACTCCTCAGTCCATGGGATTCTCCAGGCAAGAATACTGTAGTGGGTGGCCATTCCCTTCTCCAGGGGATCTTCCCAACCCAGGGATCGAACCCAGATCTCCTGCATTGCAGGCAAATTCTTTACCATCTGAGCCACTAGGGATGGCACACAAAATACAAGAAAATGGATCATTTAGAAAGGAGCAGGCTTCTGACAGAGATCTACTTCTATGTTGTAGAAGAGACAAGGAACTCGTTCAAGATCTATCTTTAACTCCCCAACACAACTGACGACTTCAAAGAAACATGAATCCACGTTTAATCCTCTCATTTCTTTTGCAGACATGGAGGTGGAGGCTCCCAGGACCCTTTTGAGAATTTGATGAAAGAGAGAGGGCTCCTTCCCGCCCGACCCCAAATATACACATATATCCAAATTTTGCTTACATTTCAGGCAATTCAGAATTGCCTGCCTATAGCCCCTCCCCCACAGCCATAATACAAGAGAATCAGGTCGACCTTCTCATGATTTCAATACAGAACAAGCTGACTTCTTAAGATTATTGTAGAGACAGCTGGCTGCAGTCCTAATAATTCTCTCTCTAGGTTGGGTTAAGATTCCAAGGAATAAAACAGCATGAAGAAAACCCTGGGAAGTTTGTGCAGTCAGACTTCAGTCCAAAACGCCTGCTGCTTCACCAAATAATTAAGTCATTACTTCATTTCTATTGCACACCTGCAGCATAATTGCTTCACAGGACCACGTTCACAGATGGCTTTGAGAGGCGTAAGTCTACATAATAAAAGTTCACGGGGCAGCTCGGCTATTTGCACAAGGTTTTGGAATTGGGGAGATGCTGCCCGAGGCAAACACATCACCTAATTAGCTCCGATTGATCAGCTGAACAGGATTTTGCTGAGACTGGGTATGGGGGGAGGGGGTTGCTGCCGTATCTACCTAGAGGGCAAGCGGATGCTTTCTAAACAATAAATAACACAAAACATCCTGCATCCTGACTGAAAGAGGAACAGAGTCTACAGAATGGTGGCATATGAATACCCAGGTGCTGTCGTTTAACGATCAAAGCCGATGACAAATGTAAACTACTTGGTGTGTGTAAAATGCTTTGCCCTTTACAAGTTCTTTAGCGGGGCTCAGAAAGAAAGGCAGCAAGCATCGCCAGTCCACTCAGCCGTTAGCAAATGCTTTCTGGACTCGTTGAGCTGGGCGTGAAGGATGCACGTGAAGAAGGGTGGTCCCTGTCTTTCAACAGCCATGGAAACGTAGGAAAAGAGGGCCAAGTCTGTCTCGGGGAGGGAGGGGAGTTTTCACAAGGGATGGAACACTAAATCTGGTTCTCAGGGGGAAGCGATTTTGTGCAGAGAGCTGGAAGGGGAGGAGATCGGAGAAAACACAACCAAGGCAGAAAGAACAGGGAGAATACAAAGGGAGAGAGAGCTGAGAACCGGCCTGTGCCCGGGAGCAGGAGTGATGGGGACGGACGCTGGAGAAGTAGATGGACATCTAGAAGGATCCTCTCTGCAGGTGACAATGGCCGTTTTTATAGGTGTGGTGGTCAAAGGCCCAGATCTGCTGAAATAACTGTTCTCAAAGCAAGACATGCATTAAATCCCCATGGGGGAGCTTGTGTAAGTGTACTGATGCCTGGGTCCCACCCCCAAAGACTCTGTGGCATCAGCACTCTTTAAAAAGCTCCCTAGGCAAGTCTACTGTGCAGTTCACGTACACAAGTCATGGGCAAGAGGTTAGGTAGCCGCCTAAGGTCATGCATGCTCAGGGCTCTTCTTGGACTCTTGAGTGCCGCAATGATTTCCCTCTAATCTTGTATAAAAGAATGCAAAAGAGGGACTTTCCTGGTGGCCCGGTGGAATCCACCTGCCAATGCTGAGGACACAAGTTCGATCCCCGGTCCGGGAAGATTCCACATGCCGTGGGGCAACTAAGCCCATTAGCCTCAACTACCGAAACCCCCACGCCTAGGGCCCCATGCTCTGCAATCAGAGAAGCCACTGCAATGAGTCTGATTTTATCACCGCAACCAGAGTAGCCCCTGCTTGCTGCAACTCGAGAAAGACCTCAAGCATAGCAACGAAGACCCAGTGCAGCCATAAATAAATAAATAAAATGCAAAAAAGAAAAAAAAATTAGGGTGGGAAGAAAAGGCTCCTAGAACAACCCACATACATATACCTCATTCATTACAACACAAAATGCTTTGATATTTGTTATTTGTTAGGCAAGATGTCCTGATTAACATGGGTGTTAACAAATCTGAACTGAACTTTCCTTGAGGAGCATGTGTTTGGACTGTGTTAACAAACAAACAAACTCAAAGTCTCTTTATCCCCTACACCTTTCTTCAAGGCATTGATGCTTTGCTGAACAATATCAACAAGTCAAACAGGGTTCCTGGGCTAACTCACCTGCCAGCATAATGCAGGGGCAGAGAAGGTGAGCTGGGAGGTGAGGTTTATCTAAAGAGCATTAGAGCTTTCAAAGGCCATCATATGGACAAATCTGGAGTTCATAAGCAGACCAGATGAGACAGAGGTAACGACCCCACAAACTTCCATAAATCTAAATGGCTGCCGCTCCGCAGGCAGTACGGTCAGCAAACCTGGTCGTGTCTCCTGCCCCTTGGTCCCTCTCACGGCCAGCAAGGCCACTGCTCATCACGGAGCTGCCCACTGTCTTTCTACACGCCGCTCCAGCAGCTACTGCAGACCAAAGAGACTCAGCAATGGAATAAAACTCGATTTATGATCCCTGCCTTGATTTATGTATGACTTAACACCATTTTAAAAAGAACCACTCACAAGGGCTACTTTGAAAGAGCACCAACTAATACCAGGCAAGAACCCAAGACATTGATTCTACTCATTTAAACTAACAAGACAGCCTCTGAGATCAGGAGAAGAGAACTTCCAAAACAAAAAACATTGGTAAATATAAATGTGGGGAGAGAACGAAATGCTTTTCACTGCTGCCAAAACAAGAAGAAATAAGGTGGGGGGAACCCCTCAATCTCAAAACAGCTTCTGGTACTAACCTCTGAACACACTCTCTCCCAAAGTAATTCCAAGGATTCACCTTCATGCCAAGGGCCAGGTCTGTACCTATTTAATTATGACCTTCTCTGTAATCACATGAAGAAGTAATGAAGGTATTGCCTCTTGTGAGTTGTTTTGTGTGTGTGTAGATTTGTGGACGTGTGATTTTCTTTCATTGATCAACATTAAATTTTTTTTAATGCCGTGTAATTTCTTTACAGTGTTGTGTTAAGTTTCTGCTGTATAACAATGTGAATCCACTGTAAGTATACATGTGCCCCCTCCCTCTTGAGGCTCCCTCCCACCCCTCCATCCCACCCCTCTGCTGCTGCTGCTAAGTCGCTTCAGTCTTGTCCGACTCTGTGCGACCCCACAGACGGCAGCCCACCAGGCTCCCCCATCCCTGGGATTCTCCAGGCAAGAACACTGGAGTAGGTTGCCATTTCCTTCTTCAATGTATGAAAGTGAAGAGTGAAAGTGAAGTCGCTCAGTCGTATCCAACTCTTAGGACCCCATGGACTGCAGCCTACCAGGCTCCTCCGCCCCTGGGATTTTCTAGGCAAGAGTACTGGAGTGGGTCGCCATTGCCTTCTCTGTCCCACCCCTCTAGGTCATCACAAAGCACCGAGCTGAGCTCCCTGGGTTGTACAGCAGCTTCCCAGTGGCTAACCATCTTACGCATGGCCATGTATGCATGTCAATGCTACTCACTCAATTTGCCTCACATGCAAGTTTATTTTAAAATTAACATCTAGAACTGCCAGATGAGTGTAAAGTTTATAAAATATTATGCTAATATTTATTGGACGTGTGATAAGTGATGGTTGACTCTTTCAAGCCATCTAGGAATTCGCGCTCTTTAAGTTCGCCGCTTTTGAAGTGTGTCACGGTGCTCCTGACAAGCATCATGTTGGCATCACAGAGCTGTGCAGGAGCAGCCCTCGTTCAGGAGGCTGAGGGTCACATGAGAGTTTAGCAAGACAACCCTGGGGCCAAAATGATGCTGGTCAACATGTGTGTTTATCCCATCCTTTCAGAAAGGAAAAATGATCAGCATGCTGAGATGGCTCCAATCTGGGGGAAATGGTTCAAGCCTACTGAAATTTCGCAAGATGGGTTTCTCCACATATAAATACACTGACTGACTGACTTTGGAAAGAATAAAGGCCAACCAGAGCACGTATCTTGAGGAATCATCACATTTATCTCATGGTCTAAAAGATGCCTGGAAACCCAGCCATGATCAAAAGCTTTGCTGACTCAAGAATGATCACAAGATGTAGGGAACAAAGAGGCTGTCTTGGCAAATCTAATGTCCTACAGTCCCCTCTGCAGGGTGGCCAGCAGGCTGCTAGTCCCCTCCCTCTGGCCCGAGAACATTCCCAGGCTAGCCTGGTCAATCCTTGTTCTGTCCTCGTCCAGACTCCACCATCACCGTGTGTCATTACAGTACCCCCGCCCCTGCCCCAGGCTCATTCAACACATGTGCTCGGTAAGTTGCAAACTGAGACCCTTTCATCGCTGATACTGACTACATTTCAGGTTGTGTTTACTGACCATTTCCCTTGCATCACTTGAGCTGCTTCCAGACCTCTCCCTGGGTGGGTGGCCTCACACCCGGGGTTCTCCCAGGGACGCTGGGGTCACTTGAGGCATAGAACTGAGCACCCCAGGGAGTGGGGGTCCCACTTCCTTAACGGTCCCATTTTGGAAAGCCCAATTGCCCTCTGTCAGGTGGCCTGGAGTCACCTCCTCTGCAGGGTCCCCTCCAGGCCCTGGAGCAGCAGCGTCGTGAAGCAGCTCAGCTATGAGGGGAATGCGCCCTGCGCCCCGGCACCCCCAGCCCGGTTCTGCTCTCCCAGGCCCAGACAGCTTAGTCAATATTTATCCAGCAAGTCCAGCCTCAGCCAAAGCATGATAACCACCCTTAGCCTGCTCTTCATACCAGAAAAGAGAACAACTGACTCTGTTTAAACGTCACTGATAAATAAGGTGATAACATGTCGGTAATCCACAGACCCGTTGAGAAAAGATCACTCCGTCTGGTTAGCTTTTAATGAAAGTTGGATAATACTATCTACATAGAATTTTAAAGCACTTCCTTGGTGGCTCAGATGGTAAAAACTCTGCCTGCTAATGCAGGAGGCCGGGGGTTCGATCCCTGGGTCAAGAAGATCCCCCAGGGAAGGGCATGGTAACCCACTCCAGTATTCGTGCATGGAGAAGTCTATGGACAGAGGAGCCTGGTGGGCTACAGTCTATGGGGCTGCAAAGCGTCAGACACGACTGAGCGAAACACACACATACACATGGACACACACAGACACACACACGACTTTAAAGATGCCCTCTGCTTCTGCTTTCCTTCCAGCATCTTAAGATATCATGGATTTAAACTATTCCATTGCCTTTTTACTAAGATGGGTTACACTTCTATTGAAGAGTCTTGCAAAGAAGTGAGCACAGTATCTACACGGGCAACTTGTTACTGTCCTCAATCAGGGTTACCAGAGAAATAAACGTCCAAACCGAAGGGCGAAAAAAATCAGTCCTCACCAAGCACTTGCACCATTTTACAAGATCACATCATTCTACAAGTGTGGAGGTTTTCAAGCCTCTCAACCCCTTCCTAGTCTCAGGCAGATTCAGACAATGAGTGAAATGTATGATGCTATTATGAAGTGAAGTGAAGTGAAGTCGCTCAGTCGTGTCCGACTCTTTGCGACCCCATGGACTGTAGCCTATCAGGCTCCTCCATCCATGGGATTTTCCAGGCAAGAGTGCTGGAGTGGATTGCCATTTCCTTCTCCAGGGGATCTTCCCAACCCAGGAATCAAACCCGGGTCTCCCGCATTGCAGGCAGACGCTTTACCGTCTGAGCCACCAGGGAAGCTGCTCATGATGCTATTACAGGTGGTCCGTATTTTACAGTGTAGACCAGCACTGCCCAGTACAATATTCTCTAATGAGGGCAATAGTCCAGTAGCCATGAGTCACGTACGGCTGCTGAGCACTTGAAGATGGCCAGTGCGACTGCGTCTTTAATCAGATTTCATTTAAACCAGAGCAGTCACGTGTGGTTAGTGGCTTCTGGACCGGATGGTGTACTTCTAGGCTGTGAGATACATTTATGACTCCCTTATTTAGTAACATGTTTCAGCAAATACATTTCCCCCCCAACAGCTTTCCTACCAAGTACTGACTAGCATCTTCTATCACTTAGGGTCCCCAGTTCTCTAAATCGAACAGGTCTCTTGCATTGCAAGCAGATTTTTTACCAGCTGAACCACCAGGGAAGCCTAAGAATACTGGAGTGGGTAGCCTATCCCTTCCCCAGAAGATCTTCCCGACTCAGAAATCGAACCGGGGTCTCCTGCATTGCAGGCAGATTCTTTACCAACTGAGCTATCAGGGAAGCCTGAAGCAAATGTTATCAAGGTTGGTTTAATGGAATAACAGGAACCAATTCAAATGTGAGGTTTCGAGTTAGAACTATTGACGCTCTATATTGAATTCAGTGGTTCTTTCTCGTCCCACCTCTGTAATAAATGGCACTTTTTAGACAAGTCACAGACTGGGGGATACAGCAAGGGGCTAAGAATGCACCCACAGCACACACTCTGGGCACACACCACACACACTTGGCTCACGAACAGGAAACATGAGCAGAAAAGGTCCGGTGGGGGAGGAGAATTGCATTTGGCCTCCCACTCTTGGGAAAGCCTTTTCTGTGTCCACCCACCCGAGTTGACAAGAACCTCTCTGGAGGGCAAACTCAAGAACACAGGAGCTTTTGTTCCCTCCACAGCAACCTTCCTCAAGTAGGGCTCTGTCTCAATGCCTGCAAAGACGATCACTCTCGGAGAAAATGCCGCCGAAGGACTGGGTCAAGCGTGTCTACTTGGAGCGTCTGAACATATTGCTCCTAAATGACCAAGGGTCCCTGGGCACCAAAGAGTGGAGACCCATAGGCGAGGTCCCGGCACCCCTGCTTCCACGCTCAGATAGGAGAAAGCAAGAGGTCGGTAAGAGGGACTCACCTTGATATTGAGGGTGGGAGGCAGGGGTAGGGAGGAGCTGGCTGGGGGGAGAGGTAACCTGGCAGGTGGGTGGTCCCAGGGAATTATACTCAGTAACGGGGCACAGTATCCTGCAGAGCGTCAGGAACATGTGGGCTGGAGTGAAAAGTGTCCACCGACAGAAACCTGCCCTCCAGGAGACTTACGATGCAAGCCTGGAATCCAGCCACACACTGTAGGATCAGCGTCCCCTGCTGGGATGGGACACCAAGGCCAACTTCACAGACTCAGACAACCTCGAAAATCAGGCAATGATCATATTTCAGAGATGCACATCCTTTCAAACGAAGCTCTTGTAAGGAGCAAAGGACATACATAAGATTCCGGGGCCAATGTCCTTTTCCAAGCGCTCACCCCTTGGTCTGCCCTTCTCAACACTGGCGACTCCATTTTGCCAGTAGCTCAGGCTAAACCCGAGAAGTCATCCTCAGCTCCTCTTTCTCTCTCCCTTAATATCTAGTTTCTCAGCAAATCTGGCCAGATCTACCTTCGAAATACGCCCAAGACCCAACCACTAACCACCACCATGGCACTCCTGGGTGACCACAGAGACTTGGTAATTGACCTCCTCACCCAGCCCCTGCTGTGTGCCCAACTAGGCAGCTGGTGTGATCCCTGTACGAAGTCAGGTCAGACTGTGTCTCTCAGAATAAAATCCATCCACTGTCTTGGGCTCACCAGGCCCCCTGTTATTTTTCTGGACAGCTCATGCACTGCCCTTCTATCCCCTGCTCATTCTAACCCAGCCACTGTGCTTGTCTTTCAGTTCCTCAAATGCAATGACCATGCTCTGGCCTCAGGATCTTGGCAAGGCCTCTTCTGTCCTTTGAAATGACTTTCACCTCTCAAATGTAGGGCTTGTTCTCTCAATCCCTGTAAGTGTGTGTCAGTTGTTCAGTCACATTCGACTCTGTGATCCCATGGACTGTAGCCCACCAGGCTCCTCTGTCCACGGAATTCTCCAGGCAAGAATACTGGGTGGGTTGCCATTTCTTTCTCCAGGGGATCTTCCCAAACCAGGGATCAAACCCAGGTCTCCTGCATTGCAGACAGATTCTTTACCACCTCAGTCACAGGGAAGCTGTCATTCCATCCAAGGGGTTTCCTGGACAAATTCTAAATAAAATATGGACACAGAGACATCCATCCACATATCGCTACACTCTCTCCTTTCTCCCTTGCTTCATTTTCCTTCTTAGCACTAAGTACCACCGGCCTATGTTGTATTTGGTTCTGTTTCTTGTCTACTGTAATATAGGTTCCCAGGGGACAGGAGTATTCTCTGCTTGGGTCAACAGTATATACCCAGGCCATACTTCTTTAGCACATATGCAGGAGACCCGGGTTCGATTCCTGGCTCAGGAAAATCCCCTGGAGAAGGAAATGACAACCCCCTCCAGTGTTCTTGCCTAGAGAATCCCATGGACAGAGGAGCCTGGCAGACTACAGTCCACAGGATCGTAAGAGTCACACATGACTTAGCGACTAAACCACCACCACCAGGTGCTAAGTATCTGCGGCTTATCTCCTTGAGTATTTTGCTTTCACCTTCATCAAACAGAGTTCTCTCAAAATGAGACTCACGTGACTATATAGAACACATCAGGAGGTTGAGACAAATAAGTTACGGATCATAAAGTCACTGATTTATACAGCTATTTAACTTATACAAAGCAAATGAATTTAAGACAAAACGGTTCTGTGTAACTGGATCTGGACTCAAATTTAGGTTCACTCGATTCTCAACTAGTTCTTTCTCTGAGGCTCTCCCTTGAATTCTCAAGAGGAGAGAACGCATCTACCCACCAGGCGGCTCAAGTCGGAGGGGGACTCCGGCTGCCCCCACCCCATCTGTGTACAGTGAGGTTTGAGGGTCTGTGTAAACGTAAGGTCTGGGGGTCCTGGTCTGTCCTCTCCCCTTGAAAAAAGGGATAAGTCCAGTGCCTACATCTACATCAAAGGGTGGCTAAGGGACAAGGGATGGGAATGAACACACACATCGTGTGTGTCACTTTTGTGTCAGAAAGTCCATTCAACAGGCACTGAATTCCCTTCTTCTCCATCAGCAAAGGGGGCTGTGTGCTCCTCTAGGCCTGCTCCCGGCTCTACCTCCCCCCTCTCCAGGAGGCTGTAAACCCCATGAAGATATCAGACTTGTCCTTTCGGGTCATCTGACCTCCCATACCCAGGGCCAGGAACATTGCAGGGACATCAACTGAACATCTGTGGAGCAATGAAGATGCCGGTTCAGATCTGGATGGGGAGCCATAGCTGCTGCTGCTGCTGCTAAGTCTCTTCAGTCGTGTTCGACTCTGTGCAACCCCATAGACGGCAGCCCAGCAGGCTCCCCCATCCCTGGGATTCTCCAGGCAAGAACACTGGAGTGGGTTGCCATTTTCTTTTCCAATGCATGAAAGTGAAAAGTGAAAGTGAAGTCACTCAGTCGTGTCCGACTCTTCGAGACCCCATGGACTGCAGCCCACCGGGCTCCTCCATCCCTGGGATTTGCCAGGCAAGAGTACTGCAGGGGCGTGCGAGCCATAGCTAACCTGTCCCTAATAACCCTCAGGCTGAGTGGACTCAAATGTATGTGAGATGTCATGGGAGACAAGGTTGCTTTTCCTCTTTAGAGAAAGCTGAATAAGTGTTAGTTGCTCAGTCATGTCCAACGAGGGCAACCCCATGGACTATAGCCCCCCAGACTCCTCTATCCTGGAATTCTCCAAGTGAGAACTCTGGAGTGGGTAGCCATTCCCTTTCCCCAGGGGATTTTCCCCACCCAGGGATTGAACCCGGGTCTCCTACATTGCAGGCAGATTCTTTACCATCTGAGCCACTAGGGAAACCTTGAAAAAGTTGGCCACGTGGCAATGCTTTGGCCGTTCATTTTCAGGACAATACTCAGCCTCTTACTAAGAGTCCCTGTGCTCTTTCTACCCGGGCTCATTTTAATCCCATCTCGTCAGTTCCTTCAGTAATCAGCGCTGACAGTCCCAGCTGCCAGGCCCTCGGCGACAGCACCCACTTATCTCCTCCAGACTAATCTAAACATCTTAACCTCCAGGACAGCAGGTCTTCCTCTAGAGTTTTGCAGAAGAGGAAGCATCCAGCACAGGTCAGGCCAACAGCCACACAAAAATCACTGTACTCAGAGCATCTCTTTACCCGGATTGGGATCTTCTTGAGAGCAAGGGTTTCTGTCCCATTCACTGTGGGCCCAGGTGCCTCACAGAAGACCTACCCCTAATAAAAGCTTGAAAAGTGTCTCTGGATGTGGTAGGTGCCAACCAACCAAAAATTAACAGTTAACCCAAGAGTGTTTACTGCACAAGGATGGTTCAAATGAATGGTTCCAATAAATATCATTGGGAAAAGATGCATTTTTTTTTTCCAGCATCACCCTATGGTGTTACCAGAATTCATATTACATATACGATCTTAGACACCATACATGCAGCCAGATTTGCACTCAGTAGGAATAAAGTTGCTTCCCATTTTCTAGGAGGAAAATCTCTTAGAATTTCCTATGCTGCTGTTCTTAATTTAATTAAGTGCTGTGCTTAATTTAACTCAGAGTTAAATTAAGTTAGCCAAAGAAACATTAAAGTTCTTTCTTTGGAGAAAGAAAGATCCAATTGGATTTACTTGCCACCATGTACATTTACCAGGCCAAGCATGTGGTTCCCGTCTGTCACTGGATGCATGGTGCTTAATTCTTGGCCAGTATAATTACAGAATAAAAATACATTCTAATGGTCCATGGGATCAGTTCCAGTGGTAGCTGATGGCTAATTCTGAATATTTGGGTACACAGGATCACAAACATTAATGAGTTATAAAATATCATCCCACTGAGTCAAATGGCTCATGTACAGAAGAACAAAATAACACTAAAACAGCAATTCTTACAATACCCAGAAATAGAATTCACAACATATGATGGGCCCAATTAAGACATTTGGGAGCTTGGCAGAGATAAATTATTACATAATGGACAACAATTCAGAATCAGAGAATTTAAATGGCATGAAGTTCGAATATCTCACTGAACACTGAGGTTTCATTCGTCAGATCTCTGAAGGGGGTTTATAAAGTCTGACACTTATGGAAACCAGATGGTACTACCCACTTTGGGACAATGATCCCATTGGTAGGCAGCTCTTACCACTAGACTTATCAAGCAGCTGTTACACACTAGATGTCGTGTTAGATTCCAAGGACAGAAGACATCGTTTCCATCCTCAAGGGTCTCAGAATCTACTGGAGGAGAAAATAAATTCTTTACGATGAGCGAGGAGACACAGAGGCCACAGGGGCACAAAGGAGAAAAAGCACATAGAAGAAACTGGGAAAGGCTCACAAGAAGTCACAGTCACAGCCTGAGGTCCACACTGAAGTTTGCTCAAGAAACACAGGGCCAAGATGCACAAGGCACTTTCCAAGAAGCACAGACAGGAAACCCAAGAAGTGCAGTGAGCCTGGGGGATCTGTAAGCCTGTTAATTCATCCCAGTTGGTTCATGAAGGGCCTTGTGTACTGGCTAAGGAGTTTGGGGTTTTATCCCAAAGTTGAAGAAAAACCAGTGAAGAATGGCATGCTCGGGTATGCATAAACACAGCTACAGTGCTCTCCTCATTCTTGATGGGGCTGCTTACTACTTAAATGTCAAGTTCTTCCCCATAAACCTTGAGCTCCCTAAGGGCAGGGATTGAGTCGGCTTCAAACACCCATGTGTTCCTATTAATAAATTGCCTGGCACAGGGAAGACATTGGGTGGACACTGAATGGATCGATCAAGCCATCCATCCATCCATCCATGAGTGGTCTTGGGGAAGGGTAGGTTGAAAGGGGGAGATCTGAAGGAGGCAGAAAGACCAGCCAGTTACAGGATCACTCTAAGACTGGTTAGGGGAGAATTCACAGATGCCTCTTGGTATGGTCTGTGGGGCTGAGTGTAAGGAACAAGTTTTAGAGACAAGTCAGGGAGAGTAAGGGGCTTCCCTGGTGGCTCAGTGAGTAAGGAACTCGTCTGCAGTACAGGAGACTGCCTGCAATATAGGAGACCAGGGCTCGATCTCTGGGTCAGGAAGGTCCCCTGGAGAAGGAAACAGCAACCCACCTTCAGTATTCTTGCCTGGAAAATCTCATGGACAGAGGAGCCTGGTGGGCTACAGTCCATGGGGTCACAAAGAGCTGGACACAATTGAGCGACTAACCCCCTCCAGTGTTCTTGCCTGGAGAATCCCAGGGACGGGGAAGCCTGGTGGGCTGCCGTCTACGGGGTCGCACAGGGTAGGACACGACTGAAGCGACTTGCCAGCAGCAGCAGAGCAACTAAACCACTGCCGCAAGGGAGAAGGACAGCAGGTCTTCCTCTAGAGTTTTGCAGAAGAGGAAGCATCCAGCACAGGTCAGGCCAACAGCCACACAAAAATCACTGTACTCAGAGCATCTCTTTACCCGGATGGGGATCTTCTTGAGAGCAAGGGTTTCTGTCCCATTCACTGTGGGCCCAGGTGCCTCACAGAAGACCTACCCCTAATAAAAGCTTGAAAAGTGTCTCTGAATGTGGTAGGTGCCAACCAACCAAAAATTAACAGTTAACCCAAGAGTGTTTACTGCACAAGGATGGTTCAAATGAATGGTTCCAATAAATATCATTGGGAAAAGATGCATTTTTTTTTTCCAGCATCACCCTATGGTGTTACCAGAATTCATATTACGTATACGATCTTAGACACCATACATGCAGCCAGATTTGCACTCAGTAGGAATAAAGTTGCTTCCCATTTTCTAGGAGGAAAATCTCTTAGAATTTCCTATGCTGCTGTTCTTAATTTAATTAAGTGCTGTGCTTAATTTAACTCAGAGTTAAATTAAGTTAGCCAAAGAAACATTAAAGTTCTTTCTTTGGAGAAAGAAAGATCCAATTGGATTTACTTGCCACCATGTACATTTACCAGGCCAAGCATGTGGTTCCCGTCTGTCACTGGATGCATGGTGCTTAATTCTTGGCCAGTATAATTACAGAATAAAAATACATTCTAATGGTCCATGGGATCAGTTCCAGTGGTAGCTGATGGCTAATTCTGAATATTTGGGTACACAGGATCACAAACATTAATGAGTTATAAAATATCATCCCACTGAGTCAAATGGCTCATGTACAGAAGAACAAAATAACACTAAAACAGCAATTCTTACAATACCCAGAAATAGAATTCACAACATATGATGGGCCCAATTAAGACATTTGGGAGCTTGGCAGAGATAAATTATTACATAATGGACAACAATTCAGAATCAGAGAATTTAAATGGCATGAAGTTCGAATATCTCACTGAACACTGAGGTTTCATTCGTCAGATCTCTGAAGGGGGTTTATAAAGTCTGACACTTATGGAAACCAGATGGTACTACCCACTTTGGGACAATGATCCCATTGGTAGGCAGCTCTTACCACTAGACTTATCAAGCAGCTGTTACACACTAGATGTCGTGTTAGATTCCAAGGACAGAAGACATCGTTTCCATCCTCAAGGGTCTCAGAATCTACTGGAGGAGAAAATAAATTCTTTACGATGAGCGAGGAGACACAGAGGCCACAGGGGCACAAAGGAGAAAAAGCACATAGAAGAAACTGGGAAAGGCTCACAAGAAGTCACAGTCACAGCCTGAGGTCCACACTGAAGTTTGCTCAAGAAACACAGGGCCAAGATGCACAAGGCACTTTCCAAGAAGCACAGACAGGAAACCCAAGAAGTGCAGTGAGCCTGGGGGATCTGTAAGCCTGTTAATTCATCCCAGTTGGTTCATGAAGGGCCTTGTGTACTGGCTAAGGAGTTTGGGGTTTTATCCCAAAGTTGAAGAAAAACCAGTGAAGAATGGCATGCTCGGGTATGCATAAACACAGCTACAGTGCTCTCCTCATTCTTGATGGGGCTGCTTACTACTTAAATGTCAAGTTCTTCCCCATAAACCTTGAGCTCCCTAAGGGCAGGGATTGAGTCGGCTTCAAACACCCATGTGTTCCTATTAATAAATTGCCTGGCACAGGGAAGACATTGGGTGGACACTGAATGGATCGATCAAGCCATCCATCCATCCATCCATGAGTGGTCTTGGGGAAGGGTAGGTTGAAAGGGGGAGATCTGAAGGAGGCAGAAAGACCAGCCAGTTACAGGATCACTCTAAGACTGGTTAGGGGAGAATTCACAGATGCCTCTTGGTATGGTCTGTGGGGCTGAGTGTAATGAACAAGTTTTAGAGACAAGTAAGGGAGAGTAAGGGGCTTCCCTGGTGGCTCAGTGAGTAAAGAATTCGTCTGCAGTACAGGAGACTGCCTGCAATATAGGAGACCAGGGCTCGATCTCTGGGTCAGGAAGTTCCCCTGGAGAAGGAAACAGCAATCCACCTTCAGTATTCTTGCCTGGAAAATCTCATGGACAGAGGAGCCTGGTGGGCTACAGTCCATGGGGTCACAAAGAGCTGGACACAACTGAGCGACTAACCCCCTCCAGTGTTCTTGCCTGGAGAATCCCAGGGACGGGGAAGCCTGGTGGGCTGCCGTCTACGGGGTCGCACAGGGTAGGACACGACTGAAGCGACTTGCCAGCAGCAGCAGAGCAACTAAACCACTGCCGCAAGGGAGAGGAAGTTCCCTTTCAGACACACTCAGCTCGGAGTACCTGGTATCTATGGAGCAGCCAAGGGGAGCTATCAAGTCAGACTTGGGTCTGCCTAAACGGAGAGGGGGAATGTGGCTACTCAAATCAATACAGGTGGTCATTAAAGGGGCCAGGAGGTCACCAGTGAGGACACAGTAGCCTGGAGAGAGGCTTTCATCTAGATGTTGTGAACCTGGGACGGTTTTGCGCCAAATAATGACTCCCTTGGAGTTCACTGTTATTACCACGAACCATCTTGAGAAAGCAAAGACTGACTTCACTGAGCGACTAGCTACAAGCAGTTCATTTTCAGCTTTGAAGACTGCCAAGAGCTAAAGCTTATATCCACAAGGAAGTCAGTGGCTTGAATGCTGGCTATGGGGTTAAAAAGCAATTTCGATCAACTATGCCTAACAATGTTACCCTAATGTCAGATGCAAAGAGGACAATGATGACTCTTTTCACTACAACCAGGATCCAGCGAGGGTTTCGGGTTTCTCTGAGAACAGGGGGACAGATGATAGGAAAGATAACGAGCATGTTTTAATGTCTGGCACGCACCTGGCTTTTTCAGACGCTAGTGACGTCACCAAGCAGCTATGCATCTTCACCGAGCCTATTTGAGAAAATGCTCAGAAAGTTCTGAATAAAATAAAATGAATAGCTGATCCAGGCAAAAAGGAAATGCAGCTGAGATTCAGGACCAGAAAATTTAAAGTAACCTGTTTTCTTCCAATCTTGTTAACTCCTTACTAGTAAGGTCTCCAAGTCCATGTTGGTGGACAGAGAATCTCTCAATAGAACAAATTTAGGGGAAAAAAAAATTTTAATGTGTACATTTTTTCCCTTCAAAATTAAAACAGCTTTGTTAAGCCTGATAAGGGATCAGACTGGGATCAATCTGTTACCACCTGGATTGCTACTCACAAGAGTCTTCTCCAACACCACAATTTGTGAAAATACTAATTCTGTGGTATTCAGCCTTCTTTACAGTCCAATTCTCACATCTGTATATGACTACTGGAAAAACCGTAACTTTGACTATACGGTGAGTTGTTAGCAAAGTCATGTCTTTGCTTCTTAATACTCTGTCCAGATTTATCATAGCTTTTCTTCCAAGGAGCAAGCATCTTCTAATTTCGTGGTTACAGTTACCATACATTTTTGGAAAATAGCAACATGGAGGCAACTTTCAACATCATTTGTTCTGCAATCAGATCAAGAGTCAGCTCATGTCAGATAGATGCCCTGTGGATTTCAGGCCCAAGGGAACTCATTTCCGTTACAGAAATAACCATTCTCCTCTCTACCCAATAGGGAAAGAATACTCTCAACATCACCAAGACGTGTGCTTTAACAGGAGAGTCAACAGTTAGCAGTTGGTGATGAAAAAGCAGTTCCTGTGCCTGCTTTTAATCTCAGGCGCAAATCGCCCCGAGACACAAAGAGCCTCCTAACGTTAAAATTAACCTTTTCAATTCACTATGGGACCAAGTTTCTCTTGCAAATATAACCAGAAAAAGGCAGCGAGGAAGAAAGGAGTCAGAAATCTGATATAACTGGGATTCATATTTCTGGAACGTCCAGGAATCCCTAGTACAATTAGGAGAATAATAAAAACAATCCATTCAACTGATTCTTGAGATTGTAAAGAGTTATTATTACTATTTTTTCCAAGCATCCTTATGTCTGCTGAAGCTAACTTGGCCACCTACTTCTGGGGATCAATTTCTAGTTCATTTCTTACACATGCATGCTTCTCATGAAATTTTTCATTGCCTAGGTTCTACAGGGAGATGATGACAGAACTAGGGCAGGGCACAGAAGGGGAAATTAAGGTGTGTGCCTCATCTGACTTTTTAAAGACATTTATACATAGAGGGGAAGTGGTGACAGTGGTCATCTAAAGTGCTGACCAACAGAGCTCTCCGCAGTGATAAAAATGTTCTACATAAATCTGCCCTGTCCAATATGGTAGCCACTACCCATACGGGGAAACTGGGAACTTGAAACGTGACTGTTACGAATGAGGAACTAACATTTAAGTTATAATCCAATTTAAAAAGCCATATGCGGCTGCCATATTGGACAGTGTAGCCTTTGGAAAACACAACCCAACTTCTTTGTGACTTGCCCATCCAAACACAAAACTCTAACCTTGAAAATGTTAGAATTTTATTAAGGAACGTATATTTCCTTAGGAATGTTCAGTAAAGGGCTTCCCTGACAGCTCAGTTGGTAAAGAATCCGTGAAACCCATATTTGGGGAGTGTGCTTCATAAATGAGCCAATTAGTTAGCTTTAATTTTCAGAGATACACAGACTACCCATATGGAACAAATTTTCAGTTTCAAGGTGTATCAATTATGTAAAAGCACAAATCTTTAATTACTTTAAAGTAAGAGCAAATACCTAGAAAAATTATAATGAACTGGCTGATAATATCAGGAGGCTTATTATCCAAAAAGATATTTAAGGTAAAAAACCAAAACCAAACAATAATATCTTAGAATCCCGTAACAGCCTCAGGCTTGGCTACTGTCACAACACAGGCCCTGGATTCCGTCTGGTTCTGTGGCCTTTTCTCCATTCTCTGGCTCTTCTACACGGTCTTCTGGGTGATACCCAACACCTCAGTGGACTCTGTTATAGTTCCTTAGGCATTTAGAGGACATACCAAGGTTTTAATCACCATGCAAAACGCTTTCCAAAAGGAATGCCTGCTGTATTGTATGTTCTAAAGAACTTGAGGATAGGTCAAAACCCCAAGTAATTTTAGCCTTTGTCATTCATTTTGCATAAATAGCTTCCCCTCCAATTCCCCTTTGGTTTTCTCCTTGAAATGAATAAAGATGTCCTCATTTTCCTTATGAAAATTTCAAACTAAGTCAAATTACAGGAAAGCCATTTTCATTCACCAAAGCACATACACAGATTACAGCATTTATGTAGAGTTATCTTGTTTAATCAAGAAAAATGATCCTTTTTAAAGTACAGAAAGACAAATTCTCTCAAGTGCACATAAAGCCCTTCATTTTACAGAGAAATGCATAATAACATGTGCATACTTAACATAATTTTAGTAAAATGCATCTTCTAAGAAAGAGTACAAAGGCATCTCATATTTACAGCAATGGTTAAAAAAATCAAGTATTCAACAGGAGAGAATTTTCTAGAACTTCCCTTTTATGACCACATCTTTCAATCCTGTTTGATAGAAGCCATTTAATATGTTTATAATTCCTTTCATTCTGAAAGAACGGAATTTTACACTTTTCATTGAACATGCATTATTACTGCTGCCATTACTACTAGTATCCTGATTGAAGCATTCGAAATATCTATGCCTGCTTCTGAATTACTATTTACTTCTTCAGAGTCAGCCATCACCCAGCTATCTGTTCTCTGCCTAGTCTTCTGACTGATAAGCTTCCAGTTTTCTCTCTAGGAGAAACAACAGCCCAGCCTCTTCAGGTTAACTGAGTTAATCATGCTTTGAATGGGGAATAAGAGTGAAGAGCAGGACTGTGGGGCGGCGGCGTTCTGCCAAGCGAAGCATTCAGAGAAAGGGTCACTGGTCCCCTCCTCCCACCCGCCACTCACATCAGAATTTTACTTGTGCTAAAAGAAGCTGAGCAGGCCAGAACTGGTGCCTCCGAACACCGAAAGTCCAAATTCCAATGAACATAAGATGAACTGGCTAATTTAGCCTTGGCCAGAATTAAGTTTCCTAGCTGATTCCAGTAATAATCGCAGAGGTGCACAGCTTATCCACAGCTGAGAGACAGCTTCGCCATAAATCTTTAAATACAAAAGCCTTATCATCTTGAATGGTGACCACAGGGCAAATTTTCCGCGAGCCGTTGGCGCCACTGAACTTTTTCCCATTAAAATTAGTGGGGGTTAATACACTCCGGTGATGTGCTTAGGCTGGCTTCGTGGGCAGGTGGAAACAGGGAGTGAACACAAGAGGCTTTCAGGAAATGCAAGCCAGAGGGCAGACCCTGAGCTCACTCGGGAGGGTGGTGGGGAGCAGACTGAGTGCCACCAAAAAGCCATTCCTCTGAAAACTTTCTTAAAACAAAAACAAAAAAAAAAACTATTTTTATCACCTTTGATCCACTAATGTTCATTTCTGCTATTATTTATAACTGTTCAAAAAAAATTTATAACAGTATTACATGAAGTCCTCTAAAAACTCACTCATACCAAAGGCAAACCTCTGTATATTTTTCTTTTTATAAGGGGAATCGAGCCATCTAGAATAATCTAGATTGTTCTAGATGCATTCATAGCCATCTGTGAATAACACCCAATGGGCCCTGAGTGGGTGAACAGTACCCTGAGAAAAAGGTCAAGTACACACTGCTATATTCAAAACGGATTACCAACAAGGACCTATTGTACAGCACATGGAACGCAACTCAGTGTCTGTGTGCCAGCCTGGAGGGGGAGGGAGTCTGGGGGAGAATGGATACACGTGTATGTACGGCTGAGTCCCTTCGCTGAAACTGCCACGACACCGTTAACTGGATATACCCCAATACAAAATAAAAAACTGAAGCTTGAAAAAAAAAGAGTACCCCAAGTCATAATAATGTGTTTTTGGAAAAAGAAAAATTTGAATCGAGTCAATGACATTGAGTAATCAGTAACTAAAGTCCAAGCAGTCAGATTTTCTGTTAAAAAAAAAAAAAGGCATTAATTTATCAAACTTAGGACTTACAGATGTGAGCACAGATGGAAACCACCCCAGGGTTGAATGAAATGATTAACTTGGTCATGTCACTCATTCACCAAACACAGTCACAGGCCAGGCGGTGGCTCAGTGTCCCGAGAGGCACTGCCGGGCTTGGGAAGGCAACAGGGAAACAGGAGTGCTGGGGACACGTGACCTCTCTGGATGGGTGGGAGGGCTTCCTGCAGGAAGCGGCATCTGAACCATCACAAGAAGGGATGAGACCTGGATGAACTGTGGCTGAGCTCCGCATCACCCTGATTATCTCAGTGTTCTCAGTGAAGGGAATCAACATGGGATATAAAAATAAAAACTGTTTTGACATTCTCTTGAAGATAAGAAAGACTCAAAGAACCTTAATTGAAGCAATAAATTTCAACCAGCACTGCTTTGCTAGCATTTTTTCCATTGTGCTTATCTAAACTTACTATTCATTTATTATGCTGCCAATGTGGATAAACAGCACTAAAATAATAAGAGAAACACTGCAGCTGGGTTGTGGGGGGCGTCAGAAAGTCTTCCAAAATGTTCACAATTCATGTTTTTAAATTTACAATATAGTCCATAAAACCAAGCAGCATAAAAGCAGAATTGAGGAACTGCTCAAAATAGCAGTTAGGGATTGTTAGATCTAACAAGTCCTATGGGTTTTTAATACAGGTTTATTGACGGATAGTAGTAGTTAACACCAATAAATACATGCCCTTAATATTCAAACAGTTACACCGTCAGGGTAGGGACAGGTTTGGAATAAAGCACCGTTTGCTTTATTCCAAGGTCAGCTGGGGAGTCTCTCCTGCTCACACACATGCATCCACGCAGGCACCAATACTCAAGCCCAGACCACGCCCATCCAGTGGGCTGGGGGTGGGAGGTGGGGACAAGCGCTTGTATTTTTTAAGAGCCCTTGAGGAGATGCCAACATGCAGAAGGAACTGGAAACGGCGACGGGGATTAGACAAAGCTCTGCCGTCATCTATGTGCTCACATTAAAGGCTCATTAAGGACCCATGGGAGCAAACACAGCCCTTCTTAAAAGTCACAACATTTTCCTTAAGCTCAATTTAAAGCAATATCCCATTATCAGCCACGTCACTGGATTTTAACCCTTGTTGCGTGTTACAATCATCTAGAAGGCTCTTTAAAAATTCTAATGCCCAGGCCCCCTCCTGACCAACTGAATGAGAATTTCTGGTGGCAGAACTGGTGTGTGGTGTGCGTGTGTCTGTCTGTCTGTCTGTCTATGTATTTTACAAGATTCCTAGGGGATTCTAGGAGGTAGCTAAGATGGAGAACCCCTGCGCTGGGTGAACCAAATGCCTTATTGGTTGGAAAATTGAAACAGCAGCCCAAATAAGCCCAGGGCAATCAGACTCATTCCAATGAATCCGTCTAAAATCATGCCACCAGAATAGGAATTTATCCCCGAGGCTGTAGCCAGAAGATGCTCTGGAGAAACCTTAACTCAGCTCTTAACACCACCATCTCCCACCTCCTCACAGAACATGGGCAGCAATCAGCACTCAAAAACTGCCTGTTGAATCAAATGGAACCAATTGATCTGGTTATGGATACTCTTTTTATAAAAGGTAAGTAAATTAAAATCTTTCTTTTGAGAGGAAATACAAGAGCCAAGAAATGCTTTGAGACCATGTCCTGGTTTGATCTCCCAAATCACTTGGAACACACACAGAATTTTTTATTTATGATGGGGAGGCTTTCTTATCCATCAGGTTTGACCGTCAAAACAAAATATCGAAAAAATCTTATTAAGGACAGAACAGCAAAGAAACCTATCTGTGAACAGCTACTGGAATGCCCCTCCTCTGCCAACCTCCCTCTCCCTTCCTGGCCATGCCTGCTTTGCTGGGAATATACCACATGCAGGTGGGTGGTGGGGCAGCGGCCAGAACCCTATCCCCCTGCACAGGGTTTGAGAGGTGTCATCCAGGTGCTTTACTGCCTGGTGGCTCAGGCAGTAAAGAATCGGCCTGCAATGCAGGAGACCCCGGTTCAATTCCTGGGTCAGGAAGATCCCCTGCAGAAGGGATAGGCTACCCACTCCAGTATTCTTGGGCTTCCCTTGTGGCTCAGCTGGTAAAGAATCTGCCCGCCTTGCGGGAGATCTGGGTTCAATTCTTGGGTTGAAAAGATCCCTTGGAGAAGGGAAAGGCTATACTCAACTCCAGTATTCTGGTCTGGAGAATTCCATGGACAGTACAGTCCAGGTCACAAAGAGTTGGACACGACTGAGCCACTTTCACCAACCAGGTCTTGGGAAAGACATGGGCAGACCCTAAATCCTCTTCACTGACATCATGGAACCTAACCTAACCACTATTTAAACCACTGCATCGGAAAATTCCATCCTTGGAACTTTCTAAATACCAGAAAGTCAACTTATTTTAGTTCTTTTGTAAACAAAGAAACCAAATGTAAAAAAACAACTTGAAGGGCAACTTTAATCATGAAAAAGAAAAAAAAAGATTAGCCATATTCCCTTTACCCAAACACAATGACATACTGGAAGTTTCCTACCATCCCAAAAGCAGAGTGTTCCTAGGAAAACTTTCGTAAATGGAAACGTCATAAAGCAAAGAGTATCCCACACTTTTGTTAGATCTCTCAATTAGCAAGAAGAGGCACTAAATATAAGGTCTTTTGTAAAAGTGAAGTGGCCTAACTCCGCCCTTCAGAAGTCAGGGGATACCTGTATTTCTACGTTTGTTTAGTTCTTTGATTTTGTTTACTGGTGCAACATCCTCATACAGCTTTTGTAGATGTTGTGTATATACGACGTAATCATGTCATATTCCATCTCTGCTCTCATACGGTTAGAGTATCATGTGGTGAAGCACCAGTTACTACAGAATGGGAATTCTTGTTCTACAACATTCATTACAAATCCTGGATGCCCCAGACAAAAATCATCAGGCTCTGAGGCTCCTCTAGAAGTCTTCTTCAGAGACTCTGATACCCTCAGTAATCTAGAAGTGGACCTTGTCCTTGCCATTTGGGACTCCATCAACCACAGGAATAAAGGGAGGGCCGAACACAGCGCTCCAGCGTCCTGTAACGTTTAACAGCACTGGAGACAGGCACGGAGCCATCAGGCTGGCCGGGCCAGCCACTGTGAGCCTCTCAGCACGTCACAGGGAGCAGCCAACATCAAGCCAAGTGACTCCGTCGCCTGCAGGACTCAGAAAAGACCAGCAACTGTCAGCATCAGTGAGGACGTAGGACGCTTACATGCAGCATGTCCTTCACCTGTTAGTTTAACGTGCAGATCGGAACTTCTGCAGCTTCTCATGAGAACACTTTTATGATGCCTTGAGAGATCACGCACGAAGCAGTGTTTTGTGTTTCACCACCACACCAATCACACTGCCTCCTGTCCAGAGAGTGACCAGGAGATTAGTTGTCAGCCATTCATCAGTCACTTTCTTCTCATCTCAGGCCTGAAACTGACCAGCCACCAATGCCAACTGCTCACTGGGAAAGTGGGATTTTTACATTAATTGTCACCATACTTCAGCTCAGTTTCAGAGACACAAAAACTGCTCAGACAAGCATTTTCCTTCCTAGAAACCTGTCAGATTTCTGCCTTCGAACATAACTAAACCTATTAACATTTTTTGATTGTAGCATATTTTAAAACATATATCAAATCTGCACACAACCTCCGTGACAGTCAACTCACTGGCTGTTGCTACCTCATTTATCTCTCAAAAATACTCATACATCCATTCTCTGTGGAAGCAAAATCATTTATTTCATGCATCGATAGTGGAGTCAGGGAATTCCCTGACGGTCCAGTGGTTAAGATGCTGCACCTTCCACTGTGAGGGGCACAGGGGTTCGATCCCTCGCCAGGGAACTAAGAGCCTGCATGTCACCTCATAGCTTTTAAGATAAGCTGCTTCCACAGAAGCGGGGAATGAATAATAGTTCTTTTGTAAACAAAGAAACCAAATGTAAAAAAACAACTTGAAGGGCAACTTTAATCATGAAAAAGAAAAAAAAAGATTAGCCATATTCCCTTTACCCAAACACAATGACATACTGGAAGTTTCCTACCATCCCAAAAGCAGAGTGTTCCTAGGAAAACTTTCGTAAATGGAAACGTCATAAAGCAAAGAATATCCCACACTTTTGTTAGATCTCTCAATTAGCAAGAAGAGGCACTAAATATAAGGTCTTTTGTAAAAGTGAAGTGGCCTAACTCCGCCCTTCAGAAGTCAGGGGATACCTGTATTTCTACGTTTGTTTAGTTCTTTGATTTTGTTTACTGGTGCAACATCCTCATACAGCTTTTGTAGATGTTGTGTATATACGACGTAATCATGTCATATTCCATCTCTGCTCTCATACGGTTAGAGTATCATGTGGTGAAGCACCAGTTACTACAGAATGGGAATTCTTGTTCTACAACATTCATTACAAATCCTGGATGCCCCAGACAAAAATCATCAGGCTCTGAGGCTCCTCTAGAAGTCTTCTTCAGAGACTCTGATACCCTCAGTAATCTAGAAGTGGACCTTGTCCTTGCCATTTGGGACTCCATCAACCACAGGAATAAAGGGAGGGCCGAACACAGCGCTCCAGCGTCCTGTAACGTTTAACAGCACTGGAGACAGGCACGGAGCCATCAGGCTGGCCGGGCCAGCCACTGTGAGCCTCTCAGCACGTCACAGGGAGCAGCCAACATCAAGCCAAGTGACTCCGTCGCCTGCAGGACTCAGAAAAGACCAGCGACTGTCAGCATCAGTGAGGACGTAGGACGCTTACATGCAGCATGTCCTTCACCTGTTAGTTTAACGTGCAGATCGGAACTTCTGCAGCTTCTCATGAGAACACTTTTATGATGCCTTGAGAGATCACGCACGAAGCAGTGTTTTGTGTTTCACCACCACACCAATCACACTGCCTCCTGTCCAGAGAGTGACCAGGAGATTAGTTGTCAGCCATTCATCAGTCACTTTCTTCTCATCTCAGGCCTGAAACTGACCAGCCACCAATGCCAACTGCTCACTGGGAAAGTGGGATTTTTACATTAATTGTCACCATACTTCAGCTCAGTTTCAGAGACACAAAAACTGCTCAGACAAGCATTTTCCTTCCTAGAAACCTGTCAGATTTCTGCCTTCGAACATAACTAAACCTATTAACATTTTTTGATTGTAGCATATTTTAAAACATATATCAAATCTGCACACAACCTCCGTGACAGTCAACTCACTGGCTGTTGCTACCTCATTTATCTCTCAAAAATACTCATACATCCATTCTCTGTGGAAGCAAAATCATTTATTTCATGCATCGATAGTGGAGTCAGGGAATTCCCTGACGGTCCAGTGGTTAAGATGCTGCACCTTCCACTGTGAGGGGCACAGGGGTTCGATCCCTCGCCAGGGAACTAAGAGCCTGCACGTCACCTCATAGCTTTTAAGATAAGCTGCTTCCACAGAAGCGGGGAATGAATAAGCAATGATCCCTGCTCAAGAACAGGAAACCTGGGGTTAGTCTGTGAAGCTCTGCATTTCAAAGAGAAACTTGAAGGGTCAGCATGCCTTTTCTAAGTTAAGCCCGTCTGTGTGCCCCTCAGGAAGTGCCAAAGAATCTGGCTGAATACCTTAAGGATATCTTGTGTCCTCAATTATCATTTTTCAAATCTTTAAAATTTTCCCTGTGGAGATCACACTGACAAAATGACCATGCCTAACACGGTTGCCATCTGAATAATGATGAAAGGTGACGAGAATGAAAAATCCCAGACAAAGCAGCGAATATACAATGAATTAGTGGAAACGCTGTTCAATCGAAGGGAAACATCCTTAGGTCCATACCTCCTTGGAAGTGACCAAGGCTAACAGGTACACTCACATACTCTTTTTTATTTTTAATGCTTTTGCATAGGTTTTGTCATTTTTTAAACAAAGAAACTAGTTATAAGTGGCTAAAATCTGTCACTAGCCCACATGATTCTTGCCTGTCTTCTGTAGTACAAAGAAGATCAGCCATGTCAGGAGATAAACCTACGTTCAAATCTCTGCTCTGCTGGTCTCTTTCTGTTTGACCTTGAATTCCTTCCTAAAGGTCAGAAACAGCTGTCACAAAGTTTAGTTGGTGTCATCTCTCTGCTTTAAGTCCCTGTACAAGACTGTTGAGTCCCTTGGACAGCAAGGAGATCAAACCAGTCCATTCGAAAGGAAATCAACCCTGAACATTCAATGGAAGGACTGATGCTGAAGCTGAAGCTCAAATACTCTGGCCACCTGATGCAAAGAGCCAACTCACTGGAAAAGATCCTGATGTTGGGAAAGATTGAGAGTAGGAGAAGGGGGCAACAGAGGATGAGATGGTTGGATGGCATCACCGACTCATGGTCATGAGTTTGAGCAAACTCAGGGAGACAGTGATGGACAGGGAAGGCTGGCGTGCTGCAATTCATGGGGTTGCAAAAAGTCAGACACAACTTAGCAACTGAACACCACCACACAAAGGAGCACTTGCGACTTCACAGGTGCTATATAAGAACAAACTTGACAATCTTATTCCACGTTAATTGACAAATACTTATTGAATGCTTACTGGGTCAGACACTATATTGTAGGCAAAAAAATCAGACTTGGCCCTGGTCCTTGCATAGATTAAGTGTGACCTGGGCCCTCCTAGCTCTACACAAAACTGAAACTATTTGTGCCTCATGCCCCCTCTTCATCCTGCCAGTCAGTGGCTTCTTTCTGGTTCCATCCTCAGCCAGTCCTTATAATTGTCACTCACTATCTCTCAAATGTGAGCTGACGGGTGCTCCAATCAAGGCCTGTGCCATCTCAGCAGCCGACTTCACTAATCTAGCACACCACCTTCAATCCTTAACTCCAGCTCCAAGCCCTTCTGGAAAAGACTCTGAGCAGCCGCTACCAATGGTTACAGAGTTGGCAAAACTGAACCGACTAATGGAAGTTCTTCCCACATACCTGTACTTTAATATCAGGCCCCTGAAGGCTGAAATATGAAGACCCCTTAAGCTGGCAAACACAAAGGTCAAGAAAGGAATTAAGGGAGAAAAAAATGAAGAGCATGTACGTCATATGAGTTGATCCAAGTTAAAATTTCCTCTTATCTTTTAATTAAAATCATTCTCTGTAATGACTGTTGGGCTTTTTCTAAAGTGCAAACAGGGCTATTTGAGGTACTTTTAAAATCATATATATTCCTTAGTGGGAGATGAGATACACTCCAAGATGTAAGATGTGTCCATGAGATCAGCTCTTCTTAGGCTGACAAGGCTGACTCGCCGAACTGCTAAGTGGAGTATTGAGTGAATGACACCAAATTCACCACTGTCGCCTGGACTTGAAAAACTGCACCCACTTGTGTAATCATCTGTAGAGTGTCTTATTTCTTCCAAATTCTACAGTTTTGTGAGGGCAGATTCCAGGTCTCCTCTGTTGAGTGTTGTTTCCCCAAACAGCTATGTGGTTTAGCATAGTGTCTAAGCCACAGCAGACTCTCAAATATTTATAAATGAAAGAAACAGCTCCTCCACTTCCTTAAATAATCTCAAGTAGGCCATTATCAACTCTTCTGTCATCCTGACTTGGGAAGTTCCTGGGACACCAGCAAAACCTATAATAATATACATGAAAAGGGTCTGGACAACTTTGACCTTTCACCTTTGGTTTTTAAATATTTATTATTTATTTACTTGCTTGCCCTGAGTCTTAGTTAGAGCATGTGGGATCTAGGTCCCTGACTGGGGATCAAACCTGGGCCCCCTGAGTTGGCAGTGCAGAGTCTTAGCCACTGGACCACGAGTGAAGTCCCCGATTTTTCTTACTTAGTGATTTCTGATTCGGAGGACAACAGTGTGAAACTATGAGGAAATCGTGACCCACAACTACTCAGAGTAGCCTCTAGATTCGTACATTGACTGGTCTTCTGATCTCAGGTCACTGCTTTCTGCAGGTCACCATGCTATCTCCATACACCGTCTCCAATGAATGGCCCACTAATTTAAAAAAAAGAAAAAATTAAAAACACATTGTGTTTCAGTTTTTGAGCTGTTCCAGTTCTCAGACTAAGAAAACCATTCTCACCAAAATTGGGGAGTTGGCTACCTACCTCATGTAGACCATGACAATATCCACATGTGGGTTATATAACTGATATAGATTATGACAATACTCATATGTGTGCTATGTAACTGATACACATCAAGACAAGACTCACAACCTCCCATCTTCCCTAGCAGGTTTCATGAAGCCAGTGTCTGTGAACTCATCGGATGCACATGTACATAGCTGCAAACACAAAAAACTGTCAGACCCCACGTACTGCCCCATGTCTAGGAGGGGAACGCAGCCAACATGTTGAACGTTTAACCAAGTGGATACTTCCAAGAAAAATATACTGAGCATTATAAATCATGAAGAGTTTAGAAACCAAGACACAACAAAGCCCATGGACGCATGTATTGAAAACCAGATGTGCAGCCTACGTTGCCACAGAAAATTTAGGGCAGTCTACGAGAGTTCTGAAAAAATAAGCACAAACGAATGGAGACAGCAGCATGGCAACATATACGCTACCACATGTAAAATATATATACATATGTTTTTTACATATACACACACACACACACACACATATATATACTACCATATGTGAAACAGATAGCCAGTGGCAATTTGCTGTATGACTCAGGGAACTCAAACTGAGGCTCTGTGACAACCTAGAGGGGTGGGACGGGGTAAGAGGCGGGAGGGAGATTCAAGAGGGAGGGGACACGTGTATGGTTTAGTTGCTAAGTTGTGTCCGACTCTGCCACCCCACGGACTAGAGCCTGCAAGGGTCCACTGTTCATGGGATTCTCCAGGCAAGAACACTGGAGTGGGTTGCCATTTCCTTCTCCAGGGGACATATGTATACCTATGGCTAATTCATGCTGATGTACAGCAGAAACCAACACAGTATTGTAAAGCAGTGACCCCTCAATGAAAAATACAATTTAAAAATATAACCACAAAACACATCTTGTCCGATTTACCAGTTATGTGTTGTTGAACATACATGAACAGCTTAGGACCCTAACCAAATGAAAGGATTATTATGGCTTATTACATGTTTCTCTAGTGGTCAAACGTGAAACATGCCATTGAAAAATAGCCTAGGTTTACCTGACAATAAGGATTAAGTATTTTCCCATCTATAAAATTTCTTGTTCTCAAAGCCTTTTGATTACAAGCAGTAAGCTGGATCCATGGTAAGTATTAAATATTAATTTACCTCAAGTAAGCTGGATCCATGGTAAGCATTAAATATTAATTTACCTCAAGTAAGCTGGATCCATGGTAAGCATTAAACAAATACTAATTTACCTCAAACCAGATTTTTTTTTTATCAGTACCCCCTACTCACTCAGGCAATACGATCTAAATATCGACCTAAGGGGAAAAAGATTTAAGTAAATTTTCCCTTCTTCCACCTCTCCCTTAAGCAGCAACAAGGCAAAGAATCAAGCCGTCATTAGAAAGTTAAGTAACAGGTTGGCCCATAAGAAGGACAAGACTCCTGCTTATCTCACTATCCCAAGAATTTAACATCAGAATGGGGTTTTGTTGTGGTCAAAAGAATATCCTTATTTTGGGGAGATGTACTCTAAGTATTTAAGAGCAAAGGCTTTGTGAAAACCCATCAAGCTGTCATTTGTGTAGTTTTTTGGTACATATGCTACATATTTCTATTAAAACTTTATTTAAAAAGAAGAGTGAGAGAATCTGATGTCTGTAATTCACTTCTAAAAGGTTCAACAGATATAAACAGGTTGGATGGATGGATGGGTGAATGAAACAAATATGGCGACTGTTAATTGTTGAGTACAAGGATCTTGTATTGTTGAATACAGTTACCTACGTTTCTGTATGTTTTCCTTTTTTGGGTTGGGGAGGGGGGTGCTGTGCCACATGGCTTGTGGGATCTTCGTTTCCTGACCAGGGGTTGAACCCGTGCCATTGACAGTAAAAGCAAGGAGTCCTAACTGCTGAACTGCCAGGGAATTCCCTCAAATTTTTATAATAAAGAATGCACTTGAACTTCCAAGGTGTTCACACAAATAGTTTTAGTGATTTACAGAAATTAACAGGGTCTCTGGCAAGAGGAAGGGACAGCCTAATGAGACGTACGGAGATACAAATGCCCCCAAACGACCTTCTGGAGTTTTCTAAGCTCCAGAAGGGCTAAAAGCAACCTCCACCTCACCAAGCCCAAGGATAGAACTGGGATGACCTGCTTCAGTTACAGAAAAATTGGAAACAGGAGAAAAACAGGTAAGAGGGAGAAAGAAGAGAGTTACTTGAGCAACTGTGGCAACCAGGAGGAGAAGTGTCTACACACCTATGGACACTGTCTCTAGGGAAGGAGAGAGGAATCGGGCACTGTATAGACGCACCCGTCTATATTCACCTTTTATGAAAGCAGAATTCTCGCTGGGGGGAGTGCCTATATCTGAGCCTTTGTTTCTTAATCTGAGCCCCAGTTTTGACTCTTCTGCCTCTCAGAGCCTGACTGATCTCTTCTGAATCTCATTTTCCAAAAGCAGAGGCCAATCTCTGCTCCATCCACCTTAGAGGGCCGCTGTGAAGGTCATTCCAACAGCAAACAGCTTGAGAAACATAACTGGAATCATCGTTGGGGTTTCCCATCTTAATGTTTGAATTTCATGAATGGATAGGGCTTTCAAATTAAAGCTCATTTTCTTCTCCCACCAGAAGAATCTATTAGGATTTTATTGTTTACATCTGTGTTACCCCTGTAACTATTTAACATCCCTTTTCATGGATAATTAAAACCGAGAAAGAGTAAAAACGAAGCTCATTATATTCACCTGCAAAGGGCGACATTAGATGTGCCAAGTGAAGAAGATTCATTTCTGTGGAGGTGAATGATTCAAAGTAAAGGGGGTGATAAGACCATCAAGGGTCACAGCAGTGCATTTTACCATAGCTTTTATATTAAAACAGGAAGCCAATGAATCAGCAATATTTATTAAATACTACAGATGTACAAAAATGCTATCTGGGCACCCGGAGACAGCAGCATGGCAACATATACGCTACCACATGTAAAACATATGTATATATGTTTTATACATGTATATACACACACACATATATACTACCATATGTGAAACAGATAGCCAGTGGCAATTTGCTGTATGACTCAGGGAACTCAAACTGGGGCTCTGTGACAACCTAGAGGGGTGGGACGGGGTAGGAGGTGGGAGGGAGATTCAAGAGGGAAGGGACACATGTTTGGTTTAGTCACTAAGTCATGTCCGGGCACCAGGAGGGGACAAGCAGATCTGCAATCAACTAGACTTGCTTTACGGGAGGCAAACTTTTCCAGTAAAGGGTCAGACAGTCTATGTTTTAGGGTTTTCAGTCTTCATCATCTCATCACAAGCACTAAACTGGCCACAGCGGCAGGAAAAACCACCCCAGACGAGAGAGAAATGAATGGGCAGGGCTGTATTCCAACAGGACTTTCAACAGGGACACTGAAAGGTGAATTTCATGTCATTTTCATGAGTCATGAAATACCCCTTTTACTCTTCAACCATTTAAAAAGGTAAATGGGCACAGAGAAGTAATTTTGCAGGATGAGAAAGTTCTGGAGGCTGGCTGTCCGACAATGCAAATATATTTAACACTACTGAACTCTACACTTAAGAGTTAGCGTGGTTGATTTTACGGTATTTTTGTGTATACTTATGTGTGTTTTACAATTTAGAACCATTCCTGTCTGATAGGTGGGATCCAGCCTATAAACTGTAGTTTGTACAAACCCTTATGTAATCCTGCTTCCCCATTTCATTTGGAAGTGAGACATGAGGCGTCCAGCAGGCTAACGAAAAGCAGAAGGAAAACGGCAGTCCGCAATCTCTAGATACCGACTCCCAGCACCCAGCACAGGGAACCGGAGTCTGGGAGTCCTTTGTGCCTTTGAGGGTACAGACATTGCTTGGATTCTTGTCATAGTTCCGTTGACGGAGCCTGAGGGCTTGTGAACTTAAAGGCACATCCCTTCAGCCTCTGTGAGCCTAATCCATTGGAATCCTTTCCCACAGTGAAAAAAACTGGATTTGAGGAAGGTCCCCACAGGCCCACCATCCCCACCCCCACCCCAGGAGCCATCCACAAAGCCCTTGATGATGCTGGGCCAGCATTTCAGCGTGGGAGGGGCTGGCCCAAAAGAGGACTCGGAGCAAAGCTGATACAGGTCTGAGCTAAAAGTCTGGGGCGCGGCGGACAGACTTGGAAAGCATTTACCTCATCACCAAGGAGGGAAATGGACCGTATTTACAAAGCCCACACTTCCCACATCCACACCAATAGCCAGATGGAGGCGGAAGGCCAAGTCATCTCAAATCAACGCCTGTGACGCAGGATGCCAAACCCCTCAGACAACCCCATGATACCACGAACCTGAGGCCTCAGGCCAGAGGTGAGGGATTCTCTAAGAAAAACATCGGGCCCTTGTTTGGGAATTAGCCTGTGGCTAAAACTTGCTGTTTATGCAAAGATATTTTTCCTGTGATGCTCATTTGTTGAACACCTTGGTTAAAAAAGAAAAAAAAAAATGCCTTTTTCTGTGTCTCTCCTCTATCCATTTCTAGTTTTCAAAGGTTTCATTAACAATTAGAGTATCTGGGGATCGCCTTCCCTCTTTGATCTACATGTACTATCTGGACATTTTGCAAACTGGTTTGCAATCTGTGACTTCAGAAAACTTTCCAAAGGAGGTTGTTCCAAAGACTGACTCACAGCTAACCTAGACCCTGGCTTCTCCCCTGAGCAAGTGAATGAGTAAGCCGTGTGTTAATGTTCAAACTGGATTAAAAAGGGCTGATGTTTATTTTGTGTGGAGGGTGGCGCTCCGGGCCCTGGGGCCTGTGGAACATTACTGCTTTCAAAGGACAAAGCTGCTGTTGTGAACCCCATTGTACAGAGCGGGACAGCGAGACCCAGAGAGCAAACCTGCCCAAGACCACAGAGCCAGTACTGAGTGAACTGGGATCTGAGCCCAGATCTTTGACACTAAAATTAATGCTCCCTCCCACCATTGCGGTCTTGCTGCCTTTCAGATGGATTCAACAGACAAGGGGTCCATTAATGTGACAATCATTGCTAAAGTGAGATGGAAAACCATTTTAGACAGAACACCTACCCCTCGGTTACTTATGCCTAAGTCTCACTCTTCTTATCAATAAAGGACTGGGTGGTGCGCATAGCATCTATTAATATAATGCCTCTTGACACCAATTTTGCCCTCATTAGTCAGTCACACATGCCAAGGTGGGGAAAAGAAATGGAAAAAGGCACTTAAAAGTCACCGGGCACTTTTTAGCTTGCTTTCACCTGTCACACAGAATGATCACTATCACCCCTGGGAATCCAGGGGATGATTCTGGCAGTGCAGAGAACTTTATAACATGCAGAGAAAACCGACCCTTTTCAGCTGCAGTCTGACTTCCAGCTTTTCATGCAGGGTTCACATTTACATCTGCGACCAAGCACACACAGACACACACACACACACAGACACACACACAGACACACAGACAGACAGACAGACACACACACACAGACAGACAGACACACACACACACCCACCCACCCACACACCCGTCTACATCTGCCTCGGCCATCAGGCTGTGAGCTGCAAGATGCTTCCCCCAGCACCACCACAGGACCCACAGCCGTCAGCAGGACAGAAGCCCAGTGTCCCTGTATTGTCAAAAACAAGGTTGAAATAAACACCTCTGGAATGCAGCATCAAGAGCTGGTGTAGCTCAGAGAAGCACAGTTGAAATCAGCTCTGGATACGCCTAAACAGCTGGATGTGAATTCACTGGACTTACAGAAATTCACTAGGAGATATGTGTGTGTGTGCGTGCGTGCGTTGTGTGTGTGTACAAGCGTGCACATGTGCCACACTATGACCGGCATTGCTGCTGTTCACTTGCTCCATTGTGTCCAACTCTTTGGGATCCCAAGGACTGCACGCAGAACGCCAGGATTGCCTGTCCTTCATCATCTCCCGGAGTTTGCTCAACTCACGTCCACTGAGTCGGTGATGCCATCAAGCATCTCATCCTCTGTCACCCACCTTCTCCTCCTGCCCTCCATCTTTCCCAGCACCACTGATCGGCATTGCTAACACAAAAAGATCACATTCTATGGTCAAGGTAACACGCCCACATTCAGCTACATTCAGCGATACCACCTTTCCTATGCTTAGCACTTTCCTATACTTTTCAAAGTGCCTTGAGTTCAGTTCATTTCCACCCTTTCTGAGCACCAGTATGTGCTAGCGCCCACACTTGGGACCTCGGTGGGTTACAACATTAGCTAGGACCAGCATCTTGCCTTTAACAAACTCAGGTCTGGCAGGTATACTGCTATGGAAGTCAGTGGTTATGATACCATTTATGAAGTTCAATAACAATGCACGTGTTAGACACAGATTTGCACAGACTTCCCAAATAAGATAATGTGTGAGCAAGGTTTGGAAGAGGAATAGTTTTCAGGGGGCTAGGGAAGCAGAAAAGAGCATGCAAGCAGGGCGTTCCAGAAGCAGAACTGCACCAGGTCAGGTGTCTGGGGAACCAGAGACGGATTTTCTTCACTGCAGGGGCAACGAGCAGAGAAAGGCAGAAGCTATCTTTTGCCAAGGAATGTAGGAGTCTGGGCATTTTCCCATGTGCTCCCTAAATGGCAAGACAAGAGGCAGGAATGATAGTTCCATGTTGTTGAACAGGAAACCAGGACAGAGGCAGGGCTGGCTCCATGGAAGGTGATTTATGGAAGGATGAAGGGAGGTGATTTCCCCAAGGTCATTGATCAACCAGTGTTTTAGAATCAAGGAAGCGCCAATGCTTATAACAAAAGCCACTGTATTTGCAAATTGGGTAGGAGTAACTAATAAAAAGTTGGGGGAGGAAACCTGAACAGAAATGGGAAAAGGAAAACCAATAGAAGAATGGCACAGTATAAAAGGTTTAGACTCATAATGAAACATGAGCTCAACGGTAAAATGATAAGTATTATGAAACGCTTAGAGAATATTTTGCTTTGTAGCTATGCCAAGATTTACTCAATCATACTGCTAGACATCTATTAAGGTCAGTTTTTTGCACACAGACCAAGCTATTCCTTAGAAGAAATTCCATTACGGAGTACTCGCCAAAGAAGTGTATATTAATGTTACACACTAGTAGGATCTTAGTTCCCCGGGCAGGGATCGAACCCAGGTCCTGGCAGTGATAGCGCTGAGTCCAAACCACTGGACAGTCCAGGATTTCCCATACAGTTATGTACTTTTATATAAGGTCACAAGAGAGCTTTATCTTCTTTATATTGTCCAACAGTTTATCACTTCTGAATAATGGGCATAGATTTTTTTATTTACAGGGAACAGTTTTTAAAATAGGGTAAAGAACAAAGAATGATAAAAGCATAATTATATATCCACCACCCAGGAATGACAAATAATATTTTGTCAGTCACATTTATTTCAGGTCTCTTTTTAAATAACAGAAAAAATAAACTGGATAAAATTATCCCCATTCCAAATTCCTTTCTGAGAAATCAGTCACTATATTTTATGTATCTTCCCAATCTATTTTACACACACATACATTCACATCCCACATCTACAGAAATGTAGGGAACTGCATATACTTTTTTAAAAGATAAATTAAACCATACTCTTATACCACTCAACAATATGTTCTTGCACTCAATCTATGTTGGTTTCTATAACTGCAGTTTACTCGTTGAACTCTGGCATAGCATTAGTTTAAATATTCCATCTTCTATGTATCTAGCCTATTAATGGATATTTCAGTTGTTTCCAATTTTTATCTGGAAAAACAATTCAGTAATAACTATCCTTGTATTTGTCTTCTTGGGAGATGGCCAGAGATCTGAATATATTCTCTCTGGATATAAACACTAATAAAAATAATGTTTAAGATAAACTATAATTAGGAAAGTAATAGGAAAAAGTGGCTGAGATAGTAAGATGACTTGGTGAATGCCCCTCATTATAAATGTTTCTAAATCCATCAATGTTTATACAACACCACGGTAATACTTGGGCTCTCAAAAAAATAAATAAAACCACCCAATACTTCTATAGACTCATGAACAATAATGGAATGATCTGGTAAATTAACCTCAGATTATTGGCTCTATTCCTTATCCTCTACTATGGTTCAAATTTTACTTCTTGATAAACTTTTCAACTAAAATTCATATGCAACTAACTGATCAAAATGCCATTTTAACACACCAACTCAATGCTAGTAATGCAACCAGGTTACCTCCAATGAACACAAAACTGCACAAATCCCACGAACATATGGAATGACCAGTTTCCATAAACATTATAATTCAGTCTTTTCTATTTTAACTAGAGAGCTTTGCTCATCTCTTCAATGAACTCAGCTTTCCATGATCTTAAGTGGAAAAACACTTGATTGCCTCACCCAGCCCAGAGGCAAATCATAATTTTATAAGCTGCCCTCCAGCTGCTTAAATGTGGCTCAAGTAAGCCAAGCGTGGTGCATGATACATTTGGAGTATGGAGGAAGAGGAATCGTTGGCAAATGAAAATGACGTGGTATCGACCTGGAGGAAGCCAAGTCAGCACAAGGAGAGCTGGTCAAGGAATTCTCCACATGGAGAAATTCAAACTGTGTGCTATCGCCTTTTCCGCGCCCTCCCCCACTCCCACGTGAGCACATCATGTATCAGAAAGCCAGCATCTGTGTAACTCACTGATATTTTTCCAAACACCCATGAATGTTCTTCCTGGGACACCATAAACTCCTTCCTAGACATGACTTTCTCACCCACCCATCCCTGTTCCAAGCAAAGCTCCCCACCAAAAAAAAAAAAAAAGCACAAAGTCACACAGATTTATGGGAGCTGATTTAAATCTAGGAGGAGGAATGCAGTCTGGTCAAAGCAGAGGCAGAGGTGACGGTGAGGGTCCGGAACAGAAGGTCACACTCCGCGGGGAGGGAAAGGCAGATGGACGCCAGGGTTTCTTTCTGGAAGGCAGGCATTCCCCACCGCCAGGATGAGCCAGGTCTCAGCAAATCCCGCCACGGCTCAGTCACCCAGAGGTGGGGGCCAGTGCTTCCCTGGGGCCCTGAGCAAACCATCTCTCTGCCTCCGTCTCAGGCCTCCCTGATAAATCAGGCACAAGGGGACAGATGGGGAGGGAGTTTGGGATTAGCAACCGGAAACTACAGGCTTGGCCAAAAAGTTTGTTAAGCATCTTCCAGGAGATCTTATGGGAAAACCCCAACGAACTTTCTGGCCAACCCCCAAATCATAACAAGAGTGGATAAACAAGGTCCTACTGTACAGCACAGGGAACTATATTCGATAGCCTGGGATAAAGGCCAGAATGGGAAAAAATACGAAAAAGAATGCATCTGTATGTATAACCAAGCCACGCTGCTGTACTGCAGAAATGGACACAATATTGTAAATCAACTATACTTCGATAAAACAAATAACAAAAAAAAAAAAAAAAAGGCAGGAGGCCACCCACACTCGAGCCACCCTGGGTTCCCACCATACCAGTGAGGATCGCAGAATCCCACTCTCCCACAGGAACCGCCACACCGGACCTAGACATCCTTATAAGGCCTCCAATGGCACAGGAGTTAACTGCTTTCAGTCTCCCCTCTGGCCCCTGTGTCGAACGGATTCAGAACGAGAGCCTTGAGTCCCCCTGGCCACCGGGCCCGGGGATCACACCCAAGCCCCCTGCTCCCTGCCCTCAGCCTGGTGACCCTGGCAAGCACCAGGTAAGAAGTGAGTCTCAACGCTGGTCAGCTTCTCGGCAGAACAGGGTGATGAAAGCCAGAATATAGTTTTCGTGTCGGAACTCACTGCCCTGGGAAAATATGAAATGGGCAGTTCTATCAAAAGCATCAAGGATTCCAGGAACAAGAGCCTAAAAGGCACGTGGAAGGGGAGAGGGTTTGGGTAGTTTTAAGAAAACAACCACTGTGGGTGAGCTTGACGTTAACGCTTGACGTTAACCCTCATGTTTTGTTTTCTCAGGCCCAGAGTTGAGCTGGGTTGGCTTCCAGACCTCTGAATACCATACATAACCTTGATCTTTCAGGTGATTGCATAGTTCATGTGAGAAGTAGGGAATATTTGCGATGGCTGAGCTCAATGTGTAAGGTGGCAATATATGGAGGAAGGGAGCAATGCTGGTTGAAACTGGTTTTTTTTTTTAACGGAATAGATGGAAAAGAGCAAAGAAATATTTTAAACAATGCAACGTTTCACCAACCAATAGGCAGCACAGGGTTAAGAGCATCTTAAAATATAAGGCAACCTCTAACATGTGATGAGGGAATTCTAACATGATGATAAGCATCCTGAAATATAAGACAAGTTTTACGTATTTTAGACAGATGAATGATGCGTAAGTAACACACAAAAGAACATATTTTGCCTTTCCCACTGTGTCCAGAACCACTGATGGCAACTAGTTAGTATCCAAAATTAGAAATAAGGAAACGAACAAGGAAGAAATTTATTCAACAAGCTAACGTCAGGCACACAAAATTCTTTGGGGAGTTGAAGAGATCCATAATTTTATTAAAGTAAGAAACATCCCCTCCCTAAAGCAGGCAATAAGGCACTCGGCATTTAATTGAATCGTGCGGCAAAAATATATATATATATATTATGAAGCCTGATGAATTTTTTTTCAATTGCATTTAACCAATATAAGGCTTCCCTGGTGGCTCAGATGATAAAGAATCTGCTTGGAATTCAGGAGGCCGGGGTTTGATCCCTGGGTCAGGAAGATCTCCTGGAGAAGGGAATGGCAACCCACTACAGTATTCTTTTCATACTATTTTCTGACCAGGGGAATTCCATGGACAGAGGAATCTGGAGGGTGACAGTCCATATGGGGGTCACAAAAAGTCAGACGTGACTGAGTGACTAACACTTTTACAGGGAATGGTTATTCTAGAATTTTCCTTGAAAGGAGCTGTCTATCTAGCAGATGTAGGAGTTTACACATCTAATATAGTCCAGAAGCTGAAGGGTTAAAAGCAGAAAAGAACCTTGATTCCAATTCCCTTGTTTTATGAGCATCACAGTTAACTGGCCAGAGGACACACAGATCTTCTCAATACACATACACACCTACACAGAGACACGCATATACATACACATGTGGATACACAGACACCCTTTCCAGGCGTTTCTGAATTTCCCATTTCTCTGGCTCTTGTAACATTCCCCGACCTTTCCTTCATTCAATCAGCATCTTTGGTCTGCAGCGTAAGCCAAGCTCCATCTCTTACCAGGAACTCTTCCTTCTCCTTACAAAGTGTGCAGTCAAGTTCTCAAGAAACTTCAGGAATATTAATTTCAAAAAAGCAGTGCTGCCATTTTTATAATCAAACACCATGAAAGAGGGTGCTCTGAGTGGTCAACCTGGCAACCTTGGAACTACAAACCTCTGGTCCCTCATGTTGAGTCTAGGGATGGCCCAACACTGGGGGGGCAGGTGGGCAGAAAGATGGGCTGTGCAAAAGCCCCCGCCAAATACATTCCTGAGACATGTTACAGACCAGCAAATGCGTCCGTATGATTAGAAGAACAGCGGAAATCAAGAACATCTTCAATTCTTGAATTAGTTACCACATGAAATCACAAAAATACATGCGAAGAATCCTACCAGCTGGCAGCATTCCTTAGTTGCTTGATCAAGAATTTGCCATTTCATCCTGAGGGCAAGAAACTACAGCCCTGGCGGAGAATGAGAGAGACGCAGCAGACAACCAGTGATGGATTTTGGTTTTCTTCTTTTCTTACCATCTTTGCAACTATTTAGGCTTTTCACCTTTACCTGTTCTCTTGGCAACTTGACCCATACCTGTCGAAGGTGACAAATAAGTGTGACGCTCAGGTGGTCTAACGCATCTTCAAGAGGTACTGACGTATCTTGACATGAAAGCATAATGACTGTACAAATGCCAACTATTATTAGTTGGTGTCAATGGTATTACTGCTTAGTCACTGTATAAACTCCAACTACTATTAACAGTTTTTAAAGGAAAAAGTGTAGTCAGCGTGGGAGGGCTTCACAATCTGCTCTTCTCAGGTCCTGTTCGTTAGGTCAATAATGAGTAAAAGCTCATTGTCTGGCAGGTCAAAAGTTCTAGCACGGATACCTTCTCTACAGCCACACATCACGTATGGTTTTACTTCTTAAAGAGGAATTGAAACATAAACAGAGAGCAGGAAAATGGCGAGAGAGGACGAAAAGTTATGGAAAACAAAAGAGGACAAAAAAAAAAATGAGTATTTTTATTTTGACATGATTAGGGTTAGGTCATGTCTATAAGAAAACCCTATCCCTCTCTCCCTCCCTCATCAAAAAATCCCACCATGTCCAAAAGCTTCCAGAACACTGACACTGCCAAGGCCAGTGGTGCTTTAAACACACAGATGATTCCATCTCCGAAAAAGCTTGAGGAATATAAGGATGAGAAAATACTGTATTTTTTCATCAAAAAGCTTTTCTTTGCATTCAGTGATGTTAAGGAATTTTTGTTAAGTATTTTAGTCATAATGATGCTACAGTAACTGGGCTGAAAATACTTGATCTCCTAAGAGAGTGGTCCCCAACCTTTCTCACATCAGGGTTCGGTTTTGTGGAAGACAATTTTCCCACGGACTGGGGTGGGTGGGGGATGGTTTCAAGACGACTCAAGTGCATTACGTTTATTCTGCACTTTATTTCTATTATTAGTACATCAGCTGCACCTCAGATCATCAGGCTTTAGATCCTGGAGGTTGGGGACCCCTGTTCTAGGAGATACAAACTGTTTATAAACAAAACCTATAGTTCCTTTAGAAAAATCAAACTTTTCATTGATGAATGGTGCCCACACATACATTTAAAAATTATTATCCATTATTCATTTCCTTATGAACTGTGGTACCATCGCATACATGGAAGTTTCCATTTTTATGTGGACAGTTCTGTGGTATTAAGAACACTCTCTACTGTGCAGTCATCGTCATCACCCATATCGCCAGAACCTGCTGCATGTTGCAAAACTGGACCTGTAGGGCTTCCGTGACGGTACAGTGGAGCAGAATCGGCTGCCAGTGAAGGGGATACAGGTTCAATCCCTGGTCGGGGAAGATTCCCCATGCCGCAGGACAACTGAGCCCGCGCACCGCACCAAGAGAAGCGAGCACGACGAGAGAAGCCGCGCACCGCAACTGGAGAAGGTCCATGGGCGGCACCGAAGACCCAGCAGCACCGAAAGTTCACTCATCAATTATTTAAAAAAGAAACACTACCTGAGCGTCCACTAAGCAGGGACTCCCTCCGCCCTCCCTCGGGTCCCTGGCAACCACCCCTCTATTTTTCTGTCTCTACCACGCATGCGTTTCCCAGAGTTCCCTTCGTTCCACCAATTCAGAATGAATAACGCAATACAGAAAGAAACCTCCCTCACATTTCAAATACTGCTTCATCACTTAAAATGCAGCATACTAGAGGCATTCCATTTTATTTGCAATAAAAATACTTATCGACATTTCAGTAGTTATGTAGAATTCTGTGTACAAATAATCACGGAACTGGGCAAAAGCTATTATTATGAACATCCCTTTCATGAACGTCTTCTGCTGGGCTTCTTCCTTCTACTCACTTTGTAAGAGCACTTCCTAAAATCTGCAGGGCTAACCTTAGCACGATTTCTGACTCATTGCCAGAATGCCCTCCAACAGAGCTGCTGCTTTAAGTTTTGGTGAAGCTTTTAATGTTCAAAGAGATGGTTCTGGATTTGAGGGATGGGAGGGAGGCCAGATGATGCTCAAACAATGGCCTACAGTTCCTGCTAAATGTTCCTACACACACCCTTTTCCCATGGTTATAGGAAGAGATCTTTCCCTCACCATCTCTGACTTACACAGGGTTTAGGAAATCTACAAAGATCATAAATGGTCATGAGCCGGGAGTCAGGTTTTGCAAAGAGGACTTCTTTTAAAATTAAGTTGAAGGACATCCTTAGTGGCTCAGTAGTAAAGAATCCATCTGCCAGTGTCGGAGACATGGGTTCAAACCCTGATGCACGAAGATCCCACATGCAGTGCAGCAACCAAGCCTGGGAGCCGCAACTACTGAGCCTATGTCCTGCAACTACTGAAGCCTGGGCACCCTAGAACTTGTGCTCTGCAGCAAGAGAAGCCGCTGCAATGAGAAGCCCGTATACCACAACTAGAGAGCAGCCCCTGCTTGCCTCAACTAGGAAAGAGCCCACACAGCAACAAAGGCCCAGTACAGCCAAAAATAAAAATAATAAATAAATAAGATTTTAAAAAATCAGGTTGAAGATACAACATCACCCTTTACACCTCTAAAAAACATTTGCTGCACGGGACCGTGAAAGAGGCAATAAGCAAAGCACGCATTTCCACCTTATTCTCATTACCAACATTTTTTCAAAACCAACCCATGAAAGTAAAGGCAATTAAAAAGAGCACTGTTTCGTATTTTAAGGTATCAGCTAATCAGCAGATTTTATGGTCACACAGCAACCACTTTTGCATTTATATGAAATCTGCAAAGCCAACAATATTTTCTCATTTTATGTCCTGTCCATTAGTTAAGCTTCTTCCGGGTGGCCAAAAGGGGCTCGAAAGGGACTCCCCATACTTGCTTCCTCTGACACTGTTCAAAATTTCATTTCTGAAACCCTCTGCTTGTGCAAATTTATTGATCCAAAAAATGTCCTCTAAAAATAAAAATGTCTTCCTTTTCAGGGCAAAGCAACCCTTTAAAAGAGAGAATGCCATAAAAGGAACTCTGTACTAAATGTATCTTTTTCTTTGCCCCAGTGGTGGCCAAGCCAGCAGCTCTCCTCCCTGAAGTGTTCCTGAGCATCCCATGGTTACTCTTCCCATTTCCCGACTGTCATCGGTTATTCTCACATGTGTTTTCATTTACAGCATCATGGATATTCTCTAGACAGTCTGTGGAAAAAAAAAAAAATTTAATCCCAGCCATGAGCTTAAGATCCTGAGCACTCAGCAATTTCTTGTGAATTCATGGTAAGGCTATTCACGCTGAGGCTGAATCTGAATGTATAAACAGCTGACCAGAGCTAAACTGTTATGCATTTGGCTTATTTGGCTTAAATCCTATTCTTCATTTTGAGCAGCACAAGCAGAAGAATACAAGGCTCATTGATAGATTTCAGACAAATACAACAGACAAACTTCTGACAATAGCTTCAGATTCAAGCACTGAGACAGACAGAACACCTCCTCTTTATTGAGCACCTACTAGATGCACAGAATTACCTCATCATTTTACCTATGCTCTCTAGTCCCTTTGCAGGCCCCACTGCTAACTCAAAAGCAGACCTGTATTACCCTCATCCACATTTTACAGCGGATATAACTGAGATTCCCCAAAGTGAAGAAGTTTGTTTGGAATCACACACTGCTAAGAGTGGAGCTAAGGTTCGAACACTCACTCCAAATGCAAAACCCTAAGATGATAGCGGCCCCAATGCTGGCACATATTAGCGTATCATTACATGATGGCTGTTTAGGGGCAAGGGAGGAGGACACAGCCTTCCAGGGATGCCCACTCCCACTATCACTTTGCCCGGAAACTCCGGGGTCCCCATAATGACAGGTGAGAGAAGGTGATCTCAGCACACAAGTGCAATGATCACAGGGACCAAAAATACAAGAGAGTGAGATTTTCAAAGATGTTCACAACCATCTCATGTGCCCCATTCTGTGTCGTGAAGAATGAGACAAAACCGCCAATTCGTTCCAAATCCTAAGCATACACACACACACACACTCACATATACAATGAGGAATGCTGATCTCGAACCCAGAAGTTCTGTCCGCTTGTCACAGCAAACCTGAAACAGACCACATGGCCCAGTTTGCTTGAAAACTGGCTGTGAACAGACGAAGGACTGTGCAGAGTACAAGCAACACACACCTGGGTTTGAAACTGACCCCAACACTTCCCAGGTGGGCGACCTTGGGCAACAAGCTACGCAGACTGAGCGCTTTGAAAGCGCTGTTATCAACCCCACACACACTATCTCATTTAATACTCACAACCACCCTCTGAGGTGGGTACCACGACCCTCCTTTTACTAATGGCTATGGTTTTTCCAGTAGTCATGTATGGGTGTGAGAGCTGGACTGTGAAGAAGGCTGAGTGCCGAAGAATTGATGCTTTTGAACTGTGGTGCTGGAGAAGACTCTTGAAAGTCCCTTGGACTGCAAGGAGATCCAAGCAGTCCATTCTCAAGGAGATCAACCCTGGGATTTCTTTGGAAGGAATGATGCTAAAGTTGAAACGCCAATACTTTGGCCACCTCATGCAAAGAGCTGACTCATTGGAAAAGACTGATGCTGGGAGGGATTGGGGGCAGGAGGAGAAGGGGACGACCGAGGATGAGATGGCTGGATGGTATCACCGACTCAATGGACGTGAGTTTGAGTGAACTGAGGGAGTTGGTGATGGACAGGGAGGCCTGGCATGCTGCGATTCATGGGGTTGCAAAGAGTCGGACACGACTGAACGATTGAACTGAACTGAAACCCAGGTCACAGTTAAAAAGTGGCAGAAGCAGGATTTGAATCCAGTGTTTGGTTAACACTGTATCTTTGATGGGGCTCCCCGGGTGGCTCAGACGGTAAAATATCTGCCCGCAACGCAGTAGACCTGGGTTTGATCCCCAGGTCAGGAAGATTCTCTGGAAAGGGAAATGGCTACCCACTCCAGGATTCTTGCCTGGAGAATGCCATGGACAGAGGAGCCTGGTGAGCTATAGTCCACAGGGTCACAAAGAGCCGGACATGACTGAGAGACTAGCACTTTCACTTTTCATATGAATCTCAGCTTTTTTTTTTTAAGATACATCATTGCAATATCCACCTCAAGAGGGTTGCTATGGTTATTTCTGAGACAGCATCCCCCAAAGTCCTCTGCAGCTGCACTCAATGAGTAGAGTAGCTACTGAGGTTCTCATCGCCACCACCACAATCATCTGATCAGAGAGGCTGAAATGCTCACCTGAAGGGCACTGCCCATAAACACTGAACAATATTCCCTCAATGCTTCAAACTATTTTTATTTCCCCTAAGCACCCCTTCCAAAGCTTGGAAACTTCACATGTTTCTCTGCAAGTAACAAAGAACAAACTCGGCTTGAAAATCGCTTTTGTTGCCTCCTAAATCAACATGCAGCTCTTAATTCATCACACTCCACACTTGCAGTTATCTGTGCCAGCCTTTGGAATTCTACCTACTCATAACCAAGTAGCTGGTTTTATTTTGATAAAGAGCTACTTTAAAATCCCAGGGATCGACGCTTGCCAAAATCGAGTTGGAAAATGTTGGTGTCAAGCTATTTGGAAAGGTTCTAAAAATAATACCCTGAGACTCTGAGGCAGTTACGAGCTTCCTCTGAAGTATAAATTATCACCAGGGCTCAGAGAGTCACAGACTTGAATATGAGAGTGGGCTTAATAGATAATTTAAACCCCAATACCAGATACTTCCTTTAACACCGACTTACACACAATGTCAGACCCTTAGAAGGCATAGACGACTAAGTGGGCTGGTTATGAAAGATAAAAGTCTTCAGAAGTGTTTAAAGTACAGAGATGGCTGGTATTTTTGGAGGACACATTCTAAAGCAACCTGTGAACACAGAAGCCCTGAGCTTTCTGTGGTACCCAAGGGATCCAGCCAGCCTGTCAGCTGCTATCACACCTCTCCTGCCCATTCGCTGGACACTAAGGGCTCAACTTTGGGTTCATGTCAAAGTAACGTGACAAAATCACCATGCGTGTATATGTGTGTGTGCCTGAGGAGTGGGGTGATGGGAGTTGGGTCAGAATAATCTCCAAATACCAAAACCCAGACCCCACCCTTGGCAAATGCCATCTTTTGGAAAACAAGCAAAAACTCAGGTCACAAGCCTTATGCTGAAATCTACTGAAGACCATCCAATGTCAACTGGATAAGGGCCACATCTGACATCTGCAGTTATTGAGTGATACCGCACACACTAATCTTCTTTTAGCCTTGTCATTCTCACACTGAATAATCAAGGAGCTTGGACAGACCAATGTGGGAGGGGCCATACCAGGAGGGCTGTGTTTTTAACTTGGATGTCTGGGTTCCTATTCGTTAAACTATATGTACTCATTTTATATATAGCTCTTTTGCAAATATGCCATATTTCACAATTTCAAGTTTTAACAGACTACATAGGAAAAAAAAGGGAAAAAAAGCATGTACAAACTCCCATAATCAGCATTATAGAACGCTACTTTAGAACCTAAAGTATCCAAGACATATATAGAGCCAGATTTTATCATAATAGCTTTGAGGTGACTTGAGATGACATTTTAAAGACCAACAACCTCAGTTTCAGTTTTGGTTTAATCTCATTTTTTTTTTTTCCCCCCAAAGTGTCAAAGTTTTCCATTCAGTCAATGGATAGCCCCCATGTTTGGATCGGTAAATTTCATAGATATATTTCAAGTAAAGTATTATTTACTACAAATGAAAACACATACTCTTCTTTCATCAAGCGCCTATCTGTTCCAGCAAGTATTTCGAAAAACATACCCGACAATAAAGTCGCTCTTTAAACTATCCCAGTTTTCTATTAATAATAGTATACAGACTATTAACATTACTAAAACTACATATACATATTTGATGAATCCAATCTAGTCTGCTCTCTTAGTTGACCAGGAATCTTATTACGTGAACACTCTCATGTTCTGAATTGGAGGAATTTCTGCAGTAGTGTGTTCGCCTCTTTCCCCAGGGAAAGAGGTTGGTATTAAGTTGAAGAAAGCCATTCCTCTCTTGAACAAAACCATTGCAAGGGTGCCCCGTGGCCCAGGTCACAGACTCCAGGGCCAGCAGGAGGGGATGCACACGCTGGCCCCACTTTGGCCACCATTAGCTAAATAACGTTGAGTGACGTGCTCATCTGTCTGAGAGCTTTTCTAGTTTCGTCACTTTTCTAGTTAGTAAATGGGCACGTGGGACTGATCCTCTGACAGCCATCCATGTGAAACTCATGTTCCCATAAAATCTTCAACATTCCCTTTCTTTTATGATTATTCAAATACATAGCCATACATGAGAAACTATTATTTTTTTTACAAAAATAAAACATCTCTATTCATTACTTTCATCCATAAACATCTATTAAACCCCTGCTATGTGCTAACGGCCATGCTTGAGGCTAGGAACAGACCAGAGACCAGAATCCACACAATTCCTCTTCTCAGAGTTAACTGGGAAGAGAGACATGAAACGAGTAATTTAAGACTCAAACACGCTATTGTTTAGAATCACACACATGTGCACCAAACCATACAGAGAAGCAAAGGAATGATTAACAGGAAATTCAGGCTGTGATTATTTCTGGGAGAGAGGGTGAAGCAACGGGGGAGGGCCCATACCAAGAAGGTTGTACTATAAACTTGGATGTTTGTGTCATTATTTATTAAACTACATGTGCTCGTTTTATAGCTTCATTTGCAAATGTGCCATATTTCACAACTTAAAGTATTAACTGATAACAGCAACAAAAAAACACAAATCATGTACAAACCGCCAAAATGGCTTTACAGAAAATTTTTTTAGAACCAAAGCATCCAAAACATGTATAGTGCCAGATTTTAGCATAATAGCTTCGAGGTGACTTGAGATGACATTTTAAAGAACCACCTCCTCAGTTCTGGTTTTGGTTTAATCTCATTTTTTTTTCCCAAAGTGTCAAAGCTTTTCCATTAAGTGAATGGATAGCCCCCACGTTTGGATTGGTACATTTCACAGGTACCCGTCAAGTAATGTAATATTTACTACACACAAACACACACATTCTTCTCTCTTTTATCAAGTGCCTAGCTGACGCTCAAAGGCTTGAAAACTATAATCACCAAAAATCAGGTTTTCAAGAAAGTCAACACAGCCTATAAACTCTGCTTAATTTTGAAGATTTCCAGAAGAAACCTGGGAAGGAGCTGTTAAACATCACATATGTCACTGAAAGGACAAAGGTGGGTAACCAGAAGGTTCATTTCCCACTGGAAATTTTTTAAATACCACCACTGGAAACCGTCACTAAAAAACGGTTCTGCGCCAGGCTTCCTTTGGTCTTTTCCTTCTCTAATGCTCAAAGACAGGTATAAACACAGGGCTTCTGTGATCTTTGGTAGACATTCATCTGGTTACCTTCCTTCCTCCCTGAGATGCTGTCTGCTGTGGTATCAATCATGTCAACTGTCAAACAATTTAGGTCTCATCAAAGGACTGTAACTTGGATGGAGAACATGGTGGGGGTGGGGGGTGGACAGAAACTTCTTTTATTAAAACATCACTCTCAACATAAGGAAAAAGTTAGACTGGCTAGATCGAAAGTTCTTTTTAAAGCAGTATTTCTCGAGCAAAAAAAAAAAAATGCAGAAGTCCTCTTCCCTAAATAAAAGGGTCAGAAAATGACCCTTGTCAAAAAGGTCTTGTATTACAAATGTTTATGTTCTTATCATGCCAGGTAAAAGAAATACACAAGTGCACAGTGGACCCCGTATATCACAACTGCTAGAAAGCTCACTCCTCCCCTTTAGGACTCGCTGGCCTCCATTCTGTGAACAGGCCTCCTTCTTGGATGCACTTTGCCACTTGCCTTGTCCTTCCTTTGGGCTTTCCTGGTGGCTCAGATGCTAAAGAATCTGCTGGCAATGCAGGAGACTCGACCTGGGTTTGATTCCTGGGTTGGGAAGATCCCCTGGAAAAGGGAATGCTACCCACTCCAGTATTCTTCCCTGGGAAATCCCACGGACAGAGGAGCCTCGCGGGTTACAGTTCAAGGGTTGATAGAGTCGGACACGATGGAGCCACTAACACTTTCACACTTCTGGTCTCCCTTTGTTTTTTTTTAACCGACTTTCAGTTTACGTATCTATTCTCTTGGCAATCACCTTTAATCCCTTGTAAAGCTGGGGAATGGGCTTCCCAGGTGGCTCAGTGTTAAAGAACCTGATGGTCAATGTAGGAGACACAGGAGACGTGAGTTCAGTTCCTGGCTCAGGAAGATCCCCTGGAGAAGGGAATGACAACTCACTCCAGTATTCTTGCCTGGAAAATCCCTTGGATGGGGGGCCTGGTGGGCTACAGTCCATGGGGCCCAGAGTTGGATGCAACTGAGCATGCACACACACACACAACTGTTTGTGTGGTGAATAATCCGACCTCTCCTCTGCTTTAGGAAAGGTTTCTCCTCTGCTTTTGGTCCCAAGAGAACCCTCTTTGCTTTCCCTGCCATCACTCCATGTTGATCCAAGCTGCTCCTGGCATCTTATCTGGCCACCTATCCTGCCAGGATGCTCCATACCACAGAGTGGTGGGTTGTGACAGCCCAGGCCAATCCCACTCAGAACTAGGTGCCCATGTTGGTGACCTGGCCTGGCCACGTGACTTTCTTCATGAGCAGTTCCAGAAATCATGTGGGAACCAAAGTGGGTCCAACCAAGCCAGCCAGGTGTGTGGAAGACTGCACAGCACCAACGCTGGGAGGAGGCAGGTGTGCGCAGAACAGGCTGTCCGCTGGAGAAGGCAGGCGTGCGGGACACGGGAGTCTTGGCTCCGAGCTCTCTGCAGAATGTGCCGAGGCAGGACTCTTGGTTTCCGTGAGCAGCTGGATTCTTTAACCTAATTAACTATTAATGTTCCATTTCAGTGCTCTGGTCTAGAAAAGCTCAGACAAAGGCTCTATTCACCCAAGTGGCTGGGTGCTTAGATGATGTCATCTGGTCTGTTTGCACTTTGAGTACCTGGTTAAAATTAAACGTTTCTAAATGCCCCACTTGGAGTACTGTTTCCATATCTGAGACTAAGGACTTTGAGCTTTCGAAATTATCCCCAGGGAAGGAGATGGAGGAAGGGGAGTAGACTAAGTAGACACACACTCACACTCTTACTCTGAGAATTATCTAACAATAATAAGTCACTTTTCGTAGATAAAAACTAAAGAATCTCATTTTATAAAAGCTACAAGAATGAGAAGACTAAGCATAGTCTTCTGATTTTTCCACGACACTTAAGAATTCATTTCAAAACTCAGAAGAGGAATGGGAGAGACCTCTGTATTTTCTGTGTTATTTGAAATTGTTCCTGCCAGGTAATCACAATCTACCTCTGATTACCAAAGAAGTTTTTCTTTTGAAGGACTGTTCTATCAACCCTCAAAAGATCATGCAAGCATTAATACTGAAATCAACATCCACTATTCTAACTAGTTCTGGAAAAGGAAATGGTAACTCACTCCAATATTCTTGCCTGGGAAATCCCATGGACAGAGGAGCCTGGTGAGCTACAGTCCATTGGGTCACAGGAGTCAGACCCGACCGAGGGATCAAACCACTACCACCATTCTAACTAGTTGAGGTTTAATCATCTACTTTACTCTGGGAAGGAAACTGGAGGGGGCTTTTAAAAACAAAGCTTTGAGTTTGTACAGGTAAAAAAACATCATTATACGTTACTCATCTGTTTCAGGGACACCGTTTTCTTCCTACTACTTAGGTGCTATGACTATCATAGGAAACTCTGAATTAAACATGGGAGCTGGAAATCTGTCCTCATCAAAATTAACTGCCCTCATTAAAAAATGCTTATCGAGACACTGATAAGGCAGATGAATTCAAGTAGATACTTGGTTTTATGGATCTTTCTTAAAGGCTTTACAGCGAATAATCCATTATTTAAATTTCAAAAACATCTTATGCAGAAATCACAGCAGATTTCTCAGAACAGAGTAACATGGTAAATGAGCTGTTCCTTTTATATTTAATACGTTTCAGGAATTGAACGGCAAGAATTCCAATTAACATTTTAAAACTAATGAATCTAATTAAGGGACCACTTGGGAAAAGGAGATGGTTTTTAACTTCAGCACTAGCAATAAACCAAATTCCTCTCTTTGGTCTAATTTATGTCTGGGAGAGAAGAGAATGTCTCCCCAGAATCAAACCACCCACAGCGGGAAGGCCTCTTTCTTCCTCTTTAAGGGGATACAATTCTGAGATAGCTCAGCCTCTCTCCCCAGTATCTAGCCCGATTGGCTGTCTTTCCTGGAAGGGGGCTTCACTGACCTGCAAGTACACCTCCATCTACATCAGCCCAGCAGAAAAGTTAACTTTTATTTGGCACTCAAGTGTGTTTCTAAACACATTTCAATGTAACTCCGGCCTTGGCCAATCACTAGCTTCCAGTGAAATAATGAAACAGGACTTTAGGTCCTAACTCAGGGGAGAGCAGGCAGCTCTTCCTCAGTGATTGCTCCCCCTAAGCCCCTACCTTCAAGGGCCATTTATGTAAGAAACTCAGCCTTTCGCTCTGATGAGTGAAAAGGCAGCTCTCTCCAAACTTTGCAATGATGTGCAAATGGTGGTTAAGTGCTTGGGTGCCAGACAACCACAAAAAGACCCAAGTGGATCAGGCACTTGGAGGGAGAATAGGAGGAGGCCGAAGAGCATCCTTGGAAGGAGAACACACACTACTTCTCCTCATCATGATCAGATACAGAAATGTCTCATTGCACTTCATAGTATCCAAACTGTTCAAAGCTTTTTTGGCTGCACCACACAGCATATAGAAACCTTAGTTCCCTGATCAGAGATTGAACCCGAGCCCCCTGCACTGGAAGCTGGGAGTCTTAACCACCAAGGAAGTCCCACATGCTACTTCTCTTGAAGTAACACTTGCCAGAAGCATCAACCCGCCAACATACAATCAACTACAAATGCGGGATTACTATTGTTTCCACCATCAATTCTGTACCCAGTTCTATTCCACTTTAAAAGTATACAGAATTCTCTAGTAGCTACGTGAATATATTTAATTAATAAAAGACCTCTCTGAAATTTTAATGAAGTTCATACTGCCCCGAAGGAAATAGATCATTGATACTCTTTGCAGAAGATTGCTGATTAAACAAAGATTCTGGAAATAAGGTGGAGTGAGGAAAACTTACTTCTTTTGTAATTATTTAATAATAAGACTGTAAGTCTCATGTACTTTAAAGAATTTGTTTAAAACTGCACTGAAATCCAACATGTGTGTGCAGGAGTTAGTGGATAAAAATTTAATACTCCTCTCAAAAAAAAGTCTTCCCTGGTGGCTCAGACGGTAAAGCATCTGCCTACAATGCGGGAGACCTGGGTTTGATCCCTGGGTCGGGAAGATCCCCTGGAAAAGGAAATGGCAACCCACTCCAGTATTCTTTCCTGGAAAATCCCATGGATGGAATAGCCTCGTAGGCTACAATCCATGGGGTAGCAAAGAGTTGGACATGACTAAGCGACTTCACTTTCTTTCACTTTCAAAAAAAAGTCAACAGTGAAGTCAATTTGAAGTCCCAGTTTTTGTTACAAAAATAGTAACTGATGATTAATAGATCCTTTATCAAGCTAGATAAAAGGGGGAGAATTTACCATCTAAAGGAGCAGGGCAAGCTATATGTTCCTCTTCCTTAACAGAAAAAAACAACGAAAATATCTCCATGTGACTGATTTTTCATCGTGTAGAACTGAATAATGGATTGAAAACGAAACACTCCACAAGGCACTGAGTCCTCGTTTATTTGAAGTGCTCAAGAAAAATATTAAAACTAATAACAAATCAACATTTCAAAACCTAAACTTAAATCTTAGACTGGGAATCAACAGATGTCAGTATGACTTTTTTGGAGCTGATGCACCTTATCACACATTTGATTTTATAATATTGCACTAAACATCTCTGAAAACTACTGCTCATCACCTATAAGTCCACAGAGAACCATCAACAAGGAAAACCTTTATCCATAAAATATAATGAGTCTTTTTCCCCCATTGCAGGAAAAACAGTAGGCTTGGGACAGAAACATTAAAGTCAAAGCTGAGCAGTAAAAAAGTTTCTTTTTCACTTTCTCTGAACTGTCTAAAACTTAAATTCTTCCCACAGTAAATCCACTTTAGCTTTGACTTCTTAATGAAATTCGTAGACAACATACACACATTAAAAGCTGAATCTCTTCTAAAATATATTTGTATGATTAAATATAAGAGTCTTCTATGAGCTTTTCATGCATTATAAAATATCCTTGAAGAGTGTGGTTACTATGCTTTTCAATATTCTTCCATCTTTGAAAGAAACAAAGGAAATACTATTATATATCCACATACATAGTTCTGTAGATATTTCCACTCGCTTTGAGTCAAAATAAAGTCTTTGTAATTAAAACTGAACAGTTTTTGAGATTAATTATGCCATAGGTATAGACTGTAGATTGAAGGAATGTTTATTTTTGTGTGCGTGTATAATATAAATAGCCTTACATACACAAATGCATACTGAACTTAGGTTCACTAAGAGAAGTCCAGATTTTTCAAACCCCCCCTTTAACATGAAAAGCAACCCCCTGAAGTAAGTCTCCTATCCAGCTTGTGAGTGTTTAGTACAATTTCAGACTAAAACTTCTGGCAAACCAGTTTTCGTGCAGGTAGCTGACACTAGTTTTCTGCCTTGTGGGAGGAGAGAACACTAGAAACATTTATACATTAGAGAAATACGCTTCTTGAACAGATCGAAAACAGAACTTTCAGGGTGGTCCAGGCAAAAAACCAGGTCACGATGGAACGCCAAATGACTTTAAACAGAGCCTATCAGTGCAAGACATTACTACGCCTCTCACCTAAAGATGAAATAAGCTGTACAGCAAAGAACGGAACGCAGGCTTGCACTTTCCCATCCAGCTGCATGGAGTACACACGCACCACAAAGGGGTTCCCTCCCAGTTACGTGCAGTGTGTCAAGTTCATCCAACACAACAAGCTGGTGTGTAAGGGCCTCGCCCATCACAACTGCTCGACATTTCCTCGCCAGGCAACCTCCCTGTATGGTGCTTCCGGCCCCGCCCACACATGGCACAGCTCTCCCTGGAAGCTCGCGGGCTCCTTCCTGCCAGCACACACGCTGATAGCCAAGGAACTCTGCCCACTGGTTCATGGCTCTTTGGAAAACTTCACGTTGGGCTTATCTATGGCAGAAAGCCACCCTAATCCTCAGTTCTTCACATCACCAGACTCTGCATTCCGCCAGCTCTCATGAATTCCGATTTTACCATTCTCTAGTCACATTTGCTCACAGTTTTACACTCCAACTATCCATCAGCTGTTGGATGTGAATGTGTGCTGGCTTAGACTCTTCACTGGGGGAAGCATTTTGTCTTCTCGTGTCTTTCTCCTAATTTACCTCCTAGAGGCCTGCCTTGGCATCTAGGAGAGGATATTCAGATCTTGTTCAGTCACTCGGTCGTGTCCCACTCTTTGCTACCCCACAAACTGCAGCACACCACGCTTCCCTGTCCTTCACCATCTCCCTGGGTTTGCTGAAACTCATGTCCATTGAGTCGGGGATGCCATCCAACCATCTCATCCTCTGTTGCCCCCTTCTCCTCCTACCCTCAATCTTTCCCAGCATCAGGGTCTTTTCCAGGGAGTTGGCTCTTTGCATCAGGTGGCCAGAGTATTCGAGCTTCAGCATCAGTCCTTCCATTGAATGTTCAGGGTTGATTTCCTTTTGAATGGACTGGTTTGATCTCCTTGCTGTTCAAGGGACTCAACAGTCTTGTGTAGGGATTTAAAGCAGAGAGATGACACCAACTAAACTTTGAGACGGCTGTTTCTGACCTTTAGGAAGGAGTTCAAGGTCAAACAGAGACACAGCAGAGATTTGAACATAGGTTTATCTCCTAACATGGCTCATCTTCTTTGTACTACAGAAGACAGGCAAGAATCATGTGGCCTAGTGACAGATGTTAGCCAAACTCTGGGAGTTGGTGATGGACAGGGAGGCCTGGTGTGCTGCGATTCATGGGGTCGCAAAGAGTCGGACATGACTGAGCAACTGAACTGACTGACTGAAATGTATCAGTTTCTTTGTTTAAAAAATCTTCCACTGAAGATTCAGGGTGGATTTCCTTTAGGAATGTAACTCACGGTAAGTCAAAGGAGAAAACGCAATGCCTGACTTAAAGTAATACTGAAATTCTCGATTATACCAAATTCTTTTCACTCTTCCCTACCCCTCCCAATCCTACAATCTTCACTATGAACAAGGACGTACGGACTGGAAAACTTTACAAACACCCCTCTCACTCTCCGGGGGAATGTCTGTCAGGATGGCAATCTTGTTTTTCAATAATTAAAATGATCATTCTCAGCTGGACAGAGAGATCAGGTCTCCTCACGTGACAAGTCTCATGACCACAGCTCACCTCCATGTGACCTCCACTCCAGTCTCCCCCTCAATCCCTCCTATCAAATGACCTCTTCTCCACTGTACCTCAGCACGAATGTTTTCATTTTCCAAAGACTCAGAGAACCCACTGACAAAAGGCTCAGTGCCACGACGTATAATTTTGTTCACTTGTCAGTCACTGAAATACAAGAAAGCATCAATTTGCTTTTCTTGTCTGCCCCAGAAATATCCTGCACTTACTTTCTTCTCTCAAAGCAGCTGAAAGGTAACATTCATGCTTCGGCAGACTAGACACACCCCCTCCCTCCGTTTTTTCTCCTGCTCGGCTCAGAACATCACACAGGTGATGACCTGGAGGCAGATTTGCCAGGAGCAAGAGAAGGCAATGGCACCCCACTACAGTACTCTTGCCTGGAGAATCCCATGGACGGAGGAGCCTGGTGGGCTGCAGTCCATGGGGTCGCTAAGAGTCGGACAAGGCTGAGCGACTTCACTTTCACTTTCCACTTTCATGCATCGGAAAAGGAAATGGCAAGCCACTCCAGTGTTCTTGCCTGGAGAATCCCAGGGACGGGGGAGCCTGGTGGGCTGCCGTCTATGGGGTCGCTCAGAGTCGGACACGACTGAAGTGTCTTAGCAGCAGCATGAGCTTCTGGTGGTCACTCGCTGACACTCCCAAGCCCTGGCCCTAAATTTTTCTTCATAATTTTCTGCTTATTTTTTTAAAGGAAAGACCCCCACAAAAATATGCATCTGCCCTGTTATGAAACTTATGCTTTATCCATCAGAAGGCATCATGGTCCATGTGCTTCCGAGCCCTGAGCCAGTGGAATGATGGAGAGGTGGTCCAGGCCTTCCTCATCCTCCCTTCCCTGCGGTGGCCGACCTCCCTGCCAGCATCTCCCCGTCTCTTCAGCATCTCTGTCTGAGGGCGGGGGAGTCTCCTCCTTGCTGAGGAGCTGTGTCCACGGCGACTCTGGGCTCACCCTTCCTCCTCTGTTCTTAGGACAGAAGGTCCTCACTCTTCCTGGAGAAGCTGGGGCCCAGCACAGACCAGCATCCCTGCCCCGTGCCCGGGACTCAGGCTGCCCTCCTTTCTCCCTGACATTTCGCCTTAACTCTGAACGACTTTGCTCTCCTCCGCCGTCCCCAGCAGCCCTGCACTAGCTAACACCATCGGCCCCTGAGTGGCCCAGCCAGAAGACGCTTGGGCATCTTTCTCTCCCCTAGTCCCGGGCCACACCTGAGCGCCTTCCTCTCTCCTGCACACCAGCAACCCCCAGTCCCAGGTCACATCCGCTGTACCCAGGTTCCTGCTGTTCCCATGGCTTCTTTGCTCCAGCATGGACCCCACGAGGATTCCCAAACCACTCTGCCTAACCTTGACCTCTTCCCTGGTGGCTCAGATGGTAAAGAATCTGCCTGCCCTATAGGATACCTGGGTTCCATCCCTGGATTGGGAAAATCTCCTGGAGAAGGGAATGGCTACCCAACTCCCATATTCTTGCCTGAGAATTCCATGGACAGAGGAGCCTGGTGGGCTACAGTCCACGGGGTCACAAGGAGTCGGACATGATGGAGCAGGTACATGCTAACCTTGACCTCAGCCTTTTTCTCGCTTGAGGACTAGCTCTAACTCTGATTTTAGCATCTCTCCCTAAACTGCCTAAAACCCTTCCACAGTACAGAAATCATCCAAATAACTAAAAATGCTGGATAAAACAGAAACAATATCTTTGTCAAGACATGGCTGCAAGAAAGTAAAGGAACTTGGATCCAGGGAGCTTGGATCACAAACAATAAATGTGAATTGTAGCCGCCGCCAGGCCCCTCTGGCCATGGAATTCCCCAGTAAGAATACTGGAGTAGGTTGCTGTTTCCTTCTCCAGGGGGGATCTTCATGACCCAGGGATGGAACCCAGGTCTTCTGCATGGTGGGCAGAGTCTTTCCTGTCTGAGCCACCAGGGGAAACCGATAAACGTGGCAACAGCAACTCTTGCCCAGATGGCCTTGGCTGAACCTGGGGCACCCAGGGCTCCCGTTTTGATGATGCAGAAAAGAGAGAAAGACAGATAGGGCCTGTCCAGAGAAGGGAGATGAAGAGGAGAGACTGGCAGAAAATGGGCACACGTTCCCTTTGGGGTTCTTTCTTGATGTGGTAAATAATTTAACTGCACCAGCTTTTCTCTAGTTGCAGAAGTAAAGTGTGTGTTGCCCACGTCTGACTCTTCTGCAACCTCACGGACTATACGCCTGCCAGGATCCTCAGTCCATGGGATTTCCCAGGCAAGAATGTTGGAGTGGGTTGCCATTTCTTTCTTCAAAGGGTCTTCCAGACCCAGGGATCGAACTCGCATCTTCTGCATTGCAGGCAAATTAGAGCGGTGGCTATTCTCTCTAGCTTTGGGTGTTCAGGCTCCTCATCGCATCCAGGTCCAGCATCCAGAGGCCATGGTGTACTCAGTTCTAGTGTTAACTATTTCCCCACAGCTGAAATAATATGCTAACCCAGTCTGAGGACAAGCTAAGCCATAAGGAAGTCCAACTCTCTGTGAGAATTAAAAAGGAAACTCTGATCCATCTGTCCCAGACAGGAAATGGGTTTTCCCCTGAAAATAACAAAGGCAAAGCCTGCTTTCTCTGTTACCTGCTCTGCAAATCCAAGTATTATTTTAGAATGCATGGAGGAGATGTTGGCAACGTTTATGCATTTTTTTGCTCCACTTTAGTAAGTCTTGGACCAGGTGTAATATGACTAGATTTATGACTCTGTATGGCTTTAATTAAATCTCTTGTTTGGAAGCCCATTTCTTTTTCTTAAGTCTTCAGGCAAGTGGCACTTAGACAGAGATCTTGACATCTTAGCAAAGTCTGATGTTCCTGGCTATAAACTAAGATTTTTTTTGAAGGAAAAAAATGCCATTGAATTGAGTGTTAAGGTCAAGCAAACTTTTTTTTTCATCAGTTACACAATGAATTAATCAAAGATTTTTTTTTTTTTTTTTAAGGCTTTTGGGAAGCCAGTCATGAAAGGCCACGTATCTTATGATTCCATTTACATGAAACATGCCAGAATAGACAAATCTAGAGACAGAAAGTGAATTAATGATTGTCAAGGGCTGGGGGTGGAGGGACGGGGAGAGGCTGCGAATAGGGTTTGAGACTTCTTTTGGAGATGATGAAAATATTCAGAAACTGACTGCTGCGTAAATAATGAGCGAACTGTACGGTGGGTGAATTACAGTAAATAGCACAGTTTAAAGAACTGGGCCTGGGGGGTTTCTCGTGGCTCAGTGGTGAAGAATCCACCTGCCAATGCAGGGGACATAGGTTCGATCCCTGATTTGGGAGAATCCCACATGCCTCGGAGCAACTAAGCCCATGCGTCAAAACTACTAAGCTTGTGCTCTAAAGCTCGTGTTCTGTAAAAAGAGAAATGACTGTGATGAGAAGCCCGAACACTCAAAACTAGAGGGAATAGCCCCTGCTCTAATTTGCCGGCAATGCAGGAGACACGAGTTCGATCCCTGGGTCAGGAAGACCCATTGGAGAGAAAAATGCCAAACCACCCCAGTATTCTTGCCTGGAACATCCCATGGACTGAGAAGCCTGGCAGACTATAGTCCATGGGGTCACAAAAGTGTCAGACACGACTGAACAACACTTTATTTCTGCAAGCAGAGAAAAGCTAGTGCAGCAATGAAGACCCAGCACAGCCAAAAAAAATTTTTTTAACTGAATAAACATTAAAAACTGAAAATTAAAAAATAATAAAAACAAAGAACTGCACCTAGATGGTTGGCAGGACTCGAGGAGGGTGAATGGGGGTTGCTGCTCATCAGGTACATTTTCAGTGCGCAAGATGAAAAGGTTCTGGAACTTGGCTAAACAAGAGGAATATACTCAACACTACTGACCCCTACATTGAAAAAAACGGTTATGATGGTAAACTTCATATGATGTTGTTTTATGGGCAGGGGGGCACCAGTGGAAATTTTTTAAAATAATTTTTTAGAGTGGAAGAGAGAGGGCTGGAGAAACACCCCAGGTGGTTCAAAGCCGCCATCTGCATTCTGTCTTCCTGCCGAGAGCACGGGTCCAGCATCCACAAGCCATGGAGAGAGGAGGTTCCCTTTATCACATCCCCCCGAGTTCTCTTATACTAGAAATATCAGGCATAATCAAAAGGTTACATACAAATTACTTCAGCAGAATTGCCCCTCAGATAGTGCCTCTGAACTCACTGGTGGCTGTTTTAGACTTTCCATTAAAATATTTCCAATATTCCATTAGAATATTACACTGGACTCCTTGGGGCTGACAGTTGGGGTAGAGCAGCAGGGTTCGTGCCCGTGAATGTGGCTCTGGGGGTTCAGCCAGGGAAAAATCCTCACTAAAGGGATGCTGAAACTGGGAGGCGAGGGAGAGCTGAAGTTCTGAGCATCTACACTCCAGACCATCCCTGGTGGCTCAGCTGGTAAAGAATTCGCCTGCAATGCGGGAGACCTGGGTTTGATCCCTGGGTTGAGAAGATCCCCTGGAGAAGGGAAAGACTACCCACTCCAGTGTTCTGGCCTGGAGAATCCATGGACTCTATAGTCCATGGGGTTGCAAAGAGTCGGACGTGACTGAGCAACTTGCATTTTCACACCACAGGGTGAAGCAAGCCCATAGGTGGAAAACACGGTCAGGGACTCGGAGCTAAATGACTTCTTCCCTTGCCAGCTACGTGGCCTTGAGCAAGTTACTTAACCTCTGGGTACCAGATCTTTCATGATGTAAAATGAGAATAATAATGGTACCTCCCTGAGAGCTTAGAATAGTACCTGGCTCTGTAAGTATACGCTGCTAGTATTGTCATTGTTATTAGGCAGTATGCTAATTTTAAAAATAGTATTCTGTTAATATATTATGTTAGTCTGCTCAGGCTGTCATAATAAAATAGCATAGATTGGGTGGCTTCAACATCATAGATTTGGCACTGTTTTGGACACTGAGAAGTCCAAGATCAAGGTGCCGGCAGACTCGGGTCCTGGGGAGGGCGCACTTCCTGGCTGGCAGACAGCCGACTCCTTGCTGTGTCCCCACGAGGGAGCAGTGGGCAGTGAGCTCTACGGTGCCCCCTCTTATAAGGACACTAATCCTATCGGATTAGGGCTCCACCTTTACGACCTCACTCAACTGTTATTTTTAAGTTTTTCCTTTGTTTTTAGCTGCACTGGGTCTTCATTGCTGCATGCCGGCTTTTTGATAGTTATGGCAAGCAGGGGCGACTCTCTCAGTTGCTCCGCGGCATGTGGAATCTTCCCAGACCAGGGATCGAAGCCCTATCCCCCACATTGGCAGGGGGATTCTTCAACACTGGGCAACCAAGGAAGTCCCTTAATTACTTCTTTACCCCAATACATCGACATTGGAAGGTTAGGGCTTCAACATAGGAATGCTGAGGAAGGCAATGCAGTCCACAGCATCCATTAAGAATGATAAAACAGAAACTATAGGCCACAAAATACACACAGCACTCATAAAACCAGTGTAGAGTTTGGTGATACATATCAGCTTCAACTTCTTGGTAAGGGCACACACACACACAAAATGCAGTGGTTGTATGTAAAACCTATGTAACCTAACTTACAAGTGTCTAATTCAGAAATTGCTTATTCTTACTACATACAAGTTTCTAACAATGTCTGCAGTTTTATTTCCCAAATAATAGATTAGAAGTAGCAAATTAGTCTTAGAAAAAAAAATTCTAGGGTCAAGAATAAGAACAGTAACAAAGAGAGTTAGTGATCTCAGAATATTTTTTCAAAATCTGACCCGTCAATGTGAAAATAACAGCAGTGTAATCTCATTCATCTATATTCAGCACATCCTTAGGTACCTGTATGAGTTGAACCGTGTCCTGCCCAAATTCATATGCTGAAGCTCTAACCCCCAAGACCCTAGAATGTGATCTTTTTTAGAAATGGGGTCATTGCAAATGTAACGAGGGAAGATGAGGTCATACAGGAGTAGGGTGGGCCCTCAAGCCAACTGGACTGGTGTCCTTATAAAAAGAGGAAATTTGGACACACGTGCACACAGGAGAACATCACATGAAGACTGGAGTGATGTTGCCACAAGCTGGACAAGCAGCAGGGGCTGGGAGAGGGACCGGGAACCGACCCTTCCCTGGAGCCTCCATAGGGAGCATGGCCTTGTTCTTAGACATCTAGCTCCCAGAATAGTGAAAAACACATTTCTATTGTTTAAGCTACCTAGTTTGTGGTAGTGTTGCAGCAGCTTTAGAACACGAATATAGTACCTCCGTTCCATGCATGGTCCAAAGGGATGGGACACAACAGTGACCAAAAGCACACGTGGTTCCACTGAGCCCAACCATTTAAAGACTAATCCAACTAATAAAACCACACGCAACAGTGAAAAGTTCACTTAGGGTTTTTTTTTTTTTTTTAATCAGTGTACACAGTACATGCTTCATTAACACTGCCTCAGAACCATCTGGGCTTGCCAGGTGGTGTTAGTGGTAAAGAACCGGCCTGCCAGCGCAGGAGAGACAAGAGACTCTGGTTCAATCCCTGGGGCAGGAAGATCCCCTGGAGGGGGGCGTGGCAACCCACTCCAGTATTCTTGCCTGGAGAATCCCACGGAGAAAGGATCTGGCAAGTATGGTCCATAGTGTAGCATAGAGCTGGACACAACTGAGGTGACTTAGCACGCATGCAGAACTATCCAGAATGATTAGACTGCATTCAGAATTGTATGATCGCTATTACAAAATAGGTCACAGGGAAATGAATGACCCTGTTAGAAGACAATCAGTCAGTATCAAGACGTTTTTATATTTATGCACAATGGCTTTCCAGGACCGCAAATAAACACACCTTCTCCCTGAAAAGGTGCCCCCAAATCTACCTGTCCTTTTCACTCTGAAACCAAGACCAATCTATGGAGCAATGTTACTGCCAAAGTTGAGAGACCCCAAAATGTTTGATCTACTTTTTCTAATCATTCAATGAGGAGCATGGGAAGAAATCTAGTTAGCTCTGTTTATTTATCCTCTACATAAAATTTCTTTTGTTTAATATCATTAGAGTTGAAAGATGCTACTAATCCTCAGCTTAGGGAAGGTATTATTATAAATCCAGTGTTTCTTAAAAGTATTAAAGAAAGTAGAGCATTTTGTCTCAGAGAATTTTGGGCAGATATGAACCGACGGGCTAAGTGGAACTTCCCAGGCCAATTTGCTGTCTCCAAATGAGGTTGTTGTGTTGTAGATATACTTTCAAAGAAATACTACAAAATCCTTGAGCTATATGTTTGGCTAATTGTCCATACTTCTTTCTTCGTTCCCAATCAATACTTAAAAGCAATGTATTTCAAGGACTTCCCTGTTGGTCCAGCAATTAAGACTCAACCGTCCAATGCAGTAGACGCAAATTCAATCGCTGGTTTGGGTATTAAGATCCCACATGCCTCATGGTGTGCCCCTAACCCCAAACACTGTATTTCAGGTTTAACTTTATGCAAAAAAAATTTTGCATTATTCCAGTAATAATGAACACAATTTCACTTTGTCAGGTTTCACTAGCCAAAGCGTTATTAATTAAATATGTGAAGATTTCTTTCCAGATGTTTAGAGTAGTATTTAATGACATCAAAGTGTTGTGACATCAAGGTTCGTTGAGTATTTAAAAATATTTGAGATTTCAGCAAATGTCTTTTTTGATCAGTAAATTGCTATATAGAGGAAAAAGCCAAAATATTCATAACAAATATATCTCATAGCACCTGTCTGTCAAGTCTTTAATTGAGCAGCCTCTTTTCCATGTATAGATCCCAAAACAAGGAAGAAGAGTTAAACATTTGATTTTAAACATACTATAGAGAATTCCCTGGTGGTCCAGTGGTTAGGATTCTACACTCTCACTGCCAAGGGCATTGTCAAGTTTTTAACTGAGCAGCCTCTTTTCTATGTATAGATCCCAAAACAAGGAAGAAGAGTTAAACATTTGATTTTAAACATACTATAGGGAATTCCTTGGTGGTCCAGTGGTTAGGACTCCACACTCTCACTGCCAAGGGCCTGGGTTCAATACCTGGCTGGGGAACTACAGGTCTGTGGCATAGCCAAATAAACATTTTTTAAAAATAAAAACAAACATACTCTGGACTGTCTTTGTAGATGTGACACTTAAGCATTAGAAGATTCAGCCACTGGATGAAAATTCAAGAGTGACTTAGTTTATGAGAAGACAATATTACACGTGATTTGACCATTTCTAACTATATCTCATAAATCTAACTTGACAAAACAGCAATAAATAGGGGCACTGTCAAAAACCTACTTTTATTGCGTAGGCCATTATTTTCAAAACAACCTTATTTGCACAGTTAATTTGCTTATTAGCATTTAGCAAATCTTTCTACTACACAATCCAAACATAAAAATCGGTGGATGCCTTGTCAGAATGAAAACTTGCATATTAGTGAAACCCAAATTAATGAGCTTTTATTGTAGGAGAAGATTGTCAACTGTGTGAACATCAGTACTGTGCCCATGTCTTTAAAAATATTTTGAGCAATAATAGATTACAAAAGTTTTCAGTAAAGATAATCGTTGCTAATTTTAAGTTCATGTGTATACACACATATCTTTTATGGAAATGAAAATATGTCCCTTGTATCAAAGTTTCCCAAAGTAGAGCTTGCAGAAGCATCTCCTGGAGAACTTCTGAATACACAGATAACTGGGCCCTACATACATGGATTGTGATTCTATGGCGGGGGGCAGGGTTGGGGGGCAGGTAAGAATTTGCATTTCTAACCATCTCCCGGTGACCCAGGTGCTGCTGGTGCCTGGGTCACAGTCTGAGTACCATTGCCACAGACGCCATATATGTCTGCATGCAGCACCACTGTCTACGAGATTGAAAGCTAGACTCTTTTGAAAAAAAGTGGCACAGTATAGAGGAACAGACATAGGCGTTGTTTGGACTTAGACAGTGTGCTGGTTAATTTTGTATGTCAACTTGACCGGGCAATGAAGTGCCCAGACATCTGGTAAAACATGATTCTAGACGTGCCTGTGACGATGTCTTAAAATAAGATTAACATTTAAACCGTAGACTTAGGAAATTGCCCTCCCTAAGGTGGGTGGGCCTTGCTCAATTAGCTGAAGGCCTCACTAGAACAAAAAGGCGGCCTCTCCCACAGGGGACACTGGCTTTTTCCTTGATTGTTGTTCAGTCGCTGAGTCACGTCCGACTCTCTGAATTCCATCAGCTACAACACTCCAAGCTTCCCTGTCCTTCACCATCTCCCAGAGCTGGCTTGAACTCATGTCCATTGAGTCAGTGATGCTAAGATATTAAACACTGACACTCATAGTGTTTTAATAAGCCTATTCAGATTCCTTGGACCTATCCTTCGGAGACCTGCTCTAACAGCTAACAGTTCCATTTAGAAGTTCTGCCATTTTGTAATAGTGAGGTTTCTGTAAGCGCACATTTCAATATTTCATTGCAGTCATTTCTTACCAGTTTCTCTGCAAGCTAGTGTTTCCTGTTCTGAGGCCTTAAATGGAAACATCAGTTCCTCCTGAGTATCAAGCCTGCCAGCCTTCAGAGGAAGGGATACCATGCACTTTGCCAGGTCTCCAGCCTGCTAACCCATCCTGCAGGTCTTGGGGCTCATCAGCCTCCATGATCACATGAGCAGAAAACCCAAGCTGTGAGTAATCACTGCAAACAGCAGCTTGAAACACCATTTTGACAGAAAAGCTGGAAGATCTCCAAAGTCAAATGTGGAAACTATGGGAAAATAAATTCTAATGCTGTTAAGAAAGATCTTTAGGTACACTGGAAAAAAGAATACTTCCTTCTCTGAAGGTCCAACAGCTAATATACACACCTGTGAGGATAAATCACCTGTGAACAGAGTCCACTTCGGAGGACAACTTTTTATTATTTCCTTGTTGCTGCTGTTCCAAGTTCTTTCAAAGAAATGATGAATTTCCCTTCCCAGCATACTTCAGCCCGGCCACCCTGAACAAACACAACTGCAGAAAACGGCCAAAGATACTAGATACAGCTACAAAATCATCTTTTCAGCTGCACTGCTCAACCTGCCAGAAAGCAGAGCCTCAAACAAAGAGAGCAGGGCAACCAAACAGCTGGTGGCCGCCCCAAGAGCCGCAGCGGAACTGGGGCCAAAGCAGGACGAGCCACATCCACAGATGGAGACACCATCTCCCACCGACCTCAGACCAGCTGACCTGGGTGTTTCTGTCCCCAAGGGGGAAGGGCTCAAGGGAGGGCAGAGAAGAAGGGGAGGAAAGAGCGCACAGGATCCATCACAAGAGCCCCCACCCCCAACCACTCCCCTCAGAGGTGGGGGAAAGTCAGGTTCAGACGAGGCTCTGAGTTCCTCAGACAAGTGTCTGCTTTGTCTCCGCATTTCTGCACAGAGGACAAGACCTCTACATTCTTATAGACTCTTCAGAGTCCCTTGGATAGCAAGGAGCTAAAACCAGGCAATGCTGAAGGAAATTAACCCTGAATGTTCATTGGAAGGACTGATGCTGAAACTCCAAAACTCTGGCCACCTGATGTGATGAACTAACTCACTGGAAAAGACCTTGATGCTGGGAAAGATTAGAGCAGGAGGAGAAGGGGGCGACAGAGGATGAGATGGTTGGATGGCATCACCGACTCAATGGGCATGAGTTTGGGCAAACTCCAGAAGACAGTGGAGGACAGGGAAGCCTGGCGTGCTGCAGTCCACGGGGTCGCAAAGACAATCACTAAACCACCACCACCTCCACATTGGGGCGTTCTTACAAGCCAAAGAGCTAACTTACTTACTAAAGTAACATTCCTTAAGATGCCTACACAGAATCTGAGTAACTGAAAACACAACTACTTGTTTTTAAGGAATGTTGCCAAATGATTAGGGCTTACATTTTAGAATACGGCAGAAAATGAGTGTGTATATGTGTATATACAATGCATACTCTTCTAAGAGTGTTTTCAAGAGTCTGAGAATTACTGGGCATAAATAAATATTATCAGACACATTCCTCAGTTCAGCCTACTCGAGCCCCTCCCCGTCCCTCTATCCTTACCCAACCATCCTCATCCCCCAAAGTAAGCACTCCAAAAAATCAGCACCCTTGCTTTAGTGCAAATACATGGAAAGATATGAATTTTCCCTCTTTCCTTTCATCAGAACAGTAGTCTGGATCTAGATTGTTAATGCAGAACACTGGCAAAGTAGGTCGCAAGAACAGACAGAATTTAAAATCAGGCTGGACAAAAACCATCCTAGGAAACTGCTCAGTCTTATTGTGTAAATTAAGGTCACAGGAGGTAGAGAATGCACTGACTACAAAAAGCTCTGGTCTCCGGTGTCAGGAAAGACAGGGAAATGCAGCGAGGTACCCAGGATACCTGTGAAGGGATGGGAAGCCAAGATACTAGTTCTTAAGCCAAAAAGGGCTTTAATTCTCAAATCCACCATCTACTTGATTGGCTCCAAGGTTTCGCTGCAATTTCACAGTTGTAAATGAAATTTCAATAATTATAGGACTAATGCAGCAACTTCAATTTTCCCAAGCGTCGACAGCATCCTCAGTGAATCGTTTTACTGACATTAAAAGCACAGTTTATGAACAACGTAGAACATGGAGAAGTGATTATAGGTGTAAAGTGATTAGACCACAGCAATGTGTCCTCGTTGAAAATCACTCTGGGATGTGGGGGTGGTCAAGCTAAGTTGAAGGTGGTGTATTTCCAGCAGGAAAAGCAAGGGGAATGAATGAATGACTAGGTATACAGTACTCATCTTTTTCCTTATTGTCTGAGTTTCCTGTATAACCCCAAAGCTATATAAACAGTTCACCAAATGTTTTCCTAATGTCTTTTTTATGTTTAGAGCTAGACCTTCATTTGATCTCAAAGGTTTTCTTGTACCTGGTATAAAATGAAAAGATTAAATTTTTCTTCCAAATGAATAGCTAACTCGGCCAGCACCATTTATTAAATAAACCATCCCTTCCCCACCAATGTAAATGCACTTTTACCATCTATAATTTTCCAGATGTCCTCAGGCTCTTGATTCTATTTCTGTGCCAAAACCTGCTGTTTTAATTATAGTGGCTCCAAAATTCTAACATCTGAAACAGCAAGGCCCATTTTAAATATTTCAAAAATGTCTCGGTAATTCTTAAACATTCCTTCTCCCACATGAACCCTTTGCCTGCTTCCCCATTCCCCAAAGAATAAGAATGCTCTGACTGAAGGGGTGTAACAGGTGTAAACGCCTTCAGAGAAGACTAGTATTTTCTTTTGGAAGACTAAACATTTATTTTATAAACCCACAGTGTATAAAGTTAAAGCATTCTATGATCTTCTGCTTGGATCTAATTATTTTCCATCCATAGAATTCTCTAGGCAAGAATCCTGGAGTGGGCACCCATCTCACTCCTCCAGGGGATCTTCCCAACCAAGGGATTGAACAAGGGTCCCTGCATTGCAGGCAGATCTTTACTGTCTGAGCCACCAGGGGAGCCCAATTATTTTCCAGAGTTTTATGTAAACATAGCAAAAAGTTATTATTTCAATAAGTAATAATTGCATATAATCACAGTGCATGCGTACTCAGTCATGTCCAATTCTTTGGCGACCCTCTGGACTGTAGCCCACCAGGCTCTTCTGTCCATGGGATTGTCCAGGTAATAATATTGGAGTGGGCTGCCATTTCCTTCTCCAGGGGATCTTCCCGACACAGGAATCGAACCTGTGTCTCCTGCACTGGTAGGCAGATTCTTTACCACTGCACCACTTGGGAAGCTCATTAATCATAATAAATAATACTCAGCAGTGGTTGACTTCAGAATTACTATATGACCTATGTACTCTAAAATAAACTGCCTATATTTTAACGCTAGTGAGCCTTTTATAAAATAAATTAATTTGCTCTGTCACAAAAGGGCTGAGTCCTTCAGGATTCACCACTATGCTTAGCTGTTTCCAGCATCTTAGTTCAACCTCTATCTGGCCATTTACACCCTTCAAAATGGATTTAACAAATATTAACCAAATATTTTTAAATTGAGTTAGACAATTTAATAGACATGTCTATGACACCTTTTTATCTTACAGGATCCTGTTTTGTTACAGAGACAGTTTCTGCTTACTTAGGGACAAGCATTTTACAATCTTCCCACCCAGGAGTACAGCCCACTCTTCCACTATTCCCATCTTCTTAAGTTTTACATTTTTCTTCCCTTTCGGGCATGTTTCTCTTTGGTTAAATCAGTATTTTGTTTACCCTTACTCACAATTTTGAACATTCTCCCATCTCTAAGCTTTTATTTCAAGGATGAAACAAAAGCTATTTGTTTCTATCATTTCTTTTACTTAGTCATCCAAATCCATTTAATTTCAAAAGTACTTAAAGTATTATCTTAGGTTTCTAAGTATAAGATAACCTTTGAAAACAAAAACAATTTCTTTACTTTTTCACCCAGTCTTTTCAATTTCTCGTTGTATAAGCTAACATCTTTAAAATACTACTGAATAATGTTTAGGTAAGAGGGAAATCACATATTCAGCTAATTTTAATAGGAACAGCTACAGTATTTTATCATTTAATAGAATGTTGCTGGATTTTGGTAATCAGTCTTCATCATGTTTATGTAATTTCTATTTACTATTTTAATCAGATATTTAAAATTACGGCTAAAAACAACTAAAAACACTAAAAAATCTAAAGATA